>WBNH01002441.1:352403-483744 GCA_013401255.1 Urocolius indicus | reverse complement strand
GAGCGCACCCACGCCGCGACCACTATTGTCTTCGCGCCGCAAAGTTGGGGCGCGGGGCGCCGCCGCCCCGGGGCCCGCGCAGAGGCGGGGGGAGAAGCCGGGCGCACCGGCCCTCCGCCGGGCTCCGCGTGGCTGTTGGCCGCCGCCACCCCGGTTCCCACGTACCTCTCCGCCGCGAAAGGTGCGGACTGGAGTTGCTCCAGATGCATTTCTATTAGAAACTTTTTTTTCCTTTTTTTTTTCTTTTTTTTTTGGCGAATTCCACTGGTAAAATATTTATGGATCTATTGAAATGCGCAGAAACAACAACATTAAAGTCCTCAATCAAGATCAAAGAGGAATACTGTTCAACAGCCACGCTGGAGAAGTTGAAAGACCTCCGAACAAATCAATCTGCCATATGGCTTTAAAAAAAAAAAAAAAGAAAAAAAACCCCACCCAACAAAAAAGCACCACCACTCCTGGGGCTCAAAAGTTGAATTCTTGTTTTCCTGCGTGTTTGCGAAGCTCAGATTAATCACGCAAAATATGTGTGCCATAGGCGAGGAGGGTATGTTTAGTCTATGGCTGGAAAGCCTAATTTAATCTGCTAAAGCTTGGTACTAGACATCAAGGGTGTGGAGGCTTTTTTTTTTTTCTCTTTCTTTGTCTCGTAATGTGCGATGACGTAGAATTGACACGGAGGACTTTTGACGAAGGGTTGGTGTTATCTCGACGCCCCGGAACCTCCTGGGCTGCCACCCCGGCCCAGCGAATTCCCCACCACTCCCGGCCCGGGCACCCCGGCTCCGAGTCCCTCGCCGGGGCTGCCCCCCGAACCCGGCCCCGCGCCCGCTTCCCTCCCAGCTCTGTCTTGCACTTGGGACGCTAACTGCTGCGGCACCGCTGGCAAAGAGAAGAAAACAAAATTGGGGCGGGGGAGAAAGGGGGAGAGGCTCGAAATCGTGCCCTTTCCAGTGCTTATAACCAGAACCCTCGGAATAAAGGAAAAGGGCGGGGGTGGGGGGCAGCGAGAGAGAGGGAAAGTTGGTAATGAAGGATACACGAATCATAAAATGTAAGCTATGTGTGATTAATGATCTGCACTAATTTGAATAGCAGGCGTGTTAAAGGTCATTGACAATTGTTGCTGCTTTCAGCATGAATGCCTGAGTGGGATGTATTTGGGACAATCAAATTTAATTCTAATTCACAGGAAAAAAAAAATCGTGCGTGCATAGCAGCTGGTCAAAATAGAGAGAGGACGCGCTTTAAAAAATGCACTTTGCCTGTCCGTCAAAGGCAGCTTCATTACATTAAGGTAGTGTTTTTAAATGCCTCAATAGTAAATAATGTATCTGGAATGTCTGGACTTTGTTTCTTTTGCATCAGCATCTTTCCTGCATGCTTTTTCACTCACAGGCCAAATTGCGTTCCCAGTTACTCCAGACTCATGGCATTTTGTGGGAATTCTAAGTTCACTCATGGTGCATTTACCTGCGAATGGACCAGAGCAGATGTCACCGCTCTGAGCTTGAAGGATTCACCTCAGGCACACGCATATAGCACAAGAGCATAGATTCTCTAATCGCGGTTTATATATAGTAGTTTAACATTTCTTTACACAAAGAGTGAGAAATCCATTGTAAATCAGTATTCCGGGGCAGTATTTAGAACTACAGTATTAAGCTAATAATTTCCATATGGTGAAAATTGACAAGTCAGAGCAACGAAAGGTGCATGAGACTTCCCAACTCCTCCACCTAAAAATGTGATTTTTACGACCTACTCCTTTTCTATCAGAGTCTGCATAGATTCTCTTCCTTAGACAGTAAAACATGAAGATACACAACACAGTGCTTGCTCTATTACTTGATAGGGTAATGCTTCAGATGCTTAATATTTTCCATATTTACTTCCTTAGGGCCTAGTCTTGCACTTCTTGTTCCCATAAAAAATAGGATACTGAGGCTACGGGGTTGAAAGGATTGGAGAACCCGGCTCAAGCTTAGTAAGTGAAGGGTATTCCACTTTAATGGAAAGGCAATTAAATATTCAGAAGACGCAGAGACTTTAAAAACAATCAAGCGGTATATTAATTTCACGGAAAGTCACTAGCAGAGTTCCTCTCCCCATGTAATTTTAAATAGGAGATTTTCTCACATTTCTTCCACTGAGTCCAGCACTTCTGGTTTTTAAAAGCGAAACTGGAACAGTATAAGAATTTACAGAATTAAAAGATATGCAAAGTGTATTTGCATGATAATAGTGATGTAACTAGAAATTTCAGGTAAGAGAAGATATTTCCAAATCGTTCATGATGTGCCATTACCATGGGTGATTAATCTGTTTGCAGACGCTGTTTACCCATTTTATCTTTGCCAGAAATCTTCCAGGAGATGCCCTCCTGCTTCAAATTCTTTAAATTACACAATTTTGTATGAGAATGTCAGTGATATTAATGGCTCAATACGTGTTTTGCTATTTATAGACTCACATGTATAATAATTCTGGCTAATGAAATACTTGGAGCAGGAAAACATTTATTTACTTTTGCTATGGTCTAATAAATTATTTGTTCAGCATTTGGGACCAGGCTTTTTCAAGTTAAGGAAAATGGCATTTTGATGAAAATCTGTGCGATGACTTGTCTGCATAACTTAGCCTTGAGAATGATTGGTGGAAGTTTAGATAAGAAAAGGTTCCGGAGAAACACCATCATAGAATAGAAAGGAAAAAAAGGCTTTTGCTCTAAAAGCAAAGCTGGATGCATATATAAATACTTCAAGGCAGACAACAAGCCAATTTTGGATTACATTTATATATATATGTGTGTGTGTATGTGTGTGTGTATACAAGTCACACACAAAGATATATTCAGTAAAATGTAATCTAAAGGAATCACTTCCTTTAGTTTTCGCTGTATGCTTGCTCAGTTGCTCAGGTTTTCTGCCAATGAGTATTTTTCGTTGTTATAAATCTATCTGAAATGTAGAGAATGTGCCTAAACAATGCTAATCCGGGATGGCTTAAGGCTCTTGATTTTTTTAAGGAATCTGTCTTTCTATCTCGAGACTCAGACTTGAGAAAACTCAGCATTTTCTTTGGTATCTCCTGTCCTATCTCTAAACAACCCTTTTTAAACTCAGCTCTTAGCTTTATCATTAATTCTCCAGATCTGCCAATAAAGCGACAGTTACCTTATTTTAATCTAAACTGCAGATTTTGCTTTCAGAGTGTGTTTGGTTCAGAAAAAAAAAAAAGAGCACGCAAAGTCTGACGACAAATAGTCTTATATTGGCCTTTACTTTCTAAACCAGACCTTTTCTTGTTGGTATATTTGGAAAAACAAAGAGCATGTGCAGAAGTTACAAACTGGAAGGCTCTAATACCCATGTACAGCTGCAGATCACTGCACAGGAACATTCCCAGTGATGCTTTCAAACAAGAAACTAACAATTCTGACTTCAATTAAAACAGGCCATTGTAACAGTGTTGTGCTTTCAGAGTTAATGTGGGTGCCAGAAATTTCACTCTGAAACAAAATTATTTCAATCAATAACAAGCATATACGCTTGGATAAAATACAACCACCTCTTACACACACCATGAAAAATCTTTTGTGCCTCAGTAGCCTTGCAGTGCCAGGATGCTTCCAAAGTTTGTACTACGAAAGCACACCATGACCCAGCAAAGTTTTGCACACCGCTGTACTCTGAGTTTGCATGGTTTGAGGTCAATCTCTTGCACCCTGTTAATTTAGTCAGGCATAAATCTGGCAAGTGTATTTGAAAATAATTTTCCATTTGGAGAGCAGCACATATTTTGGAATCTGAAGAATCTATTAACATGTAACCACAATAAGCGACTTGGGCATATCTGATGACAAATTGTGTGGGGTGTCAGGATGTGGTCATATCCTCTTTACTTTCTACTCATACAAGTTGTCCCCTTGCTATTAACGGAATTGCTTTAATGATAAAAAATGATGGATGTTTTTCTCCACTGTCTTATTTATGGCATGTAATGAGGTTTTCCTTATGCTAGAAATAATCCGGGAGACCTTTTGTGAAAAATCAACTTTTCTAAGTAATATCTTTCATACTTGTCCCTACCATCAACAGAGTTGCTAGGCTATAGCCTGATTTTGATTTCTGTGCTTTGATCCTCTCAAACCTACAGTTTTTTACATCAAGTTACTCCACATCACTTTCACAATGATGCTGAGGAAGAGAGCAGAAAAAGTTAATATTGCAAAGTAAGTACAGCCTCGGTGTGCATGGTTATTTTCGGTTCATACTAAATGCTGTATATAGTACCAACTTTTTCAGCCCTGGCAGTCAGATTTTCTCACCCATATGTAATTTTATAAACTACATCACGGCTTCACAGCAGGTAGGGAGCCCACAAACCTGTTCTTAATTTCAGCTTAACTGAAAGAATCTCGGCAGCAGCTGCTTTCAGAATAGCTGATACAGACTTCCACAGATGTGGCCCATAATAGGTTCAGAAATAAAAAAATAACTAGGCCACAATGTAGAATTAATTTCAAGGAAGACAAATCCAATAAGGATGTCACTTTTAAGAGATTTTTTTTTTTAAGAGACCTTTGGGAAGGCATATTTCTGCAGCCTGTTTTTTTTTTTATGCTGTCTACCGATCGTAAGACTGCAGTACGCCCATTTTCTGGCAGGCTGGACCTGGCTGTTAGCGGGCTGCGCTCTCTCAAAGCAAAGAACGGGCCATTTCTGAGTTTGTGTTGCCTCCCCTCCCCCTCGCCCTTCTTATGTTCCTCCAAGCATAACTGATAGTACTGGAGTGCCTGTGCGCTTTTCTAACTGGACCAGACAAAGAGGTACAACAGCTAAAAATGCCCTCCGACGATACAGTGAACATGCTGCTTGACAAAACTGGCAAAACTGGTTGCTAGCTCTAAAACCACGAGTCACTTGATGATGTTTCACAAGTTTGAAATAAAGGAATTCAGAAGAAGTAGTTTCACAAGTGATTTCTGGAGTTTAGCAAGGGGAAGGCTCTAAATTATTTCTGTAATGTTGTGGCAAATACTTTGATGTATGTACTGTCTTCTGCTGCGTAAAAAATACCTCAAAAGTAAAAATGGAACAAAACAGTCACTTCTTCTTGCTAACAAAATTTCCCTTGACATTCTGTGCAGTGGTCTAAGTGTTTGAATAATCTTGGTTTATATGGTCTTTCAGCTCAGGCATGCGAGGAAAAAGGAACTTCAAAAAGAGAATATTTTACCTGACGTGTACTATTTTAAGGCTTCGGTAATTAGAGAACTGCAAAGGTCAAAATAGCCATCAATATCGTGAGCAACAGAGTAGAAGTAATATGTTTAAGAGGAAGTTGGTTGGCTGTAACATAATACACCACAAGCACTAGGATGTGGAGCTGCAATGACGAGTGGCAGACAAAACAGAAAAACTTGACTGGCATCAGATTTTTTTTTTAATATATATTTTTTTCTGAAAGCACACGAGAACTTGCAAATAAAAAACAGAGATGCTTTCGAGTCTAAATCCCAGATTTTATTACCTCACTGCAGAGATGCTGCAACCTATACTGAGGTCCATCCACACAGATCTGTTCACAGGTTGGAATAAAAGTTTGCTAGTGCCTCCCAACCTTTCAGCAAGCCAGACAAAACCTGATGATTCAGAAGCTTCCAAACTTTTCTCCACCTTCTGGATCTCATTCAAATCAGAAATGGGGGGCATTAGGCTAGTTTTAGCATACTATTGCCCACCTCTTACATCAAATCACAAAACATTGGATCAGGGTAGGTAGCTAAGATGTTGCTGTGTATCTGCTACTCCTAAAACTGTGGGTTCCAGCCTGTATTTCTGAGCTGGCAAAAATTAAAAGTGAATAAAAGTGCAGTGATTACATCTGAAGATGCAGTAATTTGCAACAGTGTAAGTCATAATAAAGATAACAATTCTAGGGAAAATTATTTTGAGAGCAGTGACTCTTCCAAAACTTCCCTTTATTTCGTTTATTGCTGATAGATCATTTTTTTCTTCCCTGTAAAATTTTATGCCAAATTGGCTGCTTTTCTAATTTTGCCATAAATCATGCAAAATTCATGGCTCTTTTTCCCACCTTTGGATCTACGAATCAATGGAGTGTATTCATTTTACTGAGCAAAAGAGGCTAAAATAAATGCCTGGGATTATTAGCATAAAATTATCAGCATTAAAGTACTCTATCTTATAATAGAAATTTGTAGAAGTCTGCTGGTTTCTCGCTTCCATTCGGTTTGAAAGACAGAAGTGAGCTGGGGAAGTTGGTCCACTACAGACTTTGTGAGGCATTTGCCTTTTCCCTCTGTTAAACTCCAAAGCTAATAAACCCGGAGCATTCAGAAACAAATGAGGCACTCATGTCAACAAAGGCCTTACTTAGAGACGGTGAGGTTTTGAGAAACTTCTGTGGTGAGGATTTGAAGATATTTTAGTCATATGCAGCGTACTTTGAATGTGCACTTTTGCTTCTCTGTTTCCTACAGTATAATCCCCTTTGCTTTTCCTCCTCCTGTGTTTTAAAATGAGCACAGAAAAGGCCGAGTGTTAAACTACACTATTCAATTGTCCATTAAATACACAAATTCTGTTCAAATCAGAATAAACTTTCAAGCAGATAGAAAGGGATCTTTGGATTTCTGTTTTATCCCGGAAACCCTGCTGAACGCCAGTGTGGCAGACAGGGAATATAGCTGTATCAGACCAACAAAAAGCTCCTAATGTAGTAAAGACCTCCTCCCCCGTCCTGTCTGAGGAAGCTGCCTGACATTGCTTTTGCTATTGGAATTGTTTGTAGAATAACCAAACCTAAAGCAACGGCCTTGCCTAGTTCAGGAATAAGTAGCACTTTTATTCTAAATCACTTATCTCTCTTCCTAAAGAGATGAACAGGCTATTTGGGAGATCTTTCTTCGTTCTGAATGTTCCTGTGGAGCAATACTTCAACTGGTTTTTTTTTTTCCTTCTATTTACATTTTCATTTGCTTTTCTGACAAAAGCAGAGATGTACTCACTCAATAAAGCAGTTATCACATATCCCAGCAACTCTTAGATTCCTTCTGCTCTACAAAAGATTCCCAAGTACTGTTTTTATTGCAAAGGATTCCATTAATATAAATGGTGAAAGCATCCTGTTCACTCCTAAGGGCTCTATATAATAAAAGGGTTACGCTTAATAAAGTCAAATGCAGTAGATCTGCTCTGCACATCACTAGTACAATGATGTTCTCATAATACAAGATGTACCACTAGTCATACTTGTATTGCTCTGAAGTATATTGCCATGTAATATCCCGCATATTTTTCCCTAGGACATTAGAACATTCAGTGCTAAATCCCTCTGTCATCTAAGGAGTCCAGGATCCTATTTATTTTTGTGGGGCTTAGAGTAATACAAATAATACATTGCAAATAAGTGTGGTAACAATGCTGCCAAAAATGCTTGCAGAATGATGCTGTCAGTACTGTCCAAGCCAATGTTTTGTCTCTCCAGAGAAGGATGCATATGAGTACATACTGGCAATTCCATTTGGTGTGGCAGCTTAGTCACTAAAGCTAAAGTTTCCATTTGTTTGTTTGTTTGTTTTACAGAATTAAAGAGAGGAGGTTTCACCATTTGGTGCTTAACTCTCTGACGGCTTCTAGTTCTTAGGTAGAACTGACCTAACATTGCATCTGTACCTCTGTAGTCCATTGGAGAGACTGCATAAGGCATAAATGGGAAGAAGAGGTGAAGGCACTGTGAAGAGAGGCCAGGAGCCCTCTGGCAGCATAGTCTTGTCATGTAGTCCGAACCACCGCTGTGACAGTCCCAGTGCCAAGTCTGTACGAGTGCCAAGCCCATGCAAGGGCAGCAACTGGAAGCTGATGTGAACAGCTGAACGTGAACCCATGCTCCCTCCACTGCTCTCAGCTGTAAGAACCAGAGATGGGCAGTCGGTGAAATCTCATCCAGAAGGTGGAGAGTAGTTCCGTTGTGAGACCTGGGAAACAACTTGCTGGTTTTGTGGACACCTGCTCATCGCCTGGTGCAACATCTTCTCCTGAAGCCTGCCCATTTCTCACCTCGGCCTCTTGGAGGAGGCAACGCGGCGGAACAATAACAGTATCCCAGCACACTCCTCGTTTCATTCACAAATGCTTCTGCAAGGAGCATATAACTACATTAACTTTACTTTCAAGAGTTTTCTACTCAGAATCTGCTGTTGGGCAGGCATAGTAGCTATAATCTGGTTATAAAAAAAGTGCCTGTGAATGGGATATTTGCATGAATGATCTCATTTTTCACTTGCTCACTAGAACATTTTTTAAAGGAAGTATTTGCTTGGTTGGTAGCCAAGTGTTTTCTCCTTGACTACCAAATGTGTTTAGTGCCTATTAAGGGTAAAATTGACTCCAAAGTTCACTGGCGATTTCCAGACCCTGTTAAGATTTGCATGTGAGAAACTGACAGGAACATTCTTATTTAATCATTTTTCCAACATATTTTTTAAAAATGTGGTTTCCCAGATCCTCCCAACTTCCAAATGCAGAGTGGAAAATGTCCCAAAAAGGAATTACTTCATCTAATGCCATTTATTCAGTACACATACAATCCTACTACCCTTCTTCTGCTTTATCAAAAGCAAAGGCAAGTGTGAATAGTTTGTGTAAACTAAACTTTCTTCTTATCTGGACTCACGTAAGTGCATTCAGCAGCTTCCTCAGATGTATAGTTAATGGGAAATTTCATAAATTTTAAAATTAATCAGATAAATAAATGGAAAAATGCAATCATCAAAGCTCTTGCAGAGTCCTCCACACCCTGACCTTTGGGCCAATAAACAAATTTAATTCATCCACATACTAGGGTATTTTTCCATTGGTAAAGCAAAATGGATTTAGAACTCTATTAATCCAAGTTGAATTTCACACAAGCTTTTCACAAGCACATAGTCTTTATCAAGGGTTTATAAGTCCTGTCCACTTCTCACCCCATGCAGCCGGAGTCCCAGTGCAGGGGCAGGCCTGGCTGAAGAGCTCATGGCTGAGCAGATGAATGAGGATAGTGGCATGAACATAGTTCCCTGCAGAGCCAAGAGGGCTGGTCTAGATGCTTCTAGATGCTGTCTGGGGCTGCATCTGCACCTGTGTGCCTGCAGTTATGTTTCCTCTCCCCGGGCATCACCGCAGAATGGCTGCCATGCTGGACCTGACTCCTGTTGCAGCCATATATACTGGGTTTAGGGGAGAAGCACTTCACTCTCTGCATGAGACAGTCTTTGTCTCTGAACTTCATTTTTATGTAGCTGCAAAATGGGTCAGTACTTTTAGAGAGCTGTGCTCACTACTGCCATGGTGAGATACTCTGACCCCGGCAGAGCAAACCATGGCACAAGACACACGTGGTGTCTGTGCATGGTATTGGTTTTGGCATTTTTACCTAAAGCAGTCTATACCATTCATCAACCTCTACTGAGGCCTTTTTGCACCTTCCTTGAGCTGGCTGTACAGCCAAAGATAGGTGATCACACAGCTAAAAGGGAATAAATATACTTTCAATAGAATAGAAAGTCTGTTCCAAAGATGTCAGAGAAAAAAAAGCCAACTATGGTCTAATGCGAATCCAGTATGGGTTAATTTGTTTCCTCTATATTCCAAGATGGTAGATCAGCAAAGTGGTTGAGTGGCTGAGAAGTGCCCATTCAGGTAAAGACCTATAGGATAAACATAGGCTCATCAATACAAGCTGTATCAGAAGACTCAACTAAGGATTTTGAGTTTTGTTTTGTTTTTTGTGGGTTTTTTTGGTGAAAAGTTAAACTGTGTTCTTTTTCAGATTTAGGAAGTGAATAAACAGTGGTTGAAAATTAAAAGAAAAAGAAAAGAAAATTAAAGAAAAAATATTCCTCAGCCTTGATCGGTACAATTTTATTTTGTTCTTTAAAAAAAGAAAAGAAAAAAGAGTACTGTCCAGACACACCTGTGTGCCAAGTTTCAACCTGATGCAATTTGATACAGGTGAGATATTAAACCCCGAAGACCAAGTTAACAATGGAAACAGTGACAGACTGTTAACAGTATTAAGGGGTAGTGGCTGCCACTGTACTAGTAAGTTATAAGTTTTTCACAGCATAGTGGGACAGCTGATAAACCCTGAACTTTTCTGCTGGCTGCCTTTAATTTGCCTGTAGTTTGTTTGGGCAGTTTGACTCTAGGAGTGACTTTGTATTTACTCATTAATTCTGCTAGTCACTTCATGAAGAATTAGAGCAGCAAAAAGGACTATTTTTAATACTGAGAGCATTTTGCCTCCTTCTTCATTGTCTTTGTAATTTAAATATCCTGTTGTGTAAGCCTAAAGGCAGGAAGTGAGCTATACAAACCCTTACAATAACAGTATTAGGTTGCAGATAAGCCCATGTGCTCAGTGGTGTCGGGTATTTTTTTTCTCAGGGTAATATAAGTTTTGCAAATGCTAGAATAAATCGTGTTTTCTCTTAGGAACACGTTTAAAAGCTTTCAGAATAAGCCTTGTCTGTTATGCACAAACTCCCCCCGCCACTCTCCCTATAACAAGAATTGACTTTGGCCTGTAACGTTAGGCTTTAATTATTTAGCTTCACGGTGTATTTGTGTTTCTGCTGTGAAATCCAAACCTTTTCAGCAGTCAGAGACATGGTGGTAGTGTAGGTGCCTACCTATCCTCTCCTTCATTCTTTTCCCTCCAACTCAGCACTGTTTTAATGCAAATCAAACCCTTGGTGCATACATAGCTAGCACAGATATTCTTACACTTCAGGCACCTGGCAGTCAGCTTTCCTGCTCAGGCTGCTCCTGAACTGAATCAATCGTTCCCTCTCCTGGCGACTGCACTTGTCCTTCTGCAACAAAAGACAAGAATAACTTCTTTACAGATGACAGACACAAGCCTTTATGTATATAGACATATATACACACACACACACACATACATATACCTGGATTTATATATATCTAGATTTATGGTCCTGAGGAAGAAGGTGCTGTTAATGGTAATATTTAGAATCGCTCAATTGAATCTCATCATTTTTGCAAGCCAGATGCACGACTAGCGTTTCAAACTGTAAGCAATCCATATAGCCTATCAGTGCTGCATTTAAGAAAAGTAGGACGTGATTTCTGAATCTACTCTCCTTTAATAAGATTATAATCCTGACCTTCTTATTGCAGTCAGAGGTAGAGGGACTGCTGACTGTTTCACTAGCAGTGGGCTTGTGTGCTTGCATAACTGATCCCGAATTACACATGGTGGCTATCTTGAATGTGAAAAAACGTTTGCCCTTTGCATGCATTTGCACAAGCACTTTTGTACCGACGTGACACCTACATACTTGTATCACATGCACGACATTACATGTAATGAGATTATCACATTCATGTACATGCACCATTTGAAAAGGAAAAATTGCCTGATGCTTTAACTTTGTAAGCCTTTCTTCACAGACAGCTAAATTTTATCACAGTTTAGCCACTTCTGCTATCATTTGCATGCAGTGTCTGATTCAGGCTCAAATTCTAATGAAAATTTCAGCCAAAACTGTTTAGCCATTTCTGAGAGCGAGGTTAACAGAAGCCAGGTTGTTTTGCCCATCATTAAACATTCTGGATATTCTCTGGAAATTGTTCTAGCACCTCCTCAATTTGAAGTCAGTCAGAAAAATCCAAAGAGGCTCCCTCTGCTAGGGCTTTGCCTTTTGCTATTCTTGTTACACATTTGGCTGTGTTATAAGTCTGTGAAAAATCACAGTTTGCACATGCTCCATCACTACCTCTTCAACTGGCGTCGCTAAATTCTAAGAAGATTCTGCTGTAACTGAGGATGCTCAGGTTTCTCACAGCTGGTAGTACTGACTGAACCACATATGCCACGTCCTCAGTTATAGACTAGTGTCCTCACTATTCCATGCTCGAATATATTATTCTAGGTTAGATTACAGGGGCAAAGCCAAAATTTCACTACGCTAAGAACTCAGAGCAGTAAGGTTGGAATGAGTTCCAACAGCAACTGATAAGGGGAAAGTAAATTAGTTTATGTTCATGAAGCATTCAAATATTGCAGAACTGGTCACCATAGAAAATCTCACAGGGAATTTAATTGTTCCTTTTTGAGAGAAGCATTTGAATAGCATATAGTTAATAAAGCATGGGATAACAAACTGCTTTGAAGGTAACAAAATATGGGATTACTTCTGATTCCTGACATTTAAATGATGCTTTGCAATAAAATTAGTATATGACTGTGCAATTAACTATGATACATAAAGAGCACACATACATGGGGCTGAGTGATCAGACATCCTCAGTGTTGTTGCTTTATATATTATTTTGTCTACACAACTTAAGAATGCAGTAAAGAACATAGTTCCTTTAATGTGTGTTTGTACATTCACACAAACACATGCTTATAAAAAGCTTTCCATAATAATCAAATAATGGTAGACCATGCAATGGTTAATTGCTAATTGCATTCAAAAATATTAAAAAGGCAGGAATAGCTAATCCAAAGTTATCAGAGGTAATGATTTACTAGACATTATGGTCAACCCACAGCATAGAGCTTTCAGTTATCCCCCACACACCCAAATACTGAAATCTGTGATAATCGATGAAGTACGAAGTAAAGGGCTTTCTGGAGGCTCCATTCATGTCTCAGCAAGCTCTGAACAGAACAACCATTCTACCACAAACAACCAGTCTACAATAAACTTATCTTTGTCTTCACTTCTTTCAGCTGCAGTAAGTGAGGAGCTCCATTTTCAGCTATGGAAATACCACGTGATTTCATTTTTATGAGCTCTTATTTCAGTAGCCTACTTTGAATAATAAACAACTATTAACTTTCAGAGTGCAGAGGAAGACGTATCATTTGTAAGGCACATCAAGCTTCAAGGACTCCATGATATAAACTACTTAAGAGAAAGAAATTGTAGAAATAAATGTGAGATAACAGCTATGAAATTGTTCCCGGTATAGTGAGGTTGTCAGTCTTTCTACACTCTCACCCTTGTAATTATATACGTAGGGCCTGATTCCCTGGATTCATTCAAGACCCCTTAGAGGAAAGCAGATGTAACATACTGGAGAATCATGTTCTTCTCCTTTTTTTTTTTTTTTCTGGGGGGCAGAGCAGTCTAGTGTGGTGCTTAAAAGGCTCACAAGAACTGCATCGAGCTTAGGTGATTTCTTTTGGCTTGCTCAAAGTGGTTACGGTACTGCTTGTGCAGTATAGTATTGTTTTCTGATAGCCCATTTAAGCTGGTTTTAGCATTAACTTCAACTTCTTAACAAGCTTAAGTACAGCATCACATTTGATTTGGTTTTGAAAATGTCTGGAACTTTTCATGTGGAATTAGCAGATCTCAGTCTTCAAGCCTAATGAACTCAGATAAAACTCAGCAGGATGTCCTGTTGGAAACTAATTTTTTTTTGTACAAAGACAGCTCTTTGGTTCTCTTTTCTTGCATTTGTTGACTTGTCTCAGAGGCTTGTAAGCTATCAGCTCTCTTATTGATCTGCTCTAGAGTCACTTGAAAACATAATTTTGAAAGCAGCATTTCAGCACCTCTCCTTGTTTGATCTCTTTGCTATGGTGAACTGTGGCATAGTTTTCCAAGCGCGAGGCTGAAAATCAATGTTGGGGTGTTTTTGTTCTTAATACATATTTTAAAAAATCTTTACATCTGTCTAATTTTATTTAAAATGCCTCTGTATATGTTACATTTTCTCCTTTGTTAAAATCTGTCTTAGGATTCACATCTCTTCATTTTAATTTAGCTACAAATTGATTCTTAAAGTATCACATTTAATAGCCTTTGGGGTTTGATGCGCAAACTATTCTGACGTCTATTCATAGACCTTTATAATGGGACCCACTCCAGTTTATCCCTTGAACTGTCAGGCTCTCTGGGAAATAATAGCTCCTGACAGTTGTAGAGTTAAAATATAGGATTAATGATCAGCTTTTAATGTGCAAATGGGGTATTCAGCTTTCCTCTTACCCATCTTATTTAATGCAAATTCACTGTTGAAACAGGTAGCATGAGTTGCTTCTCTCCCTAAACGCAGATTAATCTACCCGGGTAAATTCCTGAATATACACTGCAAAGTAAATACAGAGCACTACATTTGTGCTGACTTATAACCAAGTCTTTTTTTATTTTGACCCAATCCATAATTTATTTTTAAGGTTCCAAAACCTTGTTTTCACACAAAAATAAAAATAGCTGTGCATTGCAGCAGCCAGTTTAACCAGCAGGAAGGAGCTGCCCTTCTCTATTAAATACAGCTGTAGAAAGCCCTACGGACTTTGATTTAATTGTTTCCAATAGGCCAAAACAATCTGCTACCTGCACTTAGTAAAAAGTAAAAAAGGAAAAAGAAAGAGATTTCTACACTGAAGTGTGGAGCAGTTTACATGTTTTCATTAGGAGATTAATAACACGTTTATAATAGTGAGCCTTGAGAATTGTACAGTAATTTTTGATTGTGGTGTCCTATTAAAAAGCTGCCTGCATATACAGAATTAGACTATTTGTTTAGAAAATGTTATATATTCGTGTAATTGGGAAATGCATTTTAAA
Source organism: Urocolius indicus (assembly GCA_013401255.1). Lineage (NCBI taxonomy): Eukaryota > Metazoa > Chordata > Aves > Coliiformes > Coliidae > Urocolius > Urocolius indicus. The sequence goes on along the minus strand of WBNH01002441.1, from coordinate 469,118 downwards.
CCATGGTATAATATGAAGCATTTGTCCACTATGGTTGGCAGTGACGGGCAGCTCTCTGTCCAAGGAGCGAAGCATGCGGAGGAGGCATCGGAATAAAGTGACATTTAGAGAAAAAGAATTTGAGAATAAGTTAAATAAAAGTTGAAACATGTAAAAATAAACACAGGAGTCATTCAGAAAAAATTTCATATTTACACCAATCACACACCTACCCATACATACCTAATAACCACTAGCTTTCCCAAGAATATGAAATAGAAAGGTGTCCCTCAAGATATAAGACTTAATCCTTTCCAGTGCTTGAGTGCCTTAAGCTGCCAATAAACCAAAGAGCAAAGACTGTTGTCTGCAATTATTCCTTTGAAAGGGGCAACATCAGAGCAGCAGGCAGATTTAAGTACCATGAGAGAGGAAGAAGAGCAAGAAGAATACGCAGCACATCACATACATACAACTTTGTGTATTCTCTTATTATTGCTTATATCTCTGCAAGCATGCTTTAACACACTAACAGGGAAGAATACAATTAGCATTATTTGGGAAACCCGGTTCCAACAGCTTCTAAAGGGCCTCCAGGGATTTCTTTTGTTGTTTTGATAACAGTGTCAATTTACTTGGATACCCCAGGTTTCCAAGAATGCAATGCGAGGTATCATTAATGGCTCTTGAGAAACATAAGCTAAATTCAAATTAACCTCACAGACATTGTTTATAACATCATTTGCTATTCTGTTCCTGATTTTCCACTGCCTTCTACCTTGTATTCACAGCTGTGCAAAGCAAGTCAAAACAGCAGTTAGGCAGCAGCATTCTGCAGACATGCTGCGTTCCCATTGCTTTGGTATAAGTTAGGGACAGTTCAACAGAGACTCTGTGGTTGCAGACATGCTGGTAAATAAATATAAAAAATACAAATATAAATATAAAATATATAAATTTTTATATAAATATAAATATTGGGCTATATACACAATAATCATACATATTAACCAGTAGGTCACCAAATGTACTAAAGCTGTGGTCTGGCACTCGATAGGCTGGAGGATGCTTTATCTTCCCTGTGCAATTTCTGGTCCTTGCCAGCAACTTAGAATCATAGAATCGTAGAATTGTTTCAGCTGGAAGAGACCTTTAAGATCATTGAGTCCAACCTTTGTCCTACCCCTATNTATATCTCTGCAAGCATGCTTTAACACACTAACAGGGAAGAATACAATTAGCATTATTTGGGAAACCCGGTTCCAACAGCTTCTAAAGGGCCTCCAGGGATTTCTTTTGTTGTTTTGATAACAGTGTCAATTTACTTGGATACCCCAGGTTTCCAAGAATGCAATGCGAGGTATCATTAATGGCTCTTGAGAAACATAAGCTAAATTCAAATTAACCTCACAGACATTGTTTATAACATCATTTGCTATTCTGTTCCTGATTTTCCACTGCCTTCTACCTTGTATTCACAGCTGTGCAAAGCAAGTCAAAACAGCAGTTAGGCAGCAGCATTCTGCAGACATGCTGCGTTCCCATTGCTTTGGTATAAGTTAGGGACAGTTCAACAGAGACTCTGTGGTTGCAGACATGCTGGTAAATAAATATAAAAAATACAAATATAAATATAAANGTCTCTTAAACACCTCCAGGGACGGTGATTCCACCACCTCCCTGGGCAGCCCATTCCAATGCCTGACAACCCTTACGATAAAGAAATTCCTCCTAATATCCAGCCTGAACCTCCCCTGAATTTATTCCACCAGTGTCCCTCCTGCAGTATTGTCCTGGTTGTGCAGTAAGCTGGATGTCAGACCTAATTCCCTGAGGGAAAAAAAAAAAAAACAAACCAAAACAAACCTAACCTAAAACACTCAGAAAAGAGAAAATAAGCAAGTAAATAGCAAAAATAAGAATGAACACAGATTTTCCCAGGGATTTAGCTCCTTTACCCATTTCACTACATGGTGAGACAAACCAGTGCAAGGCCAATGTGAAACAGTGGCAGAGGAAGGAGAAGAGGAGGTTGTTGGCAGCCTTCCTCAGAAGTTGTTCATTAAATTACGCCAGGAGAAACTGGAGTATTGTAAATCCTGGACAGAGACCTGGTTCCAATGAGAGGCAGGGAGGTAACAACAGAGCCACAGCTCAGACTCCAACTTTCCATGTCTTACTGCCGCTACGCCTTCCAGGCTTCCCTGGACAGAGTGGGAGTGATGTTTTCCCAACACAGGGTATTGTTTTGCTGCAATACTAGACAGGGAGGCAGTTTGTACTTAGGCTTGGAACTTTAATTTTCAACATCCCGGTGTTTTTGGTTTACACTGGCTCAGGGAAGCCTTCAGCCTACAAAATGGTTGTCATGCTCAGTGGAAGTTAAACCCGTAGGTTCTAAATTATTTGACTGCTTTCTGTATTTTGTCTAGAGATATGTTTTCAGATAGAGAGATGAAGTTTTTTGGACTTTCTGCAAAACCCTTTGAGAATTTACTTAAATGAAAAGTTAGACCTTGCTCTTATCAAGTTTCATTGATAAAATGTTAACTCACTCATAGTTGACTTATTTCACGGTCATAGGCAGTAAACCTTAATATGTCCCTTCCAGCTTGCCTGTTGGGAATTTAAGAATAGAAATCACAAAAAGGGCAGATCACAAGACAAAAAAAAAAGTTTTTACTAATCCAGTAAGCAGAGATTAACAGAGTTTAGAATTCAATTAACAAAGGGACAAATCACTGAATACCAGGAACTGCAGTATATGTCAGAAGGGCAGTTTGGGGACTGGGATGGGGAAAGGGCAGCTCCAAGGAAAGACAGGCTGCTGACAGCTCTGGAGACTCACCTGTTTGAACTATCCCAGAAAACAGATCCAGCAAAGCTAGGAATCATGACCCACTCCCAGCCACCCCATTAACTTATCAGTGCACCAAACTCCACAAAAGCACCTATAAATCAGAGGATGCTTAATATTTCCCTTTGTCCTCAATGCTGTTATTGAGGTTTTTGTTTGGGGGAAAAAAGAGATGGGCCTTTGATTTTGGGATTCCTGTCTACTAGTGCAGACAGAAGCAGGGACTAATGTGAGCGTGGAATCCCAGCCAGACATGGGTTTGAAACCACACCTGTCCTCTAGCTTTTCCCCAGATCTTGCTCTGACTGTAGCAGAAAAAAACAGGTCCATTTCACATACCCACTCGGTTCAATGAAGTGTTTTTTATTTAACTCCAGCTATTAGCCTAAAATGAAGGCAGGATTGAAAATACTTAGAAAACTGGAATCTAAATTTCCATGCTTCAGGGAGAGAATGATGCCAACCTCAGCCCCATGTAACTCCCCACTGCTCTGACTTCATGTGGTTAAGTGTGCATGATTAAGGGAAAGGTCTCTTCTAACTCACAGTTTTGTCCTGCAGCCTTTCAATTGCCCAGCTTCTGTTTTGTTTGCTTTGTTTGTATTTTCTGACCTTGCATAACTTTAAAATAGCCATGCATAATTTTTTGGACAGTTTCCATTTGGGGCAGAAACCCTTCTTGACAGGTTCAGCAATGGCTGCAATTTAATAGATGCGCTTCAGATTCTCTAAAACCAGGGCTCAGAGTGCTCAGACACCAGTTCCAGTAACATTGAGATCACAGTACGGCAGAGGATGCGCAAGTGTGTGTTATTTATGTTTGTCTGCAGTTTTACTGCTGGTTTATGTGCTGTTTGGATATAAATACAGGGTCAAATTCAATCCTAGTCAGTGCTATCTTCTGATGAGATAAACCCCCAAAGGACACCTCTGAGGAGGGAAGTCTCTTGGTAGAGGAATTTGCTACCACTAAAACCAACCATAACCCTTCTGAGGCCAAAGGGGTCCTCCTGGGGATGGTAGCAGCCCCTTAACGTTGGTTCTGCCAACCAGAGCAGTTACAGGACGTGCTGACCCAGCACATCCCCCACGAGCTGTGTTAACGATCATAAACTAAAGCAAATGCCTGCACTTACGCCAGTGGAACGTCTGAAGGGGGAGGAGGACATGATGAGAACTTTATCTTTTTAGGCAGTGGATCCCACTGTGGTGTAAGGGCTTGGTAATGCAGAAGGGGAGATTGCTGCCCACTCCTGCTCCCCTGCATGTGGCTCATAAGCTAGTGCAAGCCTATTTGTTACTCCAGCTGACAACAGAAATACGACATAATGGCAAATATGTTTAAAAATGATGATAAACAATAGCACAGGGGAAAATAAATCTAATAAAAACAAATGAGATGGTTCACAGGGCAATTGGATGTCTGTGTTGTCCCAGGAAAGTCCAGTCCTATGGAGCTGAAGGGAGTTGATCTGCTTGTGTTCTCGCTTTTTCCAAAAAAGTAATAGTATAACACCAGCAATTTGCAGGGAGACAGGGAAAAAAACCCAAACAAACAAACCTCCCTGAGGCTTCCATCTCCCCTCATCCCCTCTCTTGTTATTTTTTAAAACAGGGAAAGGGGCAAGGGGGCAAAAGAGCAATCCTTCTAATTGCCAGCCAGTAAATCTAACTTCAATCCCTAGTGAAACAATGGGACAACTAGTTAAGGAGGGGAGAGGGGGGAAGGGACAGAAAATAACAGGGTCATAAGCAATTAAAAAGTTTGGTCAAAACCAACCTTTGTTTTAATGTAATTTTAAATGAGCAGAATTATATCTGGGTTAAATTTACCTCCCTAGTTTTTTGATTTTTCTTAAGAAGAAGTAATGCCAAAGAAACTCAGTTCATCTGGTGAAATCAAAAGATGTAGTGGGAAAAATATATTTTCTTCTTGCTGGCAACAGCTGTTAAACTTCAACATGAAAAATCCTACAGGAGAAAAAAACCCCACAACTGTTCTTAAAATCCTAGTATCCCTCTCAGTTCATCTAAACTGTGAAAAAGCCCATAATAAAATTCCAGTCCCTCCCTCAAAACCTTCCAACCTCCTGGTCCCCACACACGGGAAAACTAGGCTTTGCATTTTTGCTATTATCAAGACTAAAAGAGATAGTTTAATTTTCCTCTGCTCCTCCCAATTTATAAAACAACACATTTTCCAGATGCATTTATGCTCTGTGTGTGCATTTTTAAAAGAAAGGCAGCCTTTTCACATTACATTTTAAAATTAGCCAGGGCTAAACATTGCAATGCAGAAACTGCTCCTTTTGCTATTACACAGCCCCTGGCAAGACACACAGGGAACAGTTTCAAGACAGTTTAAACTGATAGAGCTAGTGAGGGTTCTCCCTCTTCCCTGAGCCACGCCACGTGTTTTTGATACACAGAAGTGCATTAGCTCCTCTGCTTATCTGACCCCCTTATCGAGCCAATTTAAACAAATAGTGCTTTTTTTTTTTTCTTCCCCCCCCACCCCCCCACCCCCCCGTGTCTCTTTTCAGCTGGTTTGAGGCTTTAAATTGAGTCATGAAGGGGTCAGGGTAGCACCAGGGCCAGCAAAAGGGCAAGGTCTGGGAGCAGGTCACCAAGTCCAAGGTAAGGATGGTGTGGTAACACAGAGACAGAGTCAGTGCTCCCCAGCAGCAAGCAGCGTTTCTCACAGCCAGTTTCAGTTTCTTCTGCTCTAAAGGTTTATTTTAAACAATTTCACCTGGATCAGGAAATTAATCCAGCTAAAGATTAGCCAAAGCAAGCTCTTTTTCTGCTGGATCTGTTCTTCGGTGCAGTCTACTGGGCATCCATGCCAGCATGGCAAAGGCTTTTGAAGAGCAAGAGCCAACAATGGGCAGAGTTGCGTTGCCCCTGAAAAGATACACTGCTTGGAAACTGGGGTTGCCTTAAGGGGAAACAGTATCACTGCTCAATTATTTTCTGTTGAAAATGATCCATATTGAAAAAAAAAAAGAAGTCAACTTGTCAACTTCAAAACCTGGTCTGTGTATTGCAGACATGTCTGCTAATGAACTTCTAAGCAAAGAGCTAGGTTTCAGCTCACTTCGTTTCCCCTCCCACCATTCACTGCTGCGTGTTCTCAGGAGACAGTAATTATGAACCCTAAGGCCAACAAGAATTATGTCATTTTTAATTTATCAAATACTAGGTATCCCAGGGGTATCCTTCACCAGCAATGTAGAAGTTCTGAAACCAATTTTGAATTTTGGCTTTGGTGTGGAGGAGTGGTTACTTTTGGACTAAGACTTTTGAAAACTCAAAAGTCATCATGGAATAGTGACTTTCTGAATGTCTCTGCAGTAAAAGGCTACCATCATGAGTAAAAGCTGACATTTCAGAATCTGGGCAACCCCTGGGTATTTTCTCTCTCTCTTTTTTAATTTTTTTTCTAATCAGTAAGTTTCTGAATAACCATGAGACACAACAGCTAAAGTGTGCTGAAGACATCAGGTTGCATATATGCTTGATGCTGTTGTTTTAACCAATCTGTTTTGCATAAAGGTTGATTTTGTATGTGGATGCCATAAACATGTAATGTATTGTGCAATGTTGTTTTTAAATCAGACTGCAAAACAGATGAGCTCACAATATGATGCAGAGAGCATGTGTTAATTCTTGCATAGTCTTACTGGATTTATTCTGAAAAGCTTCTGCAAAGCTACTGAGGCTTCCTGCAAAGATTGTTTAATAGCTTCAGTGGAAATAGTCAAGCTTTTATAATAATACTGCTGAACAAATCATGGCTTTCCAATATCCAGCCGAAGCCTGATTACACTCATTGAAATACTAATGTCAATATTTATTAACTAATATTAAAATTACTATCATTTCATTTTGTCAGTTAGTCAGAAAATCATTATGAATTCCTTTCCAAAAATCATTGACTTTTCCTTAGCATAGAAAACTCTATTATCACTCTGTATAAAATATTTATGGCTTTCCCTGACATTCTTGTAATATCCCTAGGAGAACAATCAGCATTCCTTTCTCTGAAATAAGAAAAACCTTTTCTCTTTAAAAAATAATTAGTGAACTAAATGTAAATGAAACCAAGCCAAAAAAGTAAAAAGATCATTTGTCTGCCTTTTCCTCTTACTTCAGGAAAAATCAAAGGGATCCTTGTTTCAACTACTTCATTACTATTATTTGGAGGAAAAAAAAAAGGAGATGTCTTGAACTGTCACTGAACGGCAAATTATTATTCATTTCACACCCAAGAATATGGAGATTATTATTAGGCTAAATGGAGGGTCTTTTAACCGATTCATTGGTTTTTCTGCTACCTTGATTGTTTCTTCATTAACAATATGCCCCCTGTCTGAGGTTGAGGGCAGGGTTATTTTCAACCAAGAAGTGCTAAATCACTCATATTTTCATTAGAGGCTGACAGAGCTCCATATGATCTGAATGACATGTCACACTTTCATGCTACTGTAGTCTTACTTGATGCCAATTTCCTCTTCTATAACTGTTTTAGAAATCCTCATGTAAGGGGAGAAGATAAAAAGCCTCCTTTCCCCCAGTATCCCTTCAGGAGCTATATATCAGCAATGCCCCTTTTTTTAGTTAGCAATTCTGCTTTTGTGCAAACTTTTTACATGCAATTGGCTTGTTGCACTTCTCTGTGTACTTAGCTGTATTGCCACGGCAATAGGAAAAACGTGATGACGCAAATTTAGAGAGAAAGGAAGGAAAAAAATAAAAGATAAACCACCACTGTCATCTCAAGGCTAGATGAGGTTGGAATTCACTAATTTATCCATGAAGAGACATGCAATCTGAAAGATTAGAAACATTAAAAGAAGTCCTGAAGTGGAAAATTTCCAATTCATAAACATACAAAGATGTTTAACATGAGGATCTGGACTTCCCTTAAACTGGGTCAAATAAGTCAGTCTACACTCAGATAGGACATCTGATAAAACTCCTTGACTAAGAAGTGGGGGATTTCGTTAGTGCTTTTTAAAGTTGATATAGCATAGAAAGTAAGATTCGGCTTTTTTGTGTGTGTTTGTATAACGTAACAATATCAATTTATATAGATAGATATGTGATTTTACATTTTTCAAACATTATTTTCATATAAATTAATTAAATGGACAATTGCTGGTTCTAGAAATATGGTCATAGATTTTTTTCCCCCCCAGATTTCTGCCTTTTGTGTTTAAAATTCTTTTGGTTTAAGTATAATTTCCTCCACTGTATTTACGATTCCAGCATTCTGATGTGCTGATATTTCAATTCGAGCATCTAGAGAGATGGTGAGCAAGCCCAAACGGACAAAACAGTACAAGAGCTTCACCACAGAGTTCAAAGCCTAATCTTGCAATCATTTCCATATGTGAACACTTTTAATCTCAAATAGCATTACTCTGGTGACAATGTTACTGTTACAGAAATCGAATCTTTCAAATGCTTGTACACGTGAATAATTTTATGCATCTGAGTAGTCTTCTGTGAAACTATTGCCTTGTGTCAAGTTAACCGTGTGCAGATGGGTTTCCAAGGATGAGGAGGCTCCCAGGATGATGATCCAGGGGCTTTATCAGAATAAGCCTTATTGACCACTGTATGAATAAAGCCTGTACATGTGATCAGGCCTTTAGCAACGTGCAAGAATTCCATAAGTAATATTGATGAAATGTAAATCTAGATTCTGAAAAAAATGCAGATTTGATTTTTAACAGCGACTTTTATCATGAAAACGTCTCTTTAAAAATTCTCCACAGCAAGATCAGTAAATATAAATAAAACATGCGAAGAATATTAATCTTAGTAAAATTGAAGAAGCAAGCTGTCAATGACTGTCAGACACAATATGAACTGACAGTTGCATGGCTTACGGTCTGACATCGGGATCGTTACCTGTCTGTTTCTCTATCAAAATACCTACAGGGAATAAGAGTTTGCAGATTGCAGGCACGAGTGGGAGCGAGGAAAGGGGAAGAGCGGTTAAAATGGAAGCTTAATGACAGCTGTGAAACATACGCAGGCAACGTATTCATTAGGAATAATCATCAGTCCTAAGGAATGGCTTACGTCATTCATTATCACCATTACTGGAGAAAAGCTTTAAAACAGCATCTATTGCTTTCAGTTCCCACTCCTCCCTCAAATCAAACTCAAGCCCAACACCCAACCCTTTTCTGGCTGCAACATATACAAGAATTACAGATGATGGTTTAATCATGTTCTCGTGTTCTCATATTAATACAGTTTTCGGGAAAGGGTCAGAGGGTAGCAGCAGATCCTCACATGAAAGGATGCCGCAGGCACTTCCACCTTCCCCTGTCAGTCATGCTCCCCTGGCCAGCCGCCCACCCTTCTGGGAGAACACAGAAACCCCGTGGGTCCACCCAGAATGACACACAGGAGAAACGACTCGTGAGCAGGTACCTCTCTGGCTCTGTTCTGTGCTCCCAGGAGTCCGTCCTGGAAACAGCCATCTTGCTGTAAGTTGTTTTTTTCATTGAAACGATAAGTGTGAAGGGGTGCCTAGGGTCACAGACCATATCCTCTTCCTCTCTAGGCTCCCAGGATGCTTGAAGTTTGGAGGGCAAAAGCATTGGGAATATTTCTCAGCAGTCCCTTTCCATAGATTTACCACCATTGCACCTGAAAATTCTTGCTGAGATTTAAACACAGTGAGCTAAGATTAATTACACAGAATCCCTAGAAAAGCTCAGAGAGGCATGATGAAACCATAGAGGGGATGGGTCAAATGTAGAATCACTGAGCCACCTTTTTGCATTCTTTGTGAACAACTAGGTGCACAAAGACACTAATGTGTGAACATCTCCTGTAGCAGCAATTGCCTGGAGGGTCTGAGGCCAGGTTGGCACAAATGGAGGATGCACGATGGCACTGTACTGACTTCTTCAAGGACTACTCGACGCTTTAAAGAAAGCAGATAACATTGCATGCAAGAAGTGCACTGGTGCTCATTTAACCCCTAAAGAACAATGATAGACATGCTTGCAAAACAGTTGGGATCCTGTTAGCTTGAGACTTTGGAAAACACATCAGAGAAAAGTTAGGAAAATTCATCTTTTTCCCTTTCTGAGCTGTGTACCTTTATATGCACTGAGGAGCAGCATCCCAGAGCCTCAGCATTCCCATCTTCCCGTGTGGGTGGCTTGGCCAAAGGCCACTGTGGGTCACAGAAATTTTGCCTGTAGGGTTATCTAAGGCTCCTGAGTAGGTTTTCCTGGATAAATGCTGCATAAACCAAAACACATTAGGGTGGACAACACAAACTTTTTCTGTAAAATTTTGCTCAATATTAAAATATGTATCCATTTCATCCGTGCTGAAAGTCTTCACATCCCTTTGTCATAGACAGTCATGCAAGAAAATAATACTAGTACATCTTTATGGAAAATTTTATGCATGTACATACTGAAGATTTTAATTTTGAAATGTATTTCTTGTGAGGCTTCAGACAAGAAACCTGAGGAAGGTTGCATTCATCCAATCTAGGAGCAGAAATAATACTATGTGACAAATCGCCATCAAAAATGCAGCTCTGGTGGCAAGTATTTAATATCAGCTAGAGTGAAAAACAGCTCACAGGTAGAACCTCTGCAACATTTATCAAGAATTTTAATAACAAATACATAAAAAATAATGCAATCTCCTGCTAGCTGTAGCTTGTTAAAACTTGACTGAATCTCAGAATTTCAGTAGAACATTACATTAAAATTTCAACTGCCAACAAAAATAAACCACATTGTTAATGATAATTTATGCAGCAGAATTTCATGCTTTTCAGCTAGCTCCATCAACTAAACTATTAGCAAAAAATCAGACTTACAAAGCACAATCCTAAAGAGTCCCTCTGTTATACCACTGAAAATGAAGAGAATAGATTAAGCAACAAGAAGAATCCTCACCGACCTATGAAGCTTATTTTGTTTGGTGTTTTTTTGTTTTTATATTAAGTGCAAGACTAGATTTGATAAGTCTCTCGCACTTGATAATTTCACTGAAAAATAATTCACTGAAAAATAATGAGGAGGAAACATACATTTGCTTTGCTTGGTAACAAAAACATTATCTAGATATTTATCTTTATTAAAAAAATACACACTTGTTTAATATTAATACAGTCTATATAATAAAGTACTCATTTTCAGTCTTTTCTTGAGTATAATTCCCATTAATATTTAGGTATAGTTATTTCTACTATGGTAGTATCTGCAATCTGCAGCTACAATCTCTAATTTCTTTATAGAAGACATTTTACAAAATACAAAAGGAAACCTTGTCCCTGAGAGCTGCACAACTTCAAAGGGAGGAAGCTAAATCTTTTGATTTCATATTTGGTGAGGATACAATAGTGTCGACATTATGATTGGTATATTGTGTAACAAAGGTGATTTCCGAAAGGCACATGAAAGCAAGAAGTAGTAGAAATTACACAATCAGTTATACAGACACCTTTTCAAACTGTGGACAAAGTAGATTTTAGTGTGAGTTAGCAGGCAGGGACTGAGTACCCATCATGATTCATAACATCATCACCCTATTCTGAGCAGATGTTACAGGACCTGAACTTGCTATTATTCTGTATGTAAGTAGAATTCTAGCACATAAAAATTGCCAATATTCCCACTTCCATGTCATTGCAGCATATGCACTAAATTTTGGGGATATTAAAAGTTGCATGTGTTTAATTCTTATTTATTTAACAAAATACCAAACCCTTTGGGACACCAAAAGCAAAAGTTTCCCAAGGTTATAGCCATAATTTGTATGGAGATTTCTTCTGCAGTGACAGGGGCCCTAGGCAATGACTAAAGTCTTTCCTGTCTCTCTCCACCTTCTCTCTCCAATGTTGGTCATGATGTGTGTCAGGAAAGTCCATTGGTCTGTGCCAAGGATTTGACCTGAATACTGCTAACAGGCCTTAGTAAAGGTCACAAAAAAAGAACAGCTAGGAAATGGAAGGTGAGTTTTCAGCTGTTTTTCTGGTATATTCTTCAAGCAGCTATAGATACAAGCCTGTTTCTACTCGATGCCCTTTGGTTTGTATTTTCAGGTTAATCTAGTAGAGTTCAAATCTCAAATCTTAGTGAGCCATAATGACACCTGTCTCTTAACCATACTCCTTTCTCCATGCTTTGATAACCAACAACAAAAGTCCTTTAATGTTAAGGGGAGACTAGATGTTCAGAAGATCACATGGAGGAAAAGCCCATTGCTGAAATGACGTGGTGCAACGTCTTTCAGTGAAGGGAAGTCTGTGAGAGAAAATCACTCTCTAAACCTCCCTCCCCATCTTCTCTGTCATTGCACCATGTGTGGCAGGAAAGCGTGCCTGTGAAAGCCAGGAGACTGAAGGATAGGCTCTGGCAGGTAACTCAGTGCCTATCTATCCTGCTCTACCTAAGAAGTGTAAGCACCTTGTCCTTAAATCAAGTGTGGAGAGTAAGAACCAGGCAGGCAGTGGGCAGGGAACAAACACCCATAAGAACACACAATTTCGGATGAAATATTTAGGCAGATGAGGAGATCTCTGACTTCTAAGAACCTGATTCATAAGGGAAAGATTTATCAAGGCTTTATAAACTCTTGATAACTGTGAAGGCATGCTCTCATCAAGGTAGAAATCATCCCTTTTACCCAGGAAAAAAATTTCATTTGTGGTAGGCTCATTATCTTCATCCTAGACTCAGTAAAGTTCAGCCTCTGCTACTGACATGCAGCCCTCCAATATCTGCTTGGTGCCATGACCTGCTGCAGCGAGTAATGTATCAGTTTTCCCTTAAAGCTAAAAGAGAAACCACAGTGCTCCTGAATTGTCTTATGGGTCTTGCCATTCAGCTGGGCTGAATGTTCACTTCCTAAACCTGTGGCTCGACATTGTTAGTCTAAATCTCAGAAGAGCTCATCATCTTGAATTAGACTAACAGAAGAAACAGGTCCTTAGTATTTTCTTTCAGGAATAAAATACTGTGTGTGGCATCTAATCGAGTTTTAAAAATTATGTCTGAGGCATGAAAAAGCCTTTTCATAGTGTGTCATATTCTAGTTGTAAAAGTTAAAAATACATCTATTTCATATTCCTTATCTTTAAACTAAAATGTCATTCTAAAGATTTGTCAATAAAAGTAATGCAGAGACAAACACTGACTTCAGACTTTTCTGAAACAACGACAACAAACCAATGGATAAGGCAAAACCAGTCTTTCTTGGCTGTCCATAGACACAGAAGTTTGACTTCAATACAGAAAAAGAAAGTTGAAAGAAAAGGGAGACTGTGAGAAAAAAAAATTACTGAGACCTCGTTTCTGTGATTGTTATTTTTATAAAACCAGATCTTGACTGATGTACGAATAAAAGCCTAAGAAGCATTGACATTCTCCCTCATCAGAGATTTTTGGAAATACTGAATACTAAATTATTCTTAATGTATTCCTGAAAATGATAAAGAGTCAGAGCTGGCTCCTACATAGGCAACAGTAGAATCATAGAATCATAGGATGGTAGGGTTTGGAAGGGGCCTTTAGAGATCATCCAGTCCAACCTCCCTGCAGAAGCAGGTCCACCTAGATCAGGTCGCACAGGAACATGTCCAGGCAGGTCTGGAAGACCTTCAAGGAAGGAGACTCCTCACTCTCCCTGGGCAGCCTGTGCCAGTGCTCCATCACCCTCACAGTAAAATAGTTCTTTCTTACATTTAAATGGAAATAAGTAAATCATCAGGTTCCTAGGAAATGTATCTTGGACATTATTTTACTGAACCAGGGCTGTGTGCCCTATTCAAGACTGTAAACTTCCTGTATGGAACAGGGAAAGTCTGATAAAAACACATATACACGCATTCCTCTCTGCTCCCTTATTTACACATTTTGTATGTGAACCAATAAACCAGTCATTTTTCATCCACACTAGTCATATTGAGCAGACTCATGACAGATTACTGCAGACTAGTAAAAGCTTTCAGTGGAAAATTTTAACCCATCTGGAGTGTTGAAGATCACCTGATTGTTTCAAGATATTTTTAGTTAGAATGATAGTTGGTCTTTAAATTAAAAATTAAAAATCTCTGGCCTCTGCCAGATGCTTTTACTACCTTGTCAAGAACTTCACATTTTTTCCCTGTTGGTGATAATTGCATGGTCTAAGGCTTAGGTATTTACCAGATGAAAAAATATGGTTTATTATATTGTTTGATAGCCAATTTATATATTGATGTATACTTCTCCGTGAGCTATCTTAATGATGGCTCCCTAAACCTTATAATTTGGTGTTCTAGGAAATGATAGTCTGGTTTAGATTACAGCAAAGCGTAACATTATTGTTTCACTCCGCCTGTAAGGACAGTACCCCATGGCAAGGACCTGAGCCTAATTGTACCAATAACATGAACCTGCAGGCAAGTTTAAAACTACCCAAGAATGTACTGTTAAAACCGTATTTATTATTCCATTTTTCAAAAAGTCACAATTCAAATCTTTAGTGATCTACAGAAATAGGCCAATGTGAACTTTTTGTATTGATTGTCCATTGTTCTAAGTGGGACTTCAGCCCTATCAGTGTCTGACCTGAAGTGTCTCATCTGCTGAAGCTAATGCTGAAGCATTAGCAAGATGATGAAGTGCTCGTGGGTTTTTTGGAGTAGGTGCCTACCATAAGGAACTACCATATTTCCAACTGTGAATCTACGACAATAACGTAATGTATGGGTAACTACCTTGCATAGGATTACACTTTGCAAGAACCAGGTGTGCTTCGCATTTCCTGTTCCCATCTCCTCAGACTTAATTCCTACCTCCTGTCACCCTTTTTTCCCCCTCATTTTCTTTCCTCTGCTTCTTCTATGGTTTTTGTACTTTGTCTCTACCTCAGATTTAATGTAAATTTCACCCTAATTCATTATCTCTTCTTGGTATTCACATTGTTCTATTCCTGATATGCTTGCTAGCCCTGTTCTACCAGAAGTTCATTGAGCACTTTAATGTTCAAGAAAACACATGACATTTAGTATTCTGCACTTTAAATAAAAATTAGTGCTTCTGTCTGAGACCTTGAGGTACCTCAAATATGTAGCTAAATATCAGCAATGCTCATTTAAAAATATCTGAGGATGCAAAATTACTAATTTGGGGCCAGAAAGTGGATCAGAGGCAGAGCTGGGAGCAGAAGCCCTGATGTGTTTCTTTCTCACCTTTCAATGACTTTCATGCCTTATGTCTGTAGTGACTCATCTAGAGATCTCACTATACATTCAACTAAAGTCCATGCCTCCAAGATGCAAAAAGTGTTGTATTTATCTATATGTCTGCTGCACGTGTACAGAAATATCTGTAATCTGTGTTTATTATAAGGGCATATTCTGAGTCAACAGTAAGCACATCCCTTGTTCAGAGATGCCTCAATATTTCAGGCTACCTTGGTTTGTTTTTTCACCATAATCTTGAAATTCAGACTAAATATATTGAAAGGGTCATTCAAATTCATCTAAGCCAGTATATATTTACACTAAAATAAAGCATAGTGTGTGATAATTTGCTTTTCACAGTGAAACTGAGACCATAACCCAACTACAACCAATATAAACTTCATTTAGATTTGAAGAAACATGCAAAGCTTCCAACACACCCACAACAGGTATTCAAAGTAAAAGCCAACAGCAACTGTTGGCTTACAGCTTTGCAAAGGAAAACCACAGCCATTATTGAGTTCCTTTTCTGTTTCTTGCATTATCCGTTAGAGTATGTTGCCCCCTTAATTCCATGTTACCAGCTGCACACATTCTTTGAGATCCAAGTCTTCGTACTAAACCCGAAGTGCATGAGTACTAAATCTGTACCATCATACTCTCTGAAGCAATGATAATTAGAAATTAAGCAACTATTTTTAGCTTAATTTTTTTCTTGAGCATCAATATTAAAACATGGAATACATTTAAAAAAATAAAGTCTCAGAAAACAAATCTACTGCAGAAAATTACTGTAAAAAACTAAAGAAAGCAATGAAAAAATAAACTCTTTCTCTAGTGTTTTAATATCTGGGAAGAAACCCATATTTTGATATAAAGTTCTGTTTGAGATCACTATTACTTTTCCCAGTTAATTTAAAAATTATGTAGAAAGTCTGTTTTCTAGAACTTTCTGCATAATGACATAATTTCTTGTACAAAGTGAATTAGCAACCTTTGCATCTCAAAATGCATATCTGAAGGGCTTTTTATCCAATGTGCAGATATCACACAAGTTCAGAAAACAGTAAGAAAGCAGGTACATTTTTATTTCTGTAGTAGTAGATATTCTGCTGTCCCATATCTGCAAAGCTAAAAAGATACTCTTCATCTTTTCAGGCATTAAAGAAATGCTGAATAATTCATTTCCAGAAGTATTAACTCTACAAAAATAATTTCTTTTATTGGCTTCCAAGTTTGAAGAAATTTTGAAATACTTATGACATACTAATTTTACAAATATAATGTCCTTGGCAAATGAAACTTGATGCCTGCTTTCCTAACCAGCCTCGACTCTTTGTTTATGTATTATGCAGCTTCTGCCTATTCTATCCTTCTTGAAATAAATAGATAAAATTCCTGAATAGTGGCAGAATAGATATTCTTAATTATTAGTGGCTATCATAAAAATTTAAATCACTACTGAATTCTTGGATTACTTGAGGGTATGTTTAAGAAGTTTGGATGGGAGAGGGAGATGGAAGAGAGAGATAATGAGGCATTGAACTATTTTTTTTCACCCCTAAAAGCCATGAAAAAAAAAAGAAAAAAAAGAGAAAAACTAGTGTTTGCAGCTTTTCCAGCTTGTCTGCATCTCGGCATGTAGAGTCATCACTAAGAAGTCAGTTTTACCTGTGCTCTGCTTTTGCGATGTATCACTCCAAAAGACTGAGTGACTTAGGAAATGAAAAATCATATTTGTTGAACAGGATAACAAATACAATTTATTTCTCAGGTATTTTGAATGCCTTCTTTGACTTATTCAGCACGCTGGTCATTGGGGTGAGATTATGGCACTTACCACTAATGAGGCTTGAGGCTAGAACCTGGTGTGAAGTGAGCATACAATTTTACTTAAAAACTTAGGAAAAAAAAAGCCCACCAAAATGGCATCTCAAAATGTGTTAACCTTGGAAGAAGAATCATGTAAGGAATTTCAACAGATACAAGGCCAGTATTACTTAAAATAAACCATGGCACTGATCAGATTGACCTCTTCATTCCTGCTGCGTTTTTCACACAGATAGAACCTTTTCTCTCTCTTCGACCTATTCTAGGCTTGCTGTTTTAGACAGCAATCTCCCCAAGGCAGGGACTGGCTCTCAGCAAAGCTTGGTATGGTGCCTTCCCCAGTGAGGCTCTGTCCCTGGTTGGTCTGCAGACAACGTAGTGCACTCAGCATCACCATCTCTGCCCACAGTCCTCTTGATGAAATGTGAAAGCCCTGAGTTCAAAAGGGGAAAAGATGGCAGAATGTAGTGATCTTTTTAATGGCAGAAACAGAGATGTTAATTCATACTCTTCATCCATAGCTTTAATTAAACAGTTCCTCAATAAATCAGGACAACATAGGGAAAAACTTGCAAAAGAGTGGGAAATAAAATTAGAGGAAAGTGAAGTGACATGTCAGTGCCTAGGAACCAGCTCTTACATTAGGAAGTAAATTATACATCTTCATCAAAGCATGCTACAATAAAAGATCTGTCAGTAAAACATATAAAGGGCAGTAACTGAAAACAAATTAATGTCTGGCCAGAAAATAGGTGTAGCAAAATCAGCTGTGTGGCAGAAGGTCTATCCCATTTCCTCAGCTTGCTATGGGTGGGAGCATTTCATTTGGCTGGGAATTTAATTCTTTATACTCAAAGCTTAATGTTTCTGCTTGCATAGCCACTTCATAGTTGCCACCTCCTCTGTTTCTGATACCAGAAAAAACTGGTCTGCAACCAACAGCCATTTTTATAAAGGCCACTGAACATTGGATGATACTACCATGATTTTCAGTAGCTAACAATCTGAAATTGATTCAAATCAGTAACCTGGAAAGAAAAGGTACTTTATCCTATTACCAGTCCTCTGAGCCAGGTCCCCATCTGCTTTTATCTTAATGGCTGCTCTGAGATCAGTAACTAGCATCCCTCCATCCCTCCTTTTTTTTCTTTTCTTCTTTAGAAACAAGAGGAGTTTCTTGTCTGTACTCACATTCCATGGGAAATTACATGTAAGAAGCTCATTTTACTGTTTACAGTAAATTACACCATGCAACTATTGCTGTATTTCTTTCCGTTCTGTATCTTCATCAATTTTATAAATTGAAAATGTATTGACAGGGAATAATTTTAGTCTGACATCTAACTTGTGGAATTTGTAACCAAAGGAAGCCTGAATTGTTTTCCTTTTGAAATTGCTGTGCCAAATGCAACCCACAGGGCTCAGGACTACTTTCTGTATCAGAGCAGCACAAAAAAGACAGATGTGATTATTATTTTACTGTGATGTCAAATATGTATGTACGAACAGAAGGACAGTTAGTAGACAGCAATGTGTAATTAGTTATCAGGAAATATCTATTAGAAGAACTTTTTCTTCTTTATCATGATGTTAACAGTGGCACTAACAAAATTTTACTTTCCAATATCACTGAAAATATAATGAGCAATCGCAATAGCTTCTTAACGGAGGGAGTCCTTGTGCCTATGCATCTGAAAGGCATGCATCATTAAAACCCTAGAAAACATATATCTGCAGGTCGATCCTGCTCTTTTGAAAATGATACAGTTTTACTACTCTTAAAGTATGTCAATCTAAAGCTCAGAACATCAGGGAATAGTTTTAAACCATACTTCAGGTTAGAAGACTTTTCTTTAACTGACTAATGAACTCTGCATGATGTCTGATCTTGCTTGGCAGCAGCAACATGGTAGGTCCTGCATTGTGCTATTCTTAGAGCACTATCCACAAGAGCTTGGCTAAGGCTTCAGTTCCTGCTCTATGTTTTTACCCCAAGGAGTGGAGACTCCAGGTAAGTGGATGAAGCAATTATCTGCAGATTTTAAATGGAAGGCACCTACCCATGTGCTATGATGCTGCATGTTTGCGTAAGGGTTGGCTGACAGACTTCAGGGACTCCTCCTGTGCTGCCCATTCAGCATTACTGAAATGTAGTTACCTCTAGGGCAGCCATATGAGAAAGGCCAAAATCATGGAATCATAAAATCATTTAGGTTGGAAAAGACCTTCAAGATGTACAGAAGCTGTTCCAGATCAGATTTTTTTTTTTTTTTGCACAGACAATGAAGCAATTGCTCACTACTAAAGCATTGATATGGAATCTTTCAAAATGGGGAGAACAGGTCTTTAAGATTTTATATTTCCACAGTTTTTTGATAAACAACCTTATTTACTTGTACTCATTTCTGCCTAATTTTGTAACTGAAGAACAATCACCCTGAGCTGATCACTGCAATCTTTAAGCATTCCACAGATTAGTGAATTCCTTTTTCACCCTGTGTGAGAGGCAGAATTTGTAATCCTTCCTCTCAGAGGGAATGAACTGCTCCTGAAATCTCAAGACTTCAATCCTGTGAGATTTCTTACATGTTTTGGAAATCAATGAAGGTTAGGAGCACTAAACGAGCAGTGAGATCCCTCAAAGGCTTTTGCACCAAGCAGGTTTCTCTAGACTATGGCAAAGCAGAGAACTAAATCTAGATGCTCTTGTTCTGTGTCTTAACCAGTAGGCCACCATTTGTTTCCAACAGTAAAGGATGATGAATTGGATCAAGCAGGATATAAAATCATGTTACTACCTCAGGCTGAGTTGTAGGTCAACTTTACAATCAACTCAAGGCCAAGATTGTACTTGGTGCCTTCCCTCATCTGGAAAATAGAGTGGAAGATAAAAATATGAAGTTACACAGGTGTTTTTTAAAAAAATTTTTAATTAAAATTATTTAATTTGGTTTACCACTTCTAATGTTTGTGACCATATTGCTGAATTACAAAAATACCCCACAAAGAATTTATTGAAAATGAAACTTTCTAATGAGACTCTGGCTTAGTCAACTAATTTCTGAGTTGGATTTTGATCCTCATTCTAATGAGTCCCATGGTGACTGGAGGCATATGGCATTTTGTCAAACCAAGGACAGAAATGTGTTAAACCTATTTTTTCTCCTGAAAGTACAAGACACTATGGTCACTTTGTCCATAGAATTTCCTAGAAGCAAAGAGATTCTGTCATTTTCTTATTATAGGATGCATCCAATGCACACATCTTCCTAAATGCAGCCTGAAACATGATGCTTTTTTTTAAAGGAGAATATTACAATGAATAGACAATGCCGCTTGCAAAAGAGGCATCTATAAAACTCATACACATTTGCATTATGGAAGAAAACTCACTTTGACATACTTCTTTTAACTGTGTTAATTGCCAGTTCAGTCACCAAGCCTTCAGACAAGCTTTGTGAATTAAAAAACATCAGTGAAAAAAGAGCTTTTGTCGTGCCTGATCCTTTAATCTCAAACAATGCAGCTTTATTGCTAAACATTACTTGTGTGGAAATGTGTTGATAAACTTCTTATTGACCATAATTATTCTGCAGTGTTATGTCCACAAATATGGTATGACAGCAACAACAGCAGCTCCTGCATGGACAGAAGCTGCCAGCCTGCAGGAGGGCTCAACCAGCATAGAACATTGGGAGACCTGGGAGCCCTACTACAAACTCTGATGGACTAGATTCATCATTTGGACTTTTCTGACAATGCCAAGTCTCCAAAACCAGGGTTTTTTGATGACATCTTTCATGCATTGACACCATTTGACCTGTATGGATCCAGCTGATTGAGAATCCAGGATGAAAGATCGCCAATGGCAAGCTCGTGGCCCCAGGTCATACATTTTACAAGTGAAAGTGGAATGATTCAGACTGAACACTTCATGACCTTCAACTGATTTTGTTATTATCTATCAGATAGTTCTGGAATCTCATTCTGAGGACAGAAGTGCAACGAGGCCAATGGAGATCCTATCACTCAGTCTCAGCCTGAAGTCCTGACCTACAGATTTTCCACATTCTGAGGATAAGGGGAAGTGAGATACTGGCAGGAAACATTTTGTGAACCACATATGTCATTGTACTCACATCCTCAACACAGACCTGTCCTCTGGATAATACAACCAAGTCTTTTGATCTGATCATATAGGTCTTTCCATTTTCTCCCTGTCTTGGGAATGAGGGCCCCAGTCACAGGCTGCACAGGCTGCTAGCTTCAAGAAAGCCACCTCTCATTTTCCCACCCACCTTCCAGAGAGCTCAGAGGATAGGCCCTCTTAGGCATAGGTGGGATTTTGTAGCATTGTAGCTGACTCAGGCCAATGTGGTGTATGCTGCACACTATTTACAATAGTCATGAGATAGTTACAAAACATTTCTATATAAGTGTGTTTCTCCCAGCTTGGCAAGACACTGTGTAGTAAAATACATTTCCAGGTTTCCCTTTGTAGGTATTGCAATGTGTGATACAATGTGTTCTAAGGTGTCTTAAGGCTGTTCAACCAGAGGGCAGAAGACATTTTGCCCCTGAAGAGTTTGAAGCCATTTCCTCTTTAATTCTGATCCAAAGGAAGAGAACGTAAATGCTCTGAGTCTGCTTTAAGTTATGCAGGAATTAAAAAAAAAAGCCCCTGAGCAGCCTGAGAATGCAAAGGATAAGAGAAGATAACTTCAGCTATCTCAGTTCCATCCGTTCCTCTCAGGTGCATTAAGAGTGACAGCAAAGTTTGGCACTCTTGGTAATTGTCTTGGCCATTTTCATGCTGTGTTGGCTGATAATAACAGAGGTGTCATGAGAACAAATTATCTTGTGACATACACTGATTTAAGAATCTGTGTCCTCTGCAATATTAGAAATGGATACTAGATACCAAAGTCCACCAAAGTCAGAATTACCTGACATGTTGTTTTGTTATGTTTATTTATCATACCAGATGCTATATCAGCTGAGAGATTTTCCTTACAGTCATAGCAAGCTAACAAAGATAATGTTTTAAAAAGCACTTAAAACTGTAACTTGCAAAAAGTTTCAGTAATGGAAGATAACTGAGTCTGGCTTCTTTCTTTCACAGGTTGCCAGGTGTCTCCTCACACATATTCAGACTGGCCACATTATTTGAAGATATTTTGGAGCGAGAGAAAGATAATTACTTTTTTCTTTTAATATCTTTATGAAATATTATCAAATGATCCTCTCTTTGCTAACACAATACAATGGGGTATACTTTTTTAAATGGATTATACAAAAGTATTCATTTCCAAGTTTTAAGAAAGGCTGACTAAGCACGATAATTTATATTGTCAAGAAAAGGATCAATTAGTAAAGAAGTATTTTTTTTCCCTGTGATGAATGAGCTGTTTGGTGGTAATTGGATAAAGAGAGCAAAATCAAGCCAATATGCAGGTATCTGCCTACCCTAGGACAACTTAATGTATGTAGCAACCTGCAACAAGGAAGGAGACAAGGCTGCAGGAGCCCTTGCAGAATCACTGTTTGCCTGTGGCTTGAGTAGTATCTACCAAAGCAACTGCAAGCCTTTCTCTTCATCCAGAGCCAGCTCAGGCATGTAAATAGCCTCTCTCATTAATGGTCACTGGGCATGCACTGCACGCAGCATGCAGTAGGTGTGATAGAGGCCAGTCCAAGCCTGATGTTTCTCTGGGTTCGTTTGGCATAACTGCAATCAGAAGCTTGTGACAGGAGAGCTGACTAGGAGGCAAATGCCTGAGGGAGCAGCCCAGGGAAGCTGTAGCTTACCTGAGTGGATATTGCTGACTGTTGAGGTGATGCTACCATAATGGCTACCTAGGACATTTCTACTGTGATGATTACTGTGTATAGTCATCAGTACACTAGTAACAGTAACATTTTTATTTCTTCAGGATAAATTACAGAATCATAGATAATTTCTGTTGGAAAAGGCTTTAAGATCATCAAGTCTAACCATTAACTTAACACTGCCAAGCCCACCACTAACCCATGTTTCTCAGTGCTCCTGGGGAACCCTGCTTTCCAGAGTGTAGGGTGTAAGCAGGGTGAGTTGATGGAACTCTGTGCATTTACCAAGTAACCACGGAAATATTAAATTAATAAGTCCAATATTATCCATTTGGATGGGCAGATCCATGGTACAGTTATCGACTGTGCAGACAGCGAAACTGTATCAAGTACTGAGTGATGGGATGAGGAATGATTAGATAGAGAGTCTCACTCCATTTGTTGGCCTACTGTTTCTCATATCCTACATGAGTTGTAGGGGCCAAGTCTCCACCCACAAAGCAAATACAAAGCAAATATGCTAAGGCCTAGGAGAACTAGGTTTTCACCTAGTGAAGAGAACAACCAAATAAAAATCATTTGTGCTTCCCAGCACCACAGTCAATAGGAAAAGCAGATGTAAATCCAACTGAGGTCACTGGAACAAAGTACTATGGATAACACTTCCTATGGCTGTGCTGCTGGGGAATCACTTGATGACCAGGGACGGTTTGTTTGCCACTTTCCTCTGTGTCAGTCATCTCTCTGTTCTCTGCTTTGTTGTAGTTCCTTGCTGCGGTCGTTTCTTAACAGTTTCCCACCTTAGAAAGATTCCTGGAAAAATGTTAGGGTTGTGTACTGCATGAGCTTTTCAGCCTGCTGTGCATGCAGAGTATGTTAATAGTGATCAGGGACAGAGGAGGAGGAAGCAACAGTGAAGGATCTGCACGCCCACCCCCATTAGCAATGCCGGGATTACGTGTAAAGTCTTGATAACACTATTCATTCTTAAAGTGACAGTTTTTGTCTGACTGGTCACGGTAGCTGGCCATGAAAGCAAAGGATTTTGGTCTGGGAACCTCCACCTCTGTACAGGGTATTTGTCTATACCTTATAAACAGTTCCCAACACTTTTTCCCTAGTGTGGTTTTTCCATGACCTTCTCCCTTTGTGCCTGCTCTTGGCTATAGATTTGAATACTGTGCTATGTCTGTCTTTTCTTTGCCTCTTTGGCTTTTTTGTAACCTTCCATTTGGGATTTCCTGCCAGCATTACAAGCTGCACCTCTTCTCTCACCTGCTTGTGCCTCAGGTTCTCTGTTCTCTTGCTGTGCTTTAGCCATAGACATAAAAAAAAAGGAGAGAGGGATTTGCTTTCTTTAAGCTGCATTAAGGCAGCCGCTTACTGGAACTATCTTTTGCTATCATTTTATGCCTATACAAACATAGTACACATGGTAGGGTTTTACCCACTTGAAAACAAGCACCTGAGATGCAGGACAAAGAACAATGAGACCAAAGAACTTAATCCCTGCTTGTTTGCTGCTTAGGAGGGGAAAGAGAGGTGACCTTATTACAGGTGACAGTTGTAAGCCAGGGACTAGGTAGCTTCCTCACTGAAAACCTTGCTGTTGCTTTGCATTTCCAGACTTAGGACAATTCCTTAGTCTGCTAGTGCTCTATAGGTAAAGTTAACATTTGTAAATCTTTCAGTTTTCAGTAGTTTATCATTGTTTAAATCAAGCACTTTATTTAAATAAAAGGAAGTAAAGGTTCAATGGTATAGAATAATTTCATCACTTTTTCTCATTCTTCCCTTTATTCTTCCTCTTTCCTCCCTTTGTTTATTGTGATCCTTTTCTATACTAAGCCTGGCTTATGCTGTAAGGTCCTTTAGTTGCTTAAAAATGTTGTGCATTCTTATTTTGGTATATAAATCTAGGGGCCTGTCTTACACTGGTGAATAGTGGGCCTTGTCCCATTGTGATGGAAGGCAGTAATTTGATGTGGAAGAACACTGGTTCAGAAGGCTGGAGTCAGTAATGCTACCTTCCCAGAGACTGCTCTGCTTCTGACAGAGCTATCCACAACTCTGCAATGTTGGGGTTTTTTTTAATACGCTACCCCTACAGCAAACAAAAGTGCAAATAGTCAAGGAGAGTTTCTTTATCTTGCAGAGACAGTGGAAAATCTGGTTATTTGACTGATAGTAACACTGCAGCTCCAGGATGCTGTTCTTCTCCAGTGCACCCAGACTAAATCTGTGTTCAGTGAAGTTCATTGCTCTTATTTTCACAGCACCAAGGCAATACCACTCTGTGTCTCGTTCTCATCAGGTCAGTACCCTCTGAATTATTACGGACCCACACTTCATATCAAAAGTCCAGCAACAGTTTGGGTTTTTGGGTTTGTTTGGTTTTTTTGTTTGGTTTGGTTTGGTTTCTTTTGTTGTTTTGTTTTTTTTTTTAAAAAAGCATGTCTCACCTACTTTTCACACAGCTAATTTGGAAGAGCAAGACTCAAAAGGCTTCTATGTTGCTATAAACCAATATTTTTAGAGACAGTTGTAACTTAAAGTACCCATTTGGCTGCCTCTCACTGTTTCCCACGTTAAGATCATCTTGAGCTCCACAAACCTCCTTCAGTGGTAGGGGTGCTGGTGGATAGGAATAAAAGAAGTTTTGTTTTCTTTCTCTTTTCTCAAGTGTGTTAGCTAACAGCTTTTAGACTCCTGTAATTGACAGGACAAATTGTACTTTAATATGGTTTAGTTGGCTCACTGCTAGAGCTCATGTACAGTACCTAACACATATTAAAACATTACTTGCTCAGCCTGTACCGGAATATATAATGTAGTAGTTAAAATGAGTTAGCTAACACATTTTGGAGAAAAATGCCACTTCCATTCAAGCCAAGACATTCTGCTAATGAGTTGAATATTCCTTCTAGCTCTTTCTCCAGCAAAGGGAAAATAGTTTTTACGTTGTTCAGACCTCTGGCATGGGTTTGCAGGATGGGAGAGGCAAGGAGGGTGGCCCATGGGATTGTGTGAGGAGGTGGAGTGCACCCCTGCCCTGCAGGGCCATGTGCTCGTCAGCAGCTGAGCCTCGCAGCAGGATAGAAACTGGGCCAGGTGCCTTTGGCTGGGGCCCTGCCATATATGAGACCACACTAGCTGCACAGCCACAGCTTCTACAAACTGCTCAGGCTGACTATTTTTGCTGGAACGTGGGTCAACACTGAGCCACAGCAACGTAAAAGCATCTCAGTAGGAGGATGACGGCCAAGGGATCTTAAGATGGAAGGCAAGTGAGTGGCTCCTCCATAAAATGAATGAAATATAGGTTTAGTTATCAAACCTGATGATAGTGCCTGATTCTGTAGGCACTGATATTAGTATAGGAAGATGCCATGACTTGCCTTGGCAAAAGCGGCAGGTGGTGGTAAGGACCTCAATTTGAATGCCTCTTTCCATGTCTGTTTCCCTATCACCTTCCCAACCATAAATCCTTCTGGGAAACCCTGAGCTGTAAGACCAGACCTTGTTGACTTCTGCCATTTCTGTTACTCATCACCATCTTGAGACACCCTTCCCAAAACTATCAGTTCAAGTGACTTCTGGATTGCTTGATTTCCCCTAAAGTAAATGTGTTTGGTTGCAGACTTTTATATCTGGAGAAAAGGCCTTTGAGATTTTAATCACTTTATACTATTTTACTTCAGGATTGGTTTGTTGTTGGGTTTTTTTCGGCTATATTTACAAATTCCATCAAGCTATCCTTGAGAGAAAGGTGCTTTTTACAAGTCTCCCATTCAGCATTCATGGCACAAATCATGGAAATTCCTTTAGGCTATGCTAGTGCCAGACTCTGTGCCTCCCACTTTTATGTATGCTTAACAAAATACATCTATTTTCTTATGACCAAACTGTCCTGGTTTCAGTCATCTCGGGGATGAAATACAATTGCATTAGTAATCCCATATGTGTGGTGCCCGATCTCCTGTTTCTCAGCATTTCTTTAGAATCTTTTCCTGCCTCGACAAGGAACTTTTTCTTCAGATGTTCTTTTCTCCCTTTTTAGCCTTTTTCCTGCTGGTTCTCCCTCCTTCTTTTCCCCTCCCCCATTTACACTTAACCTTCTGTTTCTCCTCGTGTCCTGGCAGGAAGGATATAATGCAATCACTGCTATACAGTGACAAAAGTAAATATGTAGCTCTGAGTAAGAGCAACAGGGTTGAACAGCCCTTTTGCAATATGATACTGCATAATCTGCTTCCCTTCTAGAGATAGTTGCTTGAATGCTAAAGAGTTGCAGTTCCACTGCTTTTACGACTCAATAGTTTCCACTCTGCTTTTCTTTTGCTGTGCATAAAACAGTTCTTTTAAAGGGACTGGTTCTGGAGCTATCTTCCAGCCTATATCTAAAACGAGAATAAAAGGCATGGGTTCATGTTTCACATGATTCGATCGTCTTTTGAATGTCCGTCTATTTTTTCCGTACGTAGGAGGAAAAAGGAAAGCTGGATAATTTATGTGGGGTAAAGCCACACACACACACACAGAGACACAGAAAGACTTCTAATGCTAAATCCTTATGACTAAGCACCCAAGACAGTAAGTGTTCTCTTTACACAACTGTTGGTAGCATGTGGGCTTTTTGAATTTCCCCAAAAGAAAATCATTAACAGTAAAAGTTTTCAAAAGAGCCTACATGACTCAGGAGGTCTAAATTACATTGAAAATCAGTGGGACTTCTGCATCTAAAATTCCCCATCGCTTGTGAAAAATGTGAGCAATAGTGAATGGTGTCACTGAAGTGTATTTTATGCATCTTCTACAAATGTGTGCCTTTAGTGTGCAACCCGAGGTTTAAATTACGGGTTAGCTGTTTTAAGTAACCTGTCAAATATGGCTACTTTACTTAACTATTTTACAGAAATAGATGCTTCTTAATACCTGTGAATTTCACACTTTAAAGATACAGGATGGCTGCTGCGAATTCACCTGGGTCAGGAGATAGGATATGGTTCTGGGTACATTTTCTTTGGCTGAAAAGCTGCCATTCAAGATCCTCTCCTGGATGCTCTCACATCCCCCACACTGCCATACACTGTCACACTGAATTGTGCTGATACAACTGTCTGAGAGGCTGTACTGTAAACTCATAGTTAAAAATTAGCCTCCAAAAACCTCAGGTTCTCTCATTTCCTTGACCGTTTTACAGCACAGTCTTATAGTTTTATTGGCACACATCAGAAAGGGATAAATTGCAACTTGAAAGCAGAACCTTCTGGGAAAACTGGGACTGTCTACATCTTTAGTCTCCTTCCTTGTCAAATAAAACGTACATGGAACCAGAAGTCACGGCTGCACCGTCACTCTTCCAGCAGCATTACCAAGTTAATGCTCCCAGCTGTTAATTACCTTCTCTTTGCTGCCCTTTCAGTTTGCCAGGCTGCTTTGTCACTTAGATCAGCCAATTGGTCCAGGTTACTAATCTGTAACAGAGAAATATGTATGAATAAAATACAAGTAAGTGACAGGCCAGTAAAATGTAAATAAGTATACAGACTTTACCTACTTCCACTTTTCCCCCCACCCCCCTTTTCTGGGATGTAGCAAACTATGTGAAAGGGAAACAGGAGTGGCTACGCTGGCATTACTGGTAAAACATAAATCATCATAAAAGCCACTGATGACAATTCATATTGATTTGAATGGCGCAGGCCGAATTCTTGCATTTTGCAACCTTTGCAATATATTCCTGGAAACAGTGGCAGGAGAGAATTGTGAAGTAGGGGAGCTAGAACAGTTGAAAGAGAGGGAAGCAGAACCCTGAGATTTCATAAGAGATTGCTTTGCGTTTTACCTTTAAAGGAAATATCCTTTCTGGAACATAAGCATCTAAACTAATTTTGCTATTCAGGAACTACCTGAATTTACATGACTAGAAATGAGGTAATGTTTTAATGCAAAATAAATGCAAAGTAGCTTAAGTATTTCAGCAGTTTTTCTCTAAAGTTGACACCACACACTAAGGTGTCTCAAGCACTGAGGAAAACAAACTTTTAGTTCATGCTGATTTTCACAGATTTAACAGCTAAAACTCTGCACCACAGCTAAAGTGTCACATATACCTGAGAACAAAGTAAAAAATTACAATCCCACCAGGAAAGAGAAAAGAAGCAAATTCTACACTGATGAAAGTACTCCTTCATGACACCAAATAACTCTCACCTAGTAAGATAAAGATGAAATATTATAGCCAGCAACCTAATTTATGGGATAAGAGTGTCTCCTTAAAGCTCATATTTCTCTGACACTGCTTTTGTGAAACACAAGATCTGCATTGTGTAAGTAGGATTAAACTTAGAGCCTTCTTTCAGAAGACTCATAGTTCTAGTTATTACAGAGCTGTTTCAAAGATCAGGCCCATAAGAAGTCCTACAGAGACGTAAACAGATGCAGATGCTAAAATTTTCAAAGCTAAACCCCTTGTTACCAACTCTGGGAGGAGCCTCACGTATTGCGAACAAGCATGATAAAATAATAAAATTCACAGTTCTTGAATTCACATGAGACTGTCAAGCTCTCATTTGGCAATAAAGGCAATTGCTATCCCTCCTGGTTGTGAAGAAAAAAAAAAAATTTGAAAACAGAGCTCTAAAGACTGCAGCATCAGCAAACAAAACAAAACAAATCCTGGAAAAACAGATCTAGCTTTTGCTCAAATCCGATTTAATCTCAAAATTCTTAGGCCAATCTCTAGATTTTGATGGCTCATGGATTTTGGACAGATGGAATTGGAGCTGGAAATGCCTAGCCTGGCACCCAAACCTTGCTAATAAAACAGTACTAAGGTTTGATCTGAGGGTGTTCTAGATATCCACAGAACTGTAGACATTGCATTTCCTCTGTGGTACACTCTTTGCTTAGATGCCTGAATATACATTTCAAGAACCAATGTAAGGCAACTAAACTGAAAATATTAGCTATAGTTAGCATAACTCAGTAGGATGCTAAAGGATGGAACTTCAATAGTGTTTTTAATATATGTTTTATTCATCTGAGTGGTATTTGATTTATTTTTGACATATCTTCTTTCAAATAAAGCCACAGAAGCCACAGAGTATGTAATGCAGCAAAAGAAATGTTGGAAAGAGAGAGATTAGTACAACTTTTAGAGAGAGAAAAGAATTGAAAACAGGAATAATGTTATATGACAGGTTCTCTTAGCCTGGTTCTTTTTCTGTGTCCCAAACCTAGCATGTTGTAGTTGCTACCCAGAAACAACTGAAGGAAAAGCAGAAACAACTGAGTAAGGAGAAAAGACACTTTGGGGTTGTGAAGACTGTCACAGGACACTACAAATCAAAGCAACAGCAAGGAGTCTAGTACTGGAGGAGCAGAGTCAGGGCTGGAGCCTGACCCAATGAGAGGGAGCAGTGCTAGAAGGAATGGCACAGGAGAATGAGAAGCGGTGATGTGTCCCTGCAGCAGCAGCAGGGAAAAGACTCCCTAAGTGCAGAGGTAACTTAGACAAAGTGAACAATGGGTGAGTAGAGATGATGTTGGCACTTACACAGAGAGCTGCAAAGTTTTAAAGGTAGTCTGAAGTGATGCAGAGAGGAAAAGCATAAGAGAGCTCTTATCTCTGTTTCTGAAATAACAGAGCTGTTCAGCTACTGTTTTTGAAAGACTTCAAGTTTAGAAAAAAACTGATGCTGATAAATAGAGGAAAAAACAACTTTATGGTGGATGAGAAGTCGCTTTAATGTACATATATATACCCACACACAGAGTGTTTGTTTCCAATGCAGAGATTGGAGCTGTGGTTTTATGAGCTGAACTATTTTAGCTAAGAAACGGCCACTGAATAGCTTCACATTACAGTCATATCCTGATTCCCAGCAGTAATTGCATACTATATTAGAGGAAAGTAATTTTGTAGGTAAGGGCAGTTTTTAAAAACTGGAATGGTATATATGTATATGTGAGTGCATGTGTGTGTAAAGGTGCTCATCATCTAATCTCCAAGCATTGCTTTGCAAATGTACCACACCTCAGTTACTGGATATGCAAACTTAAAAAAGGACACCTGTTTTTCACAATATGCTCAAGTAGCAAGAGAGGCTCATGAGAGCAAGGTGGAAGAAATATCCATTAGCACCACCTGCCAGCACACTACAGAGGAAAAGAGAAGGGCAAAGACAGGTAAGGAGTAGGAGCCAACAAAAACAAATTAAAAGACTGATTTGTAAAATCAAGAAATGAAGAAAGTTACCAAATAAACGTATTTACCCCTAAGCAAGTTAATGCTATTCCCGAGAAGCTTTGTTTATGTGATTGGCCTTTACACATCAGATAATCCTTCTAGACATTGACCTTGTCAGCAGTGTTTGTGTAGCCTGAATAAGAATACAAACTGTTCTCTTAAATACTAACTCCAGAATGGCTAGAGAGTTTTGCATGAGCATTACACATATAAAAGGGCCCAGAGCATGTTTTTCTTTCCACCCTGGGGTTACCAGCTCCTTGTGCTTATACAAATGCCTACTGACTAGGGAGGGCTATGTCACTGCAGCACATTTGCCTCTCGGGTCATTGTGCTGGAGAGCATAGATACCAAAACATGCTGTACTGGAACAAACTTAGATTTCAGGCAGCCAGCATAAAATGACATACGGGAATGTGTTAAAGACATATTTTCGTAGGGCATACTACATCCGAAATATTTCTGTATGCTGGAGACAGCCAGGACAACTGCAGCATGAGCTAAAATCTGAACTCCTGTGTGGCCCAAGTCAAAGAATGCTGTGGAATACTTTTTTCCTCCAGTCTGATCAGTTTGACAAACCAATGGCAAAACCCAAGTCATGTAAAAAAAATCAAAAAACACACACACACAAAAGAGCCATTTATAACTGATTAAATGTTTTTCAAACAAATTCTAGAGCAGTGATCAAGGCAGAAGACAGAAGTCTGGAAATTTAAAGCTGCTCCAGAGGCTAAGGAAGCAATGTACAAAATTCCTAATACAGGGATTAATAAAAGTTTAAATTGTCAATAAATCGACATTCAAGGATCCTATAAGCTCATTCTGACAGAAAAAGTCAACCAACAATATATTCTTTTACTGAAGAGTAATAAACAAGATACGTGTGGAAGTTTTTAGGCATGAAGCTCTTTGAAGTGTTCATGGAGTAACATGAAAATCCACGTCATGTGAGAGCACAGTCTATCCACATGTAGTTGGTGCTGCTACTTGACCTTAGTTTAATTTTATGTTTAAACCAGCTAAGTTCAGTACAGGTTTAACATATCATAGGCAGCAGCAAAAAAGAGTTATGATCTTCAACTAGTTTTCTGCAAATATCAAAATGTGCAAGGGGTAGTTTCAGATCAATTATTCCTCTTTCAGCAAATTACTTTCTCTGTGATAACATCCAGCAGTGGAAAGACTAATTTTAGCTGGAAAGTTCACAGAATCTTACAGAGTCACAGTCACAGCTAATTTGAGGCAGAGAAAGTTAAAACACTGTCAAAATATAAATGCTTCCTTCAGCTGATTCATTAGTTTGCATATCATAACAAGGACTTTGTGTTCTTGGTTAAGGTTAGTGCCTCGAGGACATCCTGCCGATGTGTGCATTCCCAGACTGAATTTCTTTCATTTGTTATGCAAACATCAATTCTTTTTAAATACTGTAAAAAGAGGGTCTTTTTATTGCAGCTAACAACCATCAGCATTAACGATAGCTGTGATGCTTTTTAGGATAAACGATGACACCATATTCTAAACAGATGTTTACCCATTAACGAACGTTGTATTTCTTATTAGAAGAAATTTATTTGGCAGATCCTGAAACAACTAGCAAGTTAATTCAGTAAGTTCTGCTCCGGGTCAGGAGACCTGATATTTTTTGAAAAGTTAACAATTTTTCCCCTCAAGGAAACTGTGAGTTTTAAAAACCCTAAGCAGCCTAATAGCAGGAAAATCTGAGGCTAGTGTGTATTTTCACTTTTTCCTTGTATGGGTGTAATATAAAGGCAGCAGGCAAAGACAGAAGTAGCAGTGGAGTGCTGGATTTTGGCAGACAAAAAAGAAAGGGATAAAATTTTGGATTTTTTGCCTCAGAAAGGCAGTCCCCTGCTGTGCTCTGGATTAAACAAACTGGTTTTGGTGGTCATCTTGTCCATGTTATTTCACTCAGGCTGTCCTGCCATTGGATTTTTGTTTCTCTGAGCCAGGGAGCATGGGGGAGGGCAAGGACAAGAAGACAAACACTTGGTCGGTGGGAAGAGGTGTCGCAAGAGGCCTGCCATGTGAGCTGCCCCATTCCCCAGCCTGTCCCCCTTAAAACCCAGCCACTTGCAAGCTGGGAGTCACTCACAGCTCCTCACCACCTCTTCACGCTCCCCAACTTCACCTCTGGCCAGACTGCAGGAAGGGAAAGAGGGGTGAAGACTTCTTTGGTGACCTCTGGAGTGTTGTTTTAGGCTCAGTGCTCTTAACTGCTCTTCAGGCCTTGGCTGCAGGGACTTTATCACCTTGTTCTCAAGGCAATTGAAATGCAGCCCCCACCCAATATTTGGTTTCGGTGGAGAAGGATGGACCAGGGCAGAGTCCTCTCTGTCCAGCAGGGTTTCCAGGGCTTTCAGTTGATCACAGGAGTATTAAGGGCCATTGATTTAGGGGCTCCTGATCTTTTTTCCCAGCCCATGCAAAGAGGAGAACAAAGATGGTTTGATTCTTTATTATTGATTAATATTGTGTCATGTGATGCTGAACCCCTCAACCTGACTGAAGGACTCTGAATTAGTGCCTTGAGGGCAGGACCTTGTCCCTTAACCTCTGCCTTCAATGCACCTCTACAACATGGTCATGCACCAGCTAGGACCAGAAAGACTTCCTGTGCCAGTTAGTGCCATATCCAGATGCTGTGAACCATGCTGGTTTTGTAGGCTTTGTCCAGAGGGTTTCCAGGCCTCCAGCTGGCCTGCCAAGAAAATAAAAAGAACCTCTAGGGCCTGCCAGGGTTTCTGCTTTCAAGATAGCCAAACCTGTGATAGCCGGTGATTTCTGTCTTGCTCTATCAGTGCTGCAAAACAAGCACAATCAGCTGATGAGGGAGCAAAGGAGAAGGCAAATAGACCCTACTCCCACCCTAACCCATGTAATTGCTGTATCTTTCCCCTTATATTCTGTGGTCTTGTAGATAATGGTGTAACATTTCCTTCTAGTGGGGTGTTTGTGAAACAGGGATGCTGCAGTAAGCAGGTGGTGGAAGGGTCCTGACAGGAGTTTAACGGCATTAATGGTAATAATGGTAGATTTGAAAAAGCAGAATAGATGCAACTAGAACACTACAGAGATGATTTAAGAGGCTCGGCATCTCAAGACTCATAAGCAGGACAATCTCCTTATGGTACAAACCAGGTTCACACGTTAAAATGAAACATTTCACTTTCATACATGGTACTTTAAGGATAAATTCATTAAATATTGTGACATGCTCATATTGTGTGATAACAGGGACCTTCTACGCGGCAGAAGGGACAAGCAGATGTCACAGATAGTGTCCTGCAACATTTATGGCATATGATAATGAGTTCTTTACTAGCAAATACTGTCCCAGTGAGGAGGTCTATTTACTTTTGGGAGTCAGTGAACAGTGAGGAGAAGCATGCATTAATCCAACCATACACTAATAAGCCTAGCTAAATCCAACGTAAGCAATCTGTAGAGAACATTTTTATTTAAAGAATAACATAATATTCACTATTATCTTTTTGTCTTTCCTCCTGTTTCTTGAGTGTGTAACTGCAGAAATACAGTTTGTCCCAAATTCTCTTCTTCTGTGAGTAATGGTAGGTTATCTGCTGTCTACACTACATCCGTGCTCTGAGTCTGATGTGGCACCAGGATCATCAGCAATACCTGCAGCTTGCAGTGACTGAAGTGGTCTTTCAAAGCAAAATCTGCAATTGTTAAGAGGTGGAACATGAAGGCTTCCTGGAAATAGTCTTATCACCACAGCTTAGGCCACTAAGTGGATGTAGTGATAGGTGTACCTATATACACATATTTATAGTGGTACTACTGCCACTGAACCTAGTCATGTTTAGGAACCGATTTTCACTTCCATTTTCATTAAAACTTTGCATAATTACACTTCCTCTTATTATTTTTTTCAGACAACTGTGGTTAACACAGGAGAAGAATTTTTCATTAAGTCAAATTTAATTCTCATTCATGTGAGAGATTTGAAAGCTGGAATAAAGAGGTAGAAGGCAGGCTTAATATCACTAAATCTAGTGACTGAAGAAATTCCTATATGAAGATGGTTACCTGGCTGTTTCGGAAAAGTCCTAATGATTAAGGACTCGCAGACAAAATGATACCCCTAACACAACAGTGGACAAAAGGCTACTGTTGTAAAACTCTGCACATAAGCACTAGAAAAGTAGAGGGTCCCAATGAATCTGAGTAAAAGGAAGATTTCTCATGTTTCTTTTTCTAACTCAAGCATGTGCTTAAACAGCTATTCTTTTGCTTTGTGAATAATTAGTGATATTCTTTCAGTGCTGGAAAAATACAAGAAAATAAGCACTTCTTGGGCATAGCACAACAGATACAGTGCAGTCTTGCACCTTTTAAAACTATCCTAAACTGATCAGGCATAAATAGGAACTTAACCCTTACTGATGTCATGCAGCAGCAGCCTTCCGCTGCAACAAGGCCAGTATGGCACAGAGGTAGAAATGCTCGCTCTCTTTTTCACTGGTGGATGAATGTTGTTCCAAAACACTGGCCAGCTGCCTTCTCTGTCTAGAAAGATTTTGTTTCGCATTGCAGGCTCTCAAGGGTCTGAACTAAGCAAAATGACTCCAATCACAGTTTACAGGACACCTTTTCCTTCACATTTGCCAACAATTGGTAATTTGCCTTTTAACATGCAAAGTCATTCTGCAGACTGTGCCCTAGTGTACCAAACAGTCTCTCCTGTTGGGAGCTTCCATTGCTCCAAGCTGCTCCTTTTATGTGTCTCTGGGAACAGGGATGCAGAAGTCTTTCAGACTGCAGTCCCTAAACACATGGGCTGTCTTCCCATGAAGACTAAACAACTTGAGGAGGAGCATGCTATAAAAGCAGTAGATATACTAAGAGTTTAGTGGCAGACAGGGCCAATAGAGTTGGGGGTTTCTTTGGGAGGCAGAGTGTGCAGATAGATGAGACAGCCCTGGGACTTCAGGATGTTTCAGTTTCCAAATCGCATCTCAAAACCAGATAAGAGTTGTTTCCCTCTGGCTGTTCTTTTTGTCTTTACCCATTCTCTCCTATTTCCTTTCCCCAGGATACAGACATTGAAGGAACACATAGCATGCTACTGGGAATGACTTAAAAATATTAGGACAAGATGGCTGTGTATTCAATAGACAAGCTACAGGTGCTACACACCTCATATAGAAATAAAATTAAAGGTACAAGTGTGCTGGTTTCAACTGGGACAGAGTTAACTTTCTTCCTAGTAGCTGGTATAGGGCTGTGTTTTGGATTTAGTGTGAGGATGATGTCAATAACATGCTGATGATTCAGTTGTTGCTAAGTAGCTCTTATCCTAAGTCAAGGACTTTTCAGTTTCCCATGATTTGACAGCAAACATAAGAAACTTGGAGGAAGAATGGCCATGGCAGCTGCCCCAAATGAGCCAAAGAGCTACTCCATACCATAGAACATTATACCTGGTACATAAACTATTGGACAAGAGGGGTGGATCACTGCTTGGGTATCAGTAAGTAGCAGTGAGCAATTTTACTGTACATCATTTGTGCTGTCTTAGGTTGTGTTTCTTTCTCTTTTTGCTGTTTTCCTTTTGATTACAATTATTAAAATAATACTGTATTTTATTATTATTGTGTCGTGGTTTCGGCCCATCAGGGAACAAAAGACCACGATTAGCCTCAAGTACCGAAGACTTAAGGATTGCTAAAGGGCAGGGAGGGCTTAATTGCCACTTAAGGTGCAGGACAAAACAGACCAGGCTACTCGGCTTGGGGAAGAAAAACAGAAAACAATTTAATACCAACTAAAACACAAAACCCCAAAAACCAGAACCAAAACAAAACAACACAGAATGGTACAGAGATGAAGAGTCCGACCAGCCCTTTAAGACCACCTGCTCCCCACCCCTCTCCTCTTCCCGGGCTCAGAGCCCTGATC
Organism: Urocolius indicus; assembly: GCA_013401255.1. Taxonomy (NCBI): domain Eukaryota; kingdom Metazoa; phylum Chordata; class Aves; order Coliiformes; family Coliidae; genus Urocolius; species Urocolius indicus. The sequence goes on along the minus strand of WBNH01002441.1, from coordinate 432,200 downwards.
CCGGTGTTTTATACCTCCGTCCCCCCTGAACGGCCCAGGGGGGCAGGGAGTGGGGGTTTCAGTCAGTCCGTTCCTGGTGGCTTCTGCCGTTTGTCTCACCTCAGGGCAAGTGGGTTCCGCACCAGTCCTCCTTGCAAGTCCGTGAGGTACCACACACACATGGCAGCCCTGCACGGGCTGCACCGACGCACATTTGTCCCAAAGCCCTGCACGGGCTGTACCGATGCTCATTTGTCCCAAAAGTTGCTGCTCCTCTCTGCCTCTCGTGTGGGGCTGCTCTGCGGTGCACAGGCTCTCCAGCATGTCCTGTGCCATGACCGCCTCCCCCACACAGTCTCTGGCCCGTCCGGGCACACTCACATGAAGTTGCTGCTGCTGATCCATAGGTTGCAGGGGCACCACCTGCACTCTCACCACGGCTTGCAGAGGGGTCTCTGGTCTGATGCTCCTTCCTTCCTCCTTCTCTGACTGTGGGGTCTGCATGGTCACCTCCATCCTGTACCACTCTTACACCTCCTGCCTGGCACCTCAAATTCCCGTCCCTAAATAGTGATCGCAGAGGCGCCAGATTGGCCCAGCCGGGCCGGCGGGTGGGTCTGAACCCAGGAGTCAGGGGGGAGAGTCTAAAAAACTTTTACCGAGTCTTCACTGCAACCCGCTCCCCCTGTTACTAAGCAAAAGCAACTCCTTGCTAAACCATGACATATTGTTATTATATTTTATTTCATTTTAATTATCAAAATTTTCCTATCTGAACTCACATGTTTTACTTATTTTTGTTTCAATTCTCTTCCCCATCCCACAGGGAGGGTGATGAGTAAGTGAGCAGCAGTGTGGTACTCAGTTGCTGGCTGGGGCTAAACCACAATAGCAAGTAAGCCAGCCACATATTAAGACAGAAGCAGGGCTATAAGGTAAACATAGCTCAGCGCCTTTAGGTAGATGATAGAAAAATCTCCTTCTTTCCGTCCATAAAGCTATGTTCCAAATTTGTTCCTTCCCAAGGGAATGAAGGGTAAGCTCAACTGTATTGTAACAAATTAGAGTTACGGGCAGGTAATGACAATGCAAAGGCAATCTTCCTCTAAGAAAATAGCATCCAGAACATCTCTGTGAAACTACATTATTCAAAGGACACAAACTATCATTCTAATATACCATAATTCAAGAAGCATTTGATGGACCTTATACAACTCTCACCATAGTCTTTCCTAATGATACAAGATCTTGCCTTTTTCCAGAAAAACACTTACTGCAGCATTTTGAACCCTGTCTATATTATTATAGGGCAAGTTTGTCTTTCAGTTAATGATGTGGTAGAGGGTGGCTTTTTGCCAGGTTTAAGTTAGATTTCTTTTAAGTTGCAGCCTTTAAGATCCACCTGGACAAGCAATAATTAAAGGGAATAGCAAATTAAGTGTATTAGGAAGGGGAAATGATTTACTAACCAGGGGCAGAAATAATTTATTAGAAAAGAAAACTTTTCATTTAAGCTGAGAGAGTCATATTACTTCTTTCACAAATCATTTGCTCTGTTGTTGGTAACTCACTTTCTAGCTTTTCCTGCTCCACAAAAATCTACCTTCCCCACAAGTCTGCGACTACTTCTTTCCCTGGGGCACCATTGCCTGGCATATGGGGCCCATCCTCACATGCGCATTCTGTTCCAGCTCAAGAAGACTTTCATTTTCCCTGAAAAGCTATTTTGGGACAGGATGGAGAAGGAGCTGGGGGATGTGTTTTTAGACAGGCCCTATGTGTTCTCCAACAGTAGAAATAACAACGGACACCTAGGCAGAGAACTCTGACAGAGAGGACTCCCCCGAGGCTCCCATTCACAAAGCAAACCAAAAATATACAGCTTAAATCAAAATGCAAGAAGCTACAACTCAAATGGGAGTCAGGCTGCTGTACTCTCCTATCAGATGAGCAAGCAAGAGCAATCTTCGAGTCATCTCAGTTACTGTTTATTTCTTTAAAAACATTTTTTGGCGTGTATTATTGTATCTCACACCATAGTGATATGTAAGACCTCAGCATCCATGACAATCAAAAAACCCATGTTTATTAAAATTCAGTTACAGTGGCACAACATAGCGTGCAATTATAAACACAAAACAGATGCAACACCATCTCTATAGTCAGCGAAGATTGCAATCTGCAAAACCATGGAAATTTGTGTCCTTGATTTAATGGCTTAAAATGCAGGAAAGCTGTTTACATTCACTGTCAAAATGTTTGCATTACATATGCTCACTGCCCCTGTAGTGGAAATATTTTTCCACTAACATTGCAGAATAAGCACAAAACGAAGATGCACCACTCTTGCTAACAAAGTGCTGGCATAATGCAGTTTCACCTCTGCGAAAACATTTGTTAATGACTCATCACACTGTGCTATTTGTTCCTTTTACCTTGGATCAGCTGCTAGAGAAATTTAGTGTAACACACATATTCTCAACTCTCCACTGATCAAATTGTACAATAGTACAGACAATGTTTTCATGTCCTGAAAGCATTAGCAATACAGGGTGTTTTTTTAGAGTTCTGTACCACAAACTTTATATTCTATAACTGAATCTGGAAAAGGTGCTGGCACCTTCCATGATGTATTTAGGTTGAAGTAGGTAAGTTGGTTATCTAATATTCTATCTTCAGTTTAAAGGTACAGTAATGATTTTCACATTGTCTATACCTTGAAACCAGAAAGGATTTAGGCAAATCTTGAGGAGAGTCAAGGGCTTTTGTTAAAATCTCCAGCAAAGACATCAGTGAACATATATTACAGACATGTAATATTCTGTTGCCAGAAAATCTTTTAAATGCTTATCTAAATGCATAGGCACAGTGTTGGCAATGCTTAAGTTAATTGCTATGAAAATCAGAGTTTCTCACAAGTCTGCAAAAATGCATGTAATTTACATTGGCACAGTATGGACTTGCCTATCTTTTCTCATGTTTTCCTCAGTTTTTATGGGACTCTTCCCAAGCACATATGCAGACCCAAAATCAAGGTCATCATGTTTTTATACTGCTTGTAGAACATGGGTCAGACACTCTTATGTGGGCAATGGCAAACAGTTTCTTTCTACAGATAAACAACTGGTGTACCAATGCAACAAAAAAGGCAGATATATTCCACCCAAAGTACAGCAAGATTGTTTATTTTTGTTAACAGGATTTGCTGGCATGTTTGTTTCACCTTATGCAACTAAATCAAATGTGTGAAATACATAGCAATGATGAAACCTTATGCAAGAGTTTTCCACTGTTAAACCTTATCACGAGAAGTACATTATTTACTCAAATGCACACTGTGAAAGATGCTCACAGTTTTGTTTGCTTAGCTCTTCGATCATGCAGTTTCTTTGCTTTTGAAGAAAGAGAAGATAATTTTCTTCTGAGTGACTTCGGTAGATATTTTGGCTTCACTAAAGGCTTCTCTTGACTGTTAAAAAGTTTGCTGTCAAGGATATTTACTAACACATTCTTGAGCCACCATTCTACAGCCAACCAGTATCTGTTAACAACAATTTGCCTTTGGATAAAAATAAATAAAGCAAGCTGTAATTTTTCCTACTTCCTTCAAATTCTACTTAACTGGAAGAATCTCTCTCTACTTGATTTGACTGGGACACTGCAAAACCAGGATCTTCTGGCTGCGGCTTAGGACATTTGCATCTAAGTTTAGAGGCTTGACTATACCACAAGAACCTGGCATTACAATGTGTGTGTGAAGTATATCATCCTTACCAGTCAAAGTACAAAAAGGCTAGGATAGGTGAATGGTTGCTGTCCACACATGGACAGAATAGTAGATTTCTTCCATAGTTCTATTTAACAGGAATGAATCAGGCTGTCTGTCTTTACAACTGGACATCCACGCTGTGTGTGTTCACTGTGAACAGATTCCATTAACAACTCTAATCTGTTCCTTGTGAGGCAGAAGAGACTGTTTTGGAGACTTTTATTATTGATTTTTGAAGGTATCTAAGCAATGTTTAAAACCACACATACTCAAAAATGCTTTTTTTTTTTGCCTGTGTGCTGATGTTCCTGTTACATGAAGATGGCACACATATATTGAAACAAATGTGACTTATATTTAACTTGCATGTACACCCAAAGTAAAGTATTTTAAAGTACTAAAAATGCAATCCCCACAGATAAATATACTGATATAGCTCTCCAGCTGCTTGGACTACAAGTCCGTTCCTCCACATCCAAGTGAGCTCTTCTTTGTCCTAACTGCCCTGTGACATTGCTGGTGGAACAGATAGAGGTGTTTCCAGAAAGTTCCTATTTCTCCTGTATTCAGTCATTCAAGGCACTCTCTGAAAGAGATTTAAAAAAAAAAAAATTATACTTTTTTCTCATACTGAGATGTCAGAAATTATAGTACAAGTTTGAGATTACTATGTGAAAGTACTTTTAAGTTAATTACCTTCTGACAGATCACAAACAGCCCTTTTCATACAGTGTATGCCCAATTTCTAGTTGTGGCACTTGTTTTCTCAAAGCTTTTTTCTCTTAAATATTGGAAGATAAAGGGACACAGTAAAAGAGCCATAGGTAATGTTTAAGGAGACCTGCACAAAATGTATAAGATGAAAGTTACTCAGTTTGCAGTTTTGCCATGAATTCAAAACTTAGATCAGGGTCACTAATTCTGCAGCCTTTCAACTACTTTCAGGGTGATTTATGGGTCTGTGCTGAAATGCTATAGCAAACTTAATGGTTTTGCATGGTTGAAGCATGAAATAAGGTAGAGTCTGAGTGTTTCCACCTAGCATAGGTTTGAGTTTGTGAGAGTTTTGGAGTCCAAAATTACAGCCAATGTGTGCTAAACTGTGCTGAACCGTGAAGCAGATACTTCTATAAGGATTTGGCAAATAAATTCTAATTAATGTTTTTCTGAAAATACTACAAACTCAGTAGCATCAAAATACTTACAGACTCACATCACTTTTATTTAATTGGTCACTCTAAAAGAAATTCAAAAAAACAAAGTTATTTTGTCTCAACAGTTTCTTAATGGAATGTTTTGCATTTTCTTTCTCAAAACTTCATTTTTTTCTGAGAGAATTGATATCAAATGCCTTTTTACATTTCAAATCAAGCAAGACAGTTCACAAGGCCTAAACTTATTGTTTTCTAGTTATGTTGAGCAAAGTTCAGGATTTATGATCCTTCCTCCTAAAGAAATTCCAGAAGTCCTAGACAAAAAAAGTCAGGCTTACTCTTTCTGGATGGTGGAGTCCTGTATTCCTTGTATTATAAGGACATGGAAACTAGCTCAATCTTGTTATTGTCTACAATTTGACAGTTAGGGGATATATGGATAGTTGTGAGTTCAAGCAATTTTTGACCTAAAAGACAGTTTCCTGTTCTCTAAGTCTCCTTACACTGAAGGCTACCAAGGTCTCCTGGATTTCAGGTGCATAAACCTTGGAGAGTTTCAAGTTTTGACTGCTGCTTGTACAGAAGTGTGAAGCTGCAGGCTGTGGACTGCATCCTAGATCCAATAAAGAGCAAGAATTTGAGATTTCAGAGAGCTTTGGATTATAAAAACCTTTCTACTCCCGAGCTGGTGTTCATTCACAGCTGTGAATCCTAGGAATATCCTAGGGAAGTACTCATTGTGAGGTGCTGCCACGCATACCATAGTCTTTTAGAGACCTCACTTGGAGGATAGTAAGTCTTGTGCAGCTGTACTCTCACCTGCTTTGCATCCTTCCATCCTTTCACGATTATCAAGCAAAATGTGACTCAGAAAAAAAAAAAAAAAAAGAAAAAAAAAAAAAAAAGAAGCTGTATCAACTGTTTTTCCTTGGTAACTTCAAATAAATCCATTTTCCTAGTTGGAAAGTTTTAAGATATTTACTTACTTCTATAACCCTGAGGAATTTTTGTAGAGACAGGCCAAGCTCCTGTAGGCAGGGTTTGAGAGCATTTTTTTTCCCCTCTGTTATTGTGAGGAAAAATGAAAAAGATTCTTTTCAGATCTTCACTGTAATAGTTTCCTCAAAACTCCAATTGCAAAACCCTATAATACAAAAACCACTATTTTTCCTCCTTTGCAGTCTAGTTTATATACAGCCTATATGGCATTTCTTAGCAAACTAAAACATGCAATCTTTCTGTACAATAACGAGGAAGAGAAATGTATGAATTTCACATGCTTAAGTAAATTAATAAATAAAATCCATTTGTAATGCCCAGCTAGATTTGTTGCTGAGTGGTTTTCATGCTGTAATACAATTTTTAGTTAGGCTTGTATGTTAGAGCTTGTTAAAGCTCTGAAACTTTACTGAGTCCTGACTATAAATCCCATTCCACCCATACAGTGCCTCACTGATTCAATATATGAAGAAGCAGGTCCTCCAAATAAAAATTGCCTACCTTTTCTCACTTCAAAAAATATTTGAATTGACATAAGCAACCCAGCACTTTTATAAGACAGAATCCAGGGATCATAAAAAATAGTTGATGGATAGCCACAGAAGATTGAGGCTATGTGTTTATAAAAAGTAAGAGTTAGAGAAAGAAAAAAAAAAAAGCCCCTTCTGTTTAAAGCTGTAACTGTATCTATTTACTTAATGATTCTGCTGTAAATGTCTTCCTCTATACTCTACATAGCAACAACCTGAGCTTTTTCCCTTCCTTCAAGATGGTATCCAAGTGACAAGAGAAATGAGAGAATTAATAAAAATATAACAGGGATCTGATTTAAGTGTCTAACTTGTGTCAGCTAAAATAATTTCCTTCCACTGCACAGAGTGGTTGTGATGGGAGAGCTTTGCTTTAATGAAGTTGGAAACAATATCGGAAAGGAAATAAAGTATTGACTACTGTGACGTTTGAGCACAATATTTAAAAGCAGTAATGTGAATTATTGATCTCAATTGTTAACAGAAACTATAAATTTCTTCCAAAACAGTATTTCTGAAAAAAAAAAAACACAATATCTTCATTTCTTTCCACTGATCTTGTTGAAATGTTTGTTGCAAGGATAAATTGATCCCAAGGTAAAACAACTTCATGGGTGCAGGGAGATTCGAGAACCACAAAGTCGCTGTGAGGATAGGGACCTCTGTTTGAACTTCAGAACAACTTTGCCTGCTGATGTTTATTAGTTTGACTACAGATTTTTAGGCTTGATGACAATAAACTGCCAATTAATGCTGCTTTATTTCCTTTACCATTTGTTAACATGATCCAAGATTACCTTCAAGCACCAAGGTGGGACACACACAAAAAATGAATATATTCGTGTGTTTCTTTGAGAAGTGTAGGTAGAGATATGACAGTTTCTATGGTAACAACAAGACTTTTTTATTATTGACAGAAAAATAGATGTTGAGATAACCTCTTGCAAATTGTCGGTGCATGTGTTATTTCTAGTCTCAGACACTGCTTTTAATTAATACAGAATATGTAAATAATAGGACAACCTTTTTCAGGAGTTATACACTTCTAAGGTGTGCAATGACAGGTGTTCTTTCAGATGTTTATTAGGAAAAACACCTATAACGAGTCAGAGGAAAAATATTCTGCAAGGAAAGTTTTCTGCTTTCTATAGTATTCTCACAATATTATCTTTGTAACAAGATGATTAATTTATCATTCATCAAACAAACTCACTGCTGAGTTGAAACATTAAGGGAAGTTCAAGCAAACATAATAAAACAGCAGCTTGATTCCTATTGATGGCTTTGGTTTTAATATAATGTTAAGAAATTTTACTTTTGGCAGGTCAATAGCTACCATGACGTCCAGACATGCTATTGTCCTTATTTATAGCTAGGCATGCCATTTCATAGGCAACGTAATATGTTCAGACAAGGCTCCTGAATGCTGCCAATAAAGGAAGATCCCAGCCAGGACAATTCTCCCAGTCAGAAAAAAAACACAACAAAACAAGAAATGGTTCACATGCATATCTTTTTCACAGAGGTATTTAAATGCTTACATTTTTTTTCTCCAGATTTACGCCTGATGTAAGAGGATCTTGTTTCAACAGCCTACAGCATTGGTAGGAATAGGGGCATGTTGAGAGAGGAGAGAATTATTATGGGTTACATATTCCTCATAAATTGGGTCAGTCATTCCTAGCAACTGTAATTCATGTAAACAGGGCATGCATGGGTTCAAAGCAGCCCAGGAACTACAAGTTGGAAGATGACTTAGTGGTTTTCCTGAGCTTTGAGGCTGTAACATACCGTTTGATTAACAGACCAAATGTGACCAGATTTACAGTGATTTTACCCCTTTTTCAAGTCCATTGTTCAGACAGCCTTGTAAATGATAAGAGTAAGGTTTGTAGCATAGGAAAGTTTGAAACCCATTCCATCTTATCTTGCAAATAGTAATAATAATAGTAGCCTGCCCATCCTCTTTTTATTCACAGAACAGTATGATGGCTCTTTTGCCTCATAAGAAGTCCCACTCACTGTAATTGAAGCAATACCAGATGTTCAGAGCTGCTGGAAACTCTAAACTGAGCAGCCATTATTTCTCAGTAGAAAAATGTTTTTTAAAGTAAGTCTCTGTTTATGGGTGGTACTTATTTAGCCCCATTACATGCTCTCTGAACAAATGATAGCTTTCAGTGTGATAATCTTCAAGACAGGTAAACAATGTTATTTTACAGACACATGATCGTGCAGATAGAGAACTGAGATTTTCTCTTGGTTATACTACAAAACTGTATAGGTCATGCCTGCATCAACACTGAATTTTGAAGCCAGATAAAACCCGTTCAGTTTTGCTGTTAGTCAGGTTAGACTAGTTCTTCCAGCAACACAAGGTCTGCATAGTACAGGTCCGCTTCTGTCACATTTGTGTAGACACTCCTGTGTAGCCACTACCTGTCTCTCTACAAAAAGGTTGTCGTTAACAATTGCAGAAATACACTCTGCTTCTGCATGATTTCACTAGTTGTACTTTTCAGCTTGGCGGTTTGGGACTACAGTCACAATGAGTTTGGCCTTCAAAAGCCCCAGTGTGGTTTAGAAATGGGATTTTTTTCCCCATCTTTCTGAGTTCAGAGTAATCAACCACACAAAGCAATTTGTGTATTTGACTGAACCTGTAAAATATAAAAATAATAAACCAATACCCTTTATACTTAAAAAAATACATTGGAAAATGTCAAAGTAAACATGGAAGGAAAAGAGGAACAGACAATGGCACCACCACTGCAAATGTATTTGATGGTGCTTTTCAAGTAACATAGGACTCAGGGTTTTCAAGAGAATTCATCAGATTTTAAGGAAAGAAAATCAAATAAAGTGAATTGAAACATCAGTAAGTAAAGTAAGATGTCATCTAGCTCCTCCACTAGCAAGTAAAACTCCTTAACAATATAAAAAATTTGCAAAGGATGATTCATCATCATCAGTCATTATCCTGTGTAGACAATTCCTTGTTCCCAATATCTTCCAGGTTTCAGCATCTTGTACTTTCCACTGAGAATGAACTGTAAAACTTTCCTTTCCATGCATCACTGGTGAATGATAAGGATTACTCTAAGTACTTGTGATGATCTCTGATGTATATAAAAACAGCCAGAATTTTGCCTTTTTAAAAAATTTTCTCTGTTTGTTGAACAATGGAGTTTCATTTTGCTATGCACACAAGATTTTTTTTTCCCTTAAAATTGAGAAATAATAAGAGATAAAATAAACAAGAAGCAGTAAATTAACAACAGTTCTATGAATATGTAACTCCTCAGTAAGATTAATAAAAGTTCTTAACAGTTATTATTGGCCACATACTGCACATTAGGAAAGCATCTCCTGCTGTCCAGCTCTTCTCATTGCCATCTGCCACACCGGACTTGGAGAGGTTTTGGCAAGTGCCTTTGTGCTTATGTTTCCTAAATCCTTCTTCTTCCACCTGACAGAATTTCTCTGCTTTATAAATACTCATAACCGTTATGTTAAACAATCGACAGTGTCATGGTTTAAACCCAGCCAGCAGCTAAGACCCACACAGCCACTCCAGGAGAAAAGAGGAAGAGTGAAAGTGAGAAAACTTGTGGGTTGAGATAAAGACAATTTATTAGGTAAACCAAAAGTCGTGTGCACAAGCATAAAAAAAACCCCAAGGAATCAGTTCACCACTTCCCATGGGCAGGCAGGTGTTCAGCCATTCACAGGAAAGCAGGGCTCCAGCACAAGTAACGGTGACTTGGGAAAGCAAATGCCATCACTCTGAATGTTCTCTCCCTTCCTTTTTCTTCCCCCAGCTTTGAATGCTGAGCATGATCCCATATGATATGGGATATCAATTTGGTCAGTTGGGGTCAGATGTCTCAGCTGTGTTTCCTCCCAGCTTCTTGTGCCACCCCAGCTCACTCGCTGGTGGGGTGGGGTGAGAAGCAGAGAAAGCCTTGACCCTGTGCAGACATCTCTGCATTATCAATAGTGTCTGCAGAGCAAATCCAAACCATAGCTTCATATCAGATACTATGAAAAAAAAAAATCTGTCAGCCAAAACCAGCACAAGCAGTCATAAGATTAAGGTTTTGAGCCCACTAACATCTGACATAATTGTAATTTCTACCATCTTTTTTTTTTTTTTCCTAACCACCATACTTTCTCCTATTACCTCCCTCTGGCATAGAAAAAAAAGCTGAAATATTCTTCGTGACTCTCCAGGTCCTTGTAAGTCAGAGGACTGAAAAGGTAAGCTCTGTCCTTCAGAACCACAGGTAGTACTGCAACAGCATCTAAACAAACATCTACATACACTGACTGTCCTTTTGTGGCTTTTCAATCACCATTATTGAAGTGCCAGTCATGCAGTTTCTGAGATTAATGACCAAAATAGCCTAATGATTCACAATTTTTTGCAGGTGCTCAGAAGGTGAAAAGGAAACAAAATCAAAGTGTATCTTAAATTCTTACCCCAGGACAGTTCAACGAATCAGTCAGTGGCTTTCAGTTCTTTCAGTTCCCTGAAGCCAAACCGATTAAAGGTTTTGGGTACCTCAGTGATGTCAACTTTCTCTGTAGATTTCCTCAGAACAAACAGATTGACAAAGTATCTTTGAAAGGAGTTTCAATCTTCTTCTCTCCCTCACTCCTTCCCTGCTTCCCTACCTACACTGTCTCTGCACTGCCGCCTGAGCTTCATCCCACTGCCTTTACATGGAGAGGCTGGGCTGGGTCCAGCTCTGGGCATGCTGCTTTCCACAGTTCAAAATCCCACCTTTAGTGATGGTCCCATACCTGTGCCATGGACTGCTCATGGCTCTTTTTAGCAGCTCAGAGGGCCACTCACTGACATGCAGCTGGTTGCTGGATATCTTCAGCAGCTGCTGACTGCTGGCCCCTGCCTGTAAGGTCCTCTTTTTGTCAACGCCACGTGAACAAAGGGACCTGGGTTTCTATCTCCAAATCTGAAAAGTCTCCACCAACCATTTCCCACCCAAGATGTTGAGCAATGGTATAGTTGATGGCGTGTGCATTTTGAGATCTGATTGAATCATGAATCTGAATGAAAGGAATTGGAGGACTTGACCCAAAGGTCCTGTAGTTCCTGAGAGGAGCAAAGTTTCCTCATGGTACAAAGCAACACTTCCCAGAGACAGTCCCGTGAGAGCTGCATGCAGAGACAGCAGGAGAGAGGAGGCCAGAGCACCTTTCGGACACGTCAGAAGGATCACATGCACCCCAAAAAGACAAAACTCAAGCAAACACAACTGCATAGTTAGTAACTGAAGAAACTTTCGAGAAGAGACACAGTTAATAAGGCTATATAAAATGATCTAAGCTGACATTTTCAGGCTCTAGATACATCCATGAACTACTGTAGCAATAGTGCTGAATCTCACAGGACTGCTGAATAAAAAGACCTGCAAAGGATAAAAAAAGCAGGCATGAGATCCTCATGGCTGTTTTCACCACCAAAGACAAATTGAATAAATGTAACAAATTATTACACTGCAAAAGAATCTTTAAAATTTCTCTTGCAAGAATCTTTGTAGTGACATAATCATCTCTTTTTCTTTATTCCAAAGCACATCAATCTTGAAGTTACTTGGGAGGACATTCATATTATTTCCAGCTTAGGAATTGCAGCAAATGTTAGTACCTGGTCCAAAAAAAATCCTTCTACACATAGCTAGCTTTATAAGCATGAGTAGTAGTTCTGTTGTCTTGCAGGTTTGACTAATGTTTGCATAAGCATATAGGTAATTTTATCCTTCTGTGAACTGAAAGATCTCCTGAATCTTTTGAGGTTAACCTACCGGTAATAGAACTGGGTCGTAGTCATTTTTCGATCAGCTCTGCGATAACTTGGTGCACAGTGATCTCATGATAGGATATGCAAAGTCTTTTTTTTCTTAAACAGTCATTTGAACTCTATATTTGTTGAAGGGAAGTCAGCATGTCATTTTGTTCTCCAGTTTCTCATGAGTCTTTAACAAACCGAAAATTACACCTTATTTTCCTCCATTGTCTGAATGCCAAGCTGAGCATAGTTAATGCTGGTGTTACTTTGAATTACACATGCATACTGATTATTACCATTGAAACTGGTAGCATTGTGGAAGCACACCAAGTGGCACACTGCAGGTAAAGATATCACCAAGCTGTCAGTCGTTGCTTAAAGGCATTTGATCTGGTGGCAGATGTTCACAATTCCTGTTTGTGAACACAAGTAATTTCACATGGAGTAGGAAACCTCATCTTTTCTGCCCCCGTCCAATTGCATTTCACCTGCTCAAAATCTTCTTATGGAATCGGGTAGAAAGAGCATTTGGGAAAGAGGTTTTATTGTTTGGGTTTGGTTGTTTTGTTTTTTTTTTTTTTCCTGTTAAATCTATGGACTTTACCCAGGCAGGATTTCTGGTTTTATAGATTCAGAAATCAATCTTAAGAGTTTAAAAAGATTTCTCAAAACTCTGGTTTCCAAACCACTGATGATCTTCCTCAGCTGTCATTGTTCAAAGATGTGCCTTCACAACTATTAAGTATCGGAGATTTCAGTGTTCTGGACTGTGCTGAAACCTGCTTTTGAAACTGAAGCAAGACATCGAGTGCGTTACAGTGGCTCCTCTCCCAAGGAACACAGTTTTGTTGAGCTTCATTTTAAATTCTTACTTGGTGCTTCTCTTAACTCCTCACTCTGATTTGTCTGTCTGCACAAATCATCTCGTGCAAAAGCTTTGGGTTTAAACTCATTTTCCTCCTTCCCTGAAACGCAGCCTTGGGCCATTGCTGCCTTTAGGAGCTCTCCTTCCCAGGATGGCTTGCTGATTAGCACGGGGCTGGGCTTGTTCCCTGGCAGGCATTAAGAGATAACCAACAGCATTTATTTGCATTATGCTAACCCGATAAATAAAAGCAATCTTGACTAAAATTTGGAGTCAATCAGAAGCAAGTAGAAAAATATACTGGGAATGAAATAAACCAAAGGGCACACAGATAGAGAACTATTTGATTTGATAACTATTTTGCTTTGTGACTTAAAAAAAAAATAATAATAACATGGAGATCAAATAACTTGTAAATGCAGCAGTGATTAAAACTTCCTCAAAGGTATGGCCATGGGACATTTCTACAGCTCTGACTCAATCAGCTAAAAATTGTCTTGGTTTGAATTTTAAGGAGAGCACATTTTTTTATTTCTGAAATAGTTTTTCAAATTATCTTGGCAGTTTCAAAGATTTCTTTTTTTTTCTGTCACAATACCAGGATGACTTAAACCAGACTGAGAATAAATGACAAGAAATTCACTGTTTTCTCTATAAAATAAAACCAACCAAATAAATAAAAGAGTAAAGTTTTCTGAGTGCATGGAATTTGACACAAAAAGCACTTGAAACTATGTCCCAGACCTCAGCATTAGCTCTTGGCTTCTCTGCACTGGAGAAGAAAATTAACTGGTTTAAGGAACGCATATGAAATTTCCCATCTGGCTAACAACATGGATGTTTCTACTCAATGTGACAATCTGAAAACGCTGCTGAGATGTTTTAAAGTCAGTGTTTATATTTAAAAAGCCAAATCTTTCACAGCTAAGGTGGCCTTCCCTGCTTTCCTAGGAAATAAATTAAGATAATAAACTACATCTGAAACTCATTTTTAAAGGTGCACAGCCATGTTATATACTTTGATATGTGCTCCTTAAAATCCATTTTCTTATGCTGACAAAAGTATTTACTTTCAAAGTTGTTTTCTTCTTCCATCAAGGAACACTTAATAACTGGGTTTCGAGCACATAAATCTGTTGTTTATATTTACTTGCTAATCAGCTTAGCGTTGCCAAACACATGTGTCATGTGCAGGTATACTACAATTCTTAACTTTCAAAGGCTTCAGATACTTTGGAAAAACAGATGATGCTATGACAGACAGGTAGAGAGCACCATAAAGCTGCCTGCTAGATACAGTGTATGCAGAAGCAATTTGCCTTCTAAAACTCTGAACATGATATTCTCTAATATTTCCTGGCAGATCTTCAGTAACTAGAAAATAAGCATTTCCATATGTAAGAAAATATTCCTTTGAAATGTAGATTTTTCTTTACAAGAAAAGAACACGGAGAGAATTTCATTTATAAGCTAGGGGTTCATTATTATTTATTTTTCTGCTTTGAAAACTGTTGTGCATTTCCCATACAGCACTTAGGTGGTAATTGCAATTCTAATGTGAACTAAGTTACTCTTAACAAACCTCCTAGCTATCTTTGTCCTTTAAGAATAATCTCTCAATAAACAAATTTTGGCTAGGACTTCAGCTCCTCACCAAATACTTGGATTATGTTAAATTTGATAAGCTGCAGCATACATTACTGCATTTATCTAAAATTTCAAATATGTTCACAACATTGTTTCTCTGTTCCTCTGCCTTTATAGAGTGTTTTCTCCTTTAAGGAAAACAGTTTAAAATGGTTGCTAGTCATCTCAGTTGCTGCAACCATATGATGCAATCTATTGTCAAATTAGTGGGTGGCAGCAAGTGGAAACAGATTTCACCAGCAATAAAGCCTGTCACATGATTTCATCTGTTCACAGTCATACAATCTCAGCCCGTTGCTCCTGTTCGATTTGAAGTCCCTGTCCATACGGAAACTGGTCTTCGCTACCTTAAACGTGACTGCTAAATAACAGCATTTGCCTTTGGGGTTAGTTTTCACTAAGTGGCATTTTTTAAATGTACAGGGAATTAAACCATTTCAAACAGAAAACTTCGGACATTTTTAAAAAGTGGGCCAAATCACAAATGTTTTGCCAAGTTAGAACTCTAAGAAAACAGAAATAAAATATTTTTAGAAAGACCAAATCTAGTGAAAATCTTGTAAAAGTTTATACTTTCAAAAGCTGAGACTAAGTCCATATTTATAACATGTAGATGAAAATCTGCAGTGCAAATAAGCAATCTCTCTACTACTAAGTTAGCAGTAATTACATACGAATCAGCAAAGGTGGAGCACTGCTTGGTATAAAAATAGCTACAAACTTGTCATGTAAATGGAAAAGTATTTCTTACCAGAAGTATTTTGGTTTTCTCATGAAACAGTGTTATTAGAGTTTTCTTCTAATTTAAGTTTTCTTCTAATCTAAGGGCCATTAAAATCATCATCACAAAATAATTTGTAGATCAGGTGTTCTTGGTTCTCTTAAAGTCTACAAAATATCTTCAGCCCTGCATGGTCCAGTAAAGCCAAGAAATTCCAAATTGCAGGCCAAAGTATTGGATTTCCACATTCATCTTCTAATGATAATAAGAGGGAGAGTGAGGAATGAGAAGCAAAAAGCTTGGTAGAAAACCATAGTGAGGGTGACAGAAGACAGAGGTTTTCTTTACCCCTCTATATATCATACCTGAGAGCCAACTGAAGCAGCCACAGGCACTCAGAGATTCTCCCACCCTCATATACTTCAGGCATTCCCTGCTTCCCAAAAAACTCATGGAAGAGTGCCACTGTCTTGTGCACTAATAACCTGTGGGAATGATCATTTGCCAAGGAGTGCAGGTTACCTTTTGACATGTCAACACCAGAGAAATGTGGTTTCTTATAGCCTCCTGCTCAGGGCTAGGCCTTTAACAAAACGCTACTGCATAACTAATTGCCTGTGATATTGCTCTACAATAACTATCTATCCCTGTTTGAGATGAGGACAAATGTAATGTCCTTCAAAAATAGCTCTCAGCACTCTGGTTCACCACCTGAACATTGATTATTTGTGAATAATGTGATTCTCACTTCACAGGTTGGTCAGCTAAATTAAACATAAATATTTGTGCTGTCAAATAACATTCAAAGGCCAATGCATATTTTTTTCTGGAGAAGTAAATGTCACAGATTTCATTTTTAAAGAACTGCAAGGTAATGTGCAGATCAATAGGATCACCATTTCCTTAACAGCTATAGAAATGCTAGATCCAGTGCACATCATGTGTTTGAATTTCTCAGTCATTACTCAGATCAACTTTGACTACAAATGGAATCTGGCTATAAAACGTCTCATGCTGCATCTTCTATAAACTCTTCCCATTAAAATTTGGTTTTCTTGCAGCATAGGAAACTGGGAATCCTGGAAAAATATAGAGCACTAGATGTAAATGTGGGTCCACTTCAGAAAAGCATTGAAGGATGTGCTTAACTTTGCTTGGGTCTTTAGTTTCACTGAAGTTAAGCACATGCTTAGATGTTTTGTTGTTTTATCTACAAGGTTCACTGTTGAAATGACTTTATTATTGAGGTAGTTTCGCAGACACAAAGAAATACAATAAATTTGAGAGATGATATAAGAAAGAAGTCCCCAGTCACAGACTTAAAGGTTCTCTTTTTGCGTATGTAGTCATTCATGTAAACAGACTTGTATTTAATTGTATTTCATTTCATTTCAAACATATATGTATTTCATGTAGTCATTCTTGTAAACAGATCTGCTGGTAAAAAAAAAAATATACAAGAAGATCAAGTATTTGCACATCTAAGGACCCATTTGCATGGGTAAATAGTTGTTTACACGTCTGGATGAAAAATAGGGATACACAGATACACAAGTGACTCTGAAATATTAACACACATTGCCTTACTGGATAAAGCTGGAAGAAAGTCAGCAGGCAAGAATTATCCAATTAAAAGTCTGCAGTCGTGTGTGCATTTGGAATTAGTTCTAAAGGCTCCGCAGAAAGAATCTACTGCAGTAAACATTTCATCGTCACTAATTCTGTCCAGATCCATTCGAAGCATATCCTCTTCAGAAGATCCATTAATACATTTTGCATTGTGAGGGAAATCAGCAAAATATTTTTTTTGGAAAGTTGCCAAAACTAGATTGATCTTGAGACACATGTAGCAGGAAAATATGACTTTATTCACTCTCAAAAAACCCATAATCAGAAAATCCCAAACTACTGAGAATCTGAGAGCAAAATCTGTCTCTTGGTGTTTTAAAACAAAACAAAACAAAAAAATCCTGAGCATGCTCTGGTTGCTATAGAGAGAACCTCTTACTTTCAACAATTGCAGATGTGCTGGGGTTGAAAGGAATATGTATGTCTGATAATATTTAACAGCTATGTAGAAGATGCATAAAAGTGATCTGAGATATTCCCCCCCCCAAAAAAATTATAATTGTGATTTATGCACTGACCCCCCCAAAGGAATATAGAAGCATTCCACAAATAACTGAGACTTAAGTAACCTTAAACAAAACATATCAGTTGGCCAAACAGTAGTGCTTGTTTACAGATACTACAATAAAACCAGTAAAATAAAACATGCATTAAGCAGTAGTCAATTGTAAAGAATTTAACACATAGTTGCCTGATCTCTGTGTGGAAAATTGTGAAAGAAAGTCTGCAGTCACTAACGAGAGGCAAAGAGGAACAAATCTTACCGCTTGGTCTAGTAAAGAAAGTTCACTGCCAGAGTATCCTCATCTCATTCCTCACCCTTATCAGTGTTTTTTTCTGTCATGTTAATAGATGAATAAAGCTAACTGCACAGGTCTTCCTTAGTACCACACATAGTATAAGGTGGGTTAAAACTCCTTGCTGTTTGAAGTTATTAATACTTCACACTTATGTTGCATTAGCATCAAAAGGCTGCTGATGGAGGCCACATTGTTCTAGTTTTAAGGGAAAAAAAAATAGGGGAAGTAACAGTTTCTGCCTCAAATAATTTAGACTCATTTATACAGCCCCATCAGGTAATTTCTATCACATTTCCCAGCCTTGTCTTCTACATAATGCAGGCCCAAGATCATTGTCAAAGTGCTGTTTTTGCAAGCCAGTTTTATGAGGGCTTGGGTTTAGTCACCTTCTTCATCAGCCTCCTCAGCTAGTGCCTGCTGGTGGGTGAGAAGTGCGAGTGAGTAGGACCAACCAGAGCCAGGGTGATCTGCAAAGAGAGGACGTGGTGGCCATGCCACATGAGCCAAGCAAGTCCTGCTCGCATGCGCAAAGCTGTCGCACAGCCCTCCACACAAAGATGCGCCTCTCAAGCCTGTGCTGCTCAGTCTAGCAAGGTAAAGACTTGAGAGGACATAATGATATCACGATGACTAACACCAGGGACAAAGACAGGCTACTAAAGCTAAGAACAATTTTGGCAGAAGAAGACACGGCTACGAAACAGACAACAGATTTAGAATCTGTTTCTCAATGATCAGCATAGTTAGGTTTTGGAGCAGCCAGCTTTTAGAAAGAGAAATGGGGCAAAATTTTCAGGTATTTATAAGATGAAGCACAATCCATTCATGAAAAGCACAGCATGCTGTGACCACCTGGAACAGCAGAGGTCTTGCCTTGATGGATAAGAGCACAGGTTTTCTAAAGCATATTTCATGTATTTATCATTCTCAGACAATCCAGGATTCACATGATGTTGACAACAGTAATATATTCTTTGAAAATTGCAATTGGATCTTTGAATCTCCAGACAGTTGAGAAACTAGTTTCTCTCACCTGTTTAATTAACCATGTCATGTTTTCCAAAGAGAATTAATTGTCTCAGTGAAGCAATAAAGAGACTCAAAGCTTCAAAAGAAAAATAAATACAAGTACGCAGCAGAGCAAACATTTATCCAATAAACATTTTCACAGCTGAGTTTCAAACTTCTCATGTTCCGGCTTCTTATATTTTATAATCTCATCCCACTTGGTCCTGGCACCACATCTCTTTAAGATACGCCTCATGGGAAAACACTGCCTTGGTAATCAAAACATTTAGTCTGCAAAAGAAATATAAAACAATTCTCAAGGAAGTTTTATGGTGCAGTGATTGCTCCGAGACCAAATTGTAACTTTTCCCTTCCCAGTCCTTAACAATTGATGAATTGAATTGTTTTTTATATCAGGTTAACTCTACTCTGATTGGATCAAGTTTTGGCAGATGTTCCCTCCGAATAGAAACCAGTGACTCTCCTGATGACAAGTGCAGCACATCTTCTGTGCAGTGCGTCTTCTTTCTCACTCTTCTGAGCCCCTGAGATTGGCTGTTGCCGCTTTCTGTAGCCAGAGTTAACCCTAAAAGTCTCAATTTTAACCAAATTAAAACCGTTTCTTTTATTTTCTTTCTCCTTTTTCTCTGCAACTGCTTTCATTTCTGCTTTTACCACCATTTTTCAGCATCACTCTCAGAATGGAATAAACAGTTGCATATGAAAAGGAGAAATGAAAATGATCTTCAGATAGCTGTTCTTACAGTGGAAAGCATTTTTAGCGTTCAGCTGTGGTTATACGATGGAAGAAAACCTTTAGGGTATCCATAAGATGAGTAAAGTGGCAATCATTAAAATGCTGTTAATTATTATCAGTTCAATCCTGAGGGGGATGAGGCCCTTTCCAAAGACACTGGAAGTTTTAATTCTCTTTAACCTGATTCTGCATAGAATGTTAAAGTGAATCGATTCTGTGAAAGACCAACATTTAGCATCTAAGCTGAGCAACTTCTTCCTTAAAAAAAAAGGAATCAGGATATGTCATGAATTTCATAAATGCACTTGTATGAGAATAGTTTCAGTTTGGTGGGTGGGGAGGGGAAGTGTATTCTGTCTTCAGAAATATCCACAGCAATTTGCAAGCTTCATTCTTACAGATTTGAGTATTTCTTAGTCCTTAGAAAAACTGTTGCCTCCTCAAAGGTTTTCTAGACCTTTAGGCCTGATATTCAATAAACCAGACCAATATACTGCAGCTTCAGTGAAGACAACAAGAAATAAACCATTTATCATAACCAGCTAAGGTCCCCTTTTGCATATTTCAGCTCTTGAGAACAGTAAATCTCACTGCAAAAATAGTATGCTGCCAGAAAAGTTTATTTTTAAAACCTGATGATATACTAAGTATGGTTTGGATTTTGCACTAGTCAAACAAAATTGAGAAACACCTTCCTTTGATTTATTGCATTTAGGTATGGTTCAGAGTAAATATTTAAGATTAATAATTCCATGTCTGTATGTCCTTGATGTAATTTACACTTTTTCTTCCATTTGTGCTTCTTTCTGCGTGTGCATGTCTCTCTTTAAATCTGCTCCTGCTCTCGTTAACTAGATGGCAAAATTCTTACAGTTGCACTTTCCTGGTTTTATGAGCAGCAAAGACCTGGCAGCTCTGGGCGTCCAGCCCTTCTGAAATTAAACTCCAAGTGTCTAAGGGCCTCAGCAATGGGGCAGACTATACAGGTATTCCTGAAAGACCCATCCCTTTCAGATTAAGAGAAGTGCAGAGTTTTGCTTTCTGTAAATAAAGGGGGAGAATCAGAAATTCCAAGGAGCCTTCTGATTTTCTTTGCTGAACGCTACTCCAGTGCTTAGAGTAGCTCAGTGACACTTCTCGATATGCAGCAGAAACATCTCCAAACCAGACCAGTGGGCAGTGTCAGAAGGAAATGCATTTGGTGGTGTGGCTCACCTGCTTTTTTTGAACTGGTGACAGCAAGAGGCAAAGCTGCAATTGCTCTCCAAGGAGACAAAGGCTTTGAGTTTCCCCACCTCCCTTAACTCACGCATCTGCTCCTGGGCAGCCACAGTCTGGCCACTAGTAAAAGGAATAATCTGTGCAGCACAAGAAACAGGCAGGCTGCTTGAGCCTCAAGTGTACCAGAGAGCCATCATGAGGAACTGAACAAGTAGGGTTTTTTAAAAGATGTACTTATAAATCATTAAAATGACAAGGTACGGGCTTGAGGTTTGTTTTGCAAACTGGAATGGGAATTGTAACATCCGTATTTCAAAACACACGCTCACAGTTACGTTCCCATTTCCTGTGGATGGCGTCCAAATTTAACATTTCATTTCTTGAAGAGCAGTGTCTTATATTTATTTGGTAGAATAAGCAAACAGCTGACTACAGCAAATCCAAGGAGTTCTTTTAAAACTATCCACTAACATCAAGATAAGTGCCTTTCAAAAAATCCCTAGGAACTTCAAAAATACACCGCTTACCCGTTACCAGCTGTTTCACTTGCTTGTACTTTACTGGAGTTGTCATGGGCTCATCTCAAACCTTTGTGACCCCCAAAGCTTTTGAAACCAGCCCCACCTCTGCTATATAGAACAGCATGGGAAAAGCCAGGCTGACAGGATTCTGCATTCAAGTTGCTTTAAGATTTCCCAGGGTGTCTTAGAGGAGCCACTTTACCTCTGGCAACTGGCGGCCAGGCACCTGAGGCAACAAGGATTATCAGAATGCCTATCTGGTGGGAGAACAGGGGAATGTCCCAAGGACACACTGGCACAGGCACTGGGGGTGGAGGGGGGAGGGCAAGTGACAGGGCAGGGAGGGGAGGTCCAGTTAAATTCAGGTTCCAGAGCCACTGCTTGCAGCTGACATCCTGCAAGGGGCAGGCAATCCAGGCAATGACACAAGTGAGCCTTGTTCTGAACAGCAGGCCCTTACCTAAAAGTCAGTCCTCATAAATGGCAGCAGTGACAAACTAGGTAGATCTGCAGCTAGGCATCTCATTTTTTTTTATAGGGACTTTTACGTAATGGCTGTGGAGATGGATGGAGCTGTGGTGCTCCTGAGCTGAGAGGAGGGGAGGTGCAACCATGTAATTCATCACATAATGAAGAGCACATGCAACCCCTGGCAGTGACGGTTGAGGGTTCAGTTCAGTTCAGTTCAGGCTGCAGCTTCCTTCAGTGTGTGACACACTGCTTTCTCCACTGCAGCTACCTTAGTGTTGGGTGTCAGCAGGTAGGGAAGTGAATGCTGATATATCAGATTTTGGTTCTTGTAGCCATTGCTGATGATCACGCTGCTTCCCTTTCATCAAGAGAGTTTTAACATTAAAAAAACAAACAAACAAACAAAAAACAAAACCCCACCACATAGTTTTGAAGACACAGGCAATGTGTCATGAACCGTGATGCACGGGTTCCCATTTAGCACAAACACCTGCACACTGTTGTGCCAGTAATGAGAGCAATGTCCAATGACCTTTCTCTGCTTCAGATTGCACTTCCAAGATTTGGGATTACTGCAAGAAATGGGTGTCGATTGTCCTCCATTGGCAGGAGTTGCTGGACCTTGGAAAACCTCACTGAAGGGCTTGAGTGTATTTGTAGGATCTTCAGGACAGGTCCCTATGCGTGTGAGGGCTGGCCTCAATAACTAGGGGTTAATAGACACTCTTTTGATAAATCTGGCTCCGGCATTTATGCCAAAGCTTTCAAAGGGTGGCAAGTCTGGGGAAGGGAGGGGTTTCCACATTGGTAGGCCCATCTGAGAACTTTTTAATCCTTATTACTGTTACACTTTTCTATTCCTGCCAGCCTGCAAGAAGGTTTGAAAGTCAGTCTGACCTCTTGTGTGTCTGATCTAGATCCAACAGGGAATGAGATCAGGGAGCTGTGAGGAGCAAGCTTAATGGAGAGACTGCTGTAAATGTAGCAAAACAAATAGTAGAGGCTTGAGCATTTTTTGTTGTTGTTATGTCTTTTGGGTGCCAAGAGGCAGTTCTTTTAATAGCTACATTCTTTGTAATGTTGATGAGTGGCAATATAGAAAGATGAAAGTAGGAGGGCATTGTATTATTGTCTTACATATATTATGCCACAAAGAAAATGTGGTTGCTGGGTGGGGATTCTTCACCCTCCTCCTGCTGAGCTATTCATACAAACTCTTGTCTGTGGATGGAAATCGTCATTCCATCTCTCCTAAATCCCAAAAGGTTTGCCAACTGACTTTCAATTTTTCAAGTGGAAATCGCAGTACTGAATGATGTATTGAAGTATTTCCTCCTACACCTCACTGCTCCTTTCGGAAGCGGGCTGACTTTTTTTTTTTTTTTTTTTTTTTTTTCCAAAAGATGTATGCCATCTCCTGGGAACAGTAGAAACTGCAGGCCCCTTCTATGGAAACCCCTTGTCATTTACGTTTGCTGTCTCTCCGCGAGCATTATATAACCACTGGAATAAGGACCATATAGCTAGGACTGCCCTCTAATAAATTTGTAGAACTCTCCACAGTTTACACCAGTAAGACTCAAATTACACTGAAAACGTCATAATTTACTCTGTGCATCAGAAGATTTGGATCTATGCCAAATAGGATGACAACACGTAGTGCTAAGCATTTTACAAAGTTGTGGTGGAGCTTGGCAGACACTGATGCGATGTTCTAGCACAAAGGTATGAGCGCTGAAACGCAGCCCACGACATTGCTCTGGTGCCACTATTTTGTCCTAGAAGACAAGCTCATGAGGCAGAATAAAGCCATCAAAGATTTACTTCTCTGCCATATGATTCTTTAGCATACAAGAGAAGATATGTTTCTCTTAACCAATAAACTGCAACTTGCATGTGCCAAACACTCATCCCTCCGTCACCCTTAGGCTTTTTATTTGACACTAACATACCATTAAGCTTTCCCCTGTCAAGAAGACACTAATGGGAATAAAATCCATGTATATAAATAACTATATTTTTGCATTTTGAATTAATAGATGTATAGGTTGACAAAGGATAAATCCTTTGTCTTTAAACTGTCCCTTAAAACAAGCTAGATGTTTCAAGTGGACAAGTCCTAAAAAAAATATGTTTAAGTATGGTTTCATACATAAAATGATTTTCTGAGTTATGTGTCTTCAAAAACAATAACTTTGGTTTCATAAAGGTAGAACAAAACCTACCTTTCAATAATTACAGATGACACACTCTATATACACTCAATTTTATCTGGTAAACACTGGATTTAGTCATCTTAATTTTTTACCATTCTTATATCACTTAATCTTTTTTTTTTTTGTCAGTTTCTGTTTCTTTTCTTTCAAAAAAAAATCAGCTGACAATACCAGCAACTTTATACAACGGCATCAAAAAATAAGTCAATACTCTTTGAATAAAATTTAGCATGATGTAATTTGTAAATCAATGTCATTGTTCATCTTGTTAGCATCCAAATTCCCAGCTTCATAGGAATTTTGCTTCATAGTTTGTCTTCATCTCCCACTTCCTGAGACCTGCTGAATGCCTCTGGCTGCTATTTGAGTTGTCCTCACCAACATGAGGAGGCAAGGGGAGAGAATGTGGGAGGAGCTTCATCACAGGCAGAATGATGGAGAACCCTTGCTAAAAGGAAGCAAGATTTTCCTTAGGATGGATCATCATCCACTCACACTGAGGTTTTAAGAAACCAGATTCTTTAATGTATGTACAGCTGATTGATTAATAAAATTAATTCTAAATCTCCAGAAAACAAATAAAGTACATTTATTTTGCAGTCTTCATGAAAACCACTGCCCCAGGAAGCGGAGGCAGAAATTCACCTGATCACCATCTAGTGACAACAGCCTTAACTAAGTCTGCTCAGCTCCCCATGCCACCCCCTAAACAGCAACACTAAGTTCTACCACTTAACCCATGGCCCAGTGAAATCCCTTTGGCACTTTTCAGGTGCATTGAGGTATAAAGTAGCCGCAACAGCATGGCTTAAATTTTCAGGGAGCAAGAGGGTAAGATAGCTTTGCATGAACTGGAAATTCTCTAAATTTGGAAATGCATCATCTTCATAATTCTAATAGAAACCTGGATGAGGGGACAGAGTCTACCCTCAGCAAGTTGGCTGATGACCCCAAACTCTGGGAGGACTGGCTGATTCCCCACAAGGCTGTGTTGCCATTCAGTGGGATCTTGATCTGCTTGAGAACTGGACAGAGAGGAATCTCATGAGGTTCAACAAGGGCAAGCGAAGGGTCCTGCACCTAGGGAGGAACAACCCCATGCACCAGTACAGGCTGGGAATTGACCTGCTGGAGAGCGGCTCTGCAGAGAGAGACCTGGGAGTCCTGGTTGATAATAAACTGAACATGAGCCAGTAATGTGCCCTCGTGGCCGAGAAGGCCAATGGCATCCTGGGATGCATCAAGAAGAGTGTCGTCAGCAGATCGAGGGAGGTTCTGCTCCCCCTCTCCTCTGCCCTGGTGAGGCCTCATCTGGAGTCCTGTGTCCAGTTCTGGGCTCCCCAGCTCAAGAGGGACAGGGAACTTCTAGAGAGTCCAGCGCAGGGCCACCAAGACGATCAGGGAACTGGAACATCTTCCTTATGCGGAAAGGCTGTGGGAAATGGGGCTGTTCTGCCTGGAGAAGACTGAGGGAGGACCTCATTAATACTTACAAGAATTTAAAAGGTAGATGTCAAGAGGATAAGACAACACCTTTTTCTGTAGTGTCCAGTGATAGGATTAGAGGTCATGGACATAAGATGGAACACAAAAAGTTCCATTTAGACATAAGAAAAAAACTATTTTACTGTGGGAGTGAGGGAGCCCTGGCACAGGCTGCCCAGGGAGAGTGTGGAGTCTCTTCTCTGGAGGTTTTCAAAATCTACCTGGACACATTCCTGTGTGACCTGGTCTAGGTGAACCTGCCTTAGCATGGGTGTTGAACTAGATGATGTCTAGAGGTCCCTTCCAACCTCTACCATTCTGTGATTCTGCGATTCTGTGATTCTGTGATTTTTAATTACTTTTTTAACATTTAAAAAACCTAAAGCAGCTCAAAATCCTGTAGATCCAGACTTAGCCCAAGATTTTAAAGTTTCAGCATAGTTAGGTGCCCAAAGAGGAGACACCTAGTTTGCGCAGAAGCTGCAGATGTCCTCAACGTCCATGGCAACTGTGCATTTCTCACAGTTTTGAAAATCTTATAATTTTCATTTAAGCACCTTAAGTATGGTGTGAGGAATCTGCCTGTAGGAATAAACATTTTCAATGTCTGGGCTTACACGTGGGTGTGCCCTGCCAGCTGCCTGCTTATTCTGGCAAGGTGCAGAGAAAAATTAATGGAAAGTTAGTACCATCTAAGTGGCTTTCTGCAATGTGTTTGCTATGTGCAGTAAACATTTACTTGTCTTTCAAGACCATTAATTTTGTATACGTGGAAGAGTTAGCTGAGACAAACCACTCTTTTATAAAACATCCGTGTGATGCAGGACACTGCTCCATGGGTTCTTGTAATAACGTCTGCATTGTTGGAGATGTCTCAGAAGTAGAATTTTGGAGGGTGGCCAAAACCAGAGGTAGAGTATATTTCTAAAAAGATATTATACTACACATGCTTGTCTCTGACCTGGACTTTCTTCCACTCTCTGAAATTGCTTCTCTCAAAAACACATATTTAGAATTCTAAATCTTTAAAATTAAGATTCTCTGTTTATGTGGATGGTTGATTTATCAAATCTAGCATTAATGATTAAAGAAAAACTGGTTTATTTTTTCCTTTTTAAATTTAGCTTAAACTTCCCATTTGCAGACTCCTCATGATGAGGAAATAAAAGCTCCTTCTGAAGCTAACTAACAGTTATAGTTGAAATCTGGTCAATCTTTTTGCTCCGAGGCAGGCTGTAAGAACACTGCAGATTCCTCAGGTAGCCACCTGGAACACAATGCACTTTTTTAGTGTGGTTTTACTTTAGAAAAACCCAAGGATCACCACTGATCCCATGAATCTGGGTCTATTAGCGGACTATGTATTTCTCATGCAGTATGGAGGGTTTTTTTGTTATTGAAGTAAACAAAGATAACTCTGAGTATTTGGAGAATGGATGATATGAAGTAAAAGAGAACTGTTTTGCAATCTGTATTCTCAATGGATTTTTCCTCTATGCAGACAGCATGTCACAGGTGAGCTCTGGTTGGCACTGAAGAATCATCATAATTTATGTCCCCATGCCAATTCTCCCGTACTGTACCCTTGACCAACTGAAAGATGTAAATATCAAATAACCTTAAAAAACTGTTTTAACATTGAAAAATAAAATCACAGTGACAGCAGTTCTGGTCTGAATACTGAAATATTAAAAGGTAGACTACAAGGAGAAAGCCCTCTGACTTTCTACCCCAGGGGCTCAAGATAACAAAAGTAATTAGAGTGTATTAAGACTGAAGCAGTTGCAGGGGGAAGGTATTATAATTTTTTTCCACTTCCTGTTTAATCCCACAAGCTGTTGACTGCTGGGTTCAGGCTCCCCAAGCTGCTGTTGTGAAAAACTGGTGGACGGTATTACGGAAATCTTCCTTCAGTGGACAGCAGCAGTTAAACTTGCCTGACATTACCCAATCAGGAAGCTTGCATATTGCTATGACCACTGGGAAACAGGAGCAGAACTGGAGGAGGAGGGGGAAGGAAAGTTTGAAAGATTGCAGGCCATTGAGATAGATACAGAGCATAGAAACAAAACATGTTTTATTTATTTGGAAGGTCAGTGCCCTCAGCTGGAACAGAGGTTTTGGAAATGTATTAGAGGAAAAGTTTAATCTATCACAAACACTGGCTAAAGCATGTTTAAATTCTGTTTATGAAGCAGTTTAAGTAAATTTGGGCAATGGGAGTTAGGAAATTGTAACTACATTTGTCTAGTAGATTGCAGAAATAATAGCAGCCAATTTTTAGGCATAATTCTTTCTGAAAAAGAAAAACAAAAAAACCCAACAAATCTCCGTATGAAATAACCTCGGAAACACTCAATTCCCAGGTCAGTTAAAATGCATATATTGACTGCTATCAACCGTGATGTAGGTGAACTTGACTTAAAACAACTCTTTTCATATGCCTTTATCTTAAACCTAAAATGCCTGTGAAAGATAGAGCAGTCAGGCTTGTCACAGAGCAATAAAATAAAAGGCACTTTCTCTGGCATGTCTTTGATTTCTTCCTGAACAGCTTGGTTCAGTCAGATAATTCTGTTTATAGTTATATCTATTTAGTCTTGGAGTAATGCCATCAAATTCAATGGTATTATATGGATTTATATTGCTTAAAGGAGAGGAAAATATGTGTATTACATCACTGGTGTTACTCTAGCAGTGCATTTGGCCTAGAACATGCATCTAAATCTCTAGATTATTTAACTGTTACTGAGATGAGGCAAGCAGAGGGCATAGTCTCAGGGGCCATAATATGGCAAATATTATATTCTTTTATTTCTTAACATTTACATATATGATTTGTCTCTCTTCCTACACAAGTGGGTGGCATCTTTGAGGCCACTGTACACTGCATACACACAACACACACAGTCAATGCTTAAGAGAGTTAAGAAGAGGGTGTTACTGTGCACTCAATATTAAAAAGAGAACTGCACTCCAACTTCATTATCCTTTTCTTTGTGCAAGTATGCACGTGCTTACGTGTTCATATTCATTTTGGGTGTCAGCTGTTGAAAACTATCTGTGGTTTCATGACATGACACATACAGCTTACCTAAGTGCATAGGAATAAACGTGAATAATGCAAATACAAGCAGCAAAGAATGAATCCATAGGTTTAGAGTAGTAGGAGACCAGGTGAGGCTGGTGTCAATAAATTTTTTTAGAGTGCCATGTTGAGGAGGTAAGAGTAAAGTCCTCCTCTGCTGGAAGCAGAAGTGTCCACTCAATGGCAGCTAGCTTGTTGTTAGGAAGATGTTCTTGCGTAGTAGCACTGACCAATATTTTAAAAAGAGGCAGAATGAAGTAATCTGAAATTAATCTGATGAGTCAGAAGTGGCTGTTGAAGCACATTTAATCATGCTATTATTAGATTGCTGGTTTACAGTGGCTGAACCCAAGTGCAAGGGTAGGTGTAGTGAAAATAGAAGCAGTCTGGTATCTTAATGACAGTACTGAGTTTTCATTGTCTCACTGGTGAAGGAAATTGGCAAATAAATGAATAAATATGGACCTTTAAGGAAAAAAAAGTAAGTTCCAATAAAATAGTACATTGTGGATATTCTGTAAGGTAAATTGTTGGTACGAAAAACGATACAGATGAAAATTGGAAACCCTGATGTTTACTTACGTGTATGAAAAGAAATAGGTCAGTGACTTTGTTTCCATGGTGACCATTATTGAAATAAAACAAACTGACACCAATGCTGATTTATTTTCCTATTCTGCACCCTTTTTAACAATCACTTTAGTGTGAGGTTGCTACTGAATATAAACAGGACGTCAGAGTGAACTTGCACAATGAGATCTTGTAAGATTCGTTAGTGAAAGTAAGACCTACAGAAAGATCTGTTTCTGAAAAATTTTACTTTCTGAGCAGGTGCCATTTTCTACTATCCTGCAGTAATGTAGCTGACATACTGCAGAGTAAGAGCTCATTGGGAATTATTAGACAAAACTAGTTTCAGCAAAGAAAAAAAGAGTCAGATTCATCAGATCAACAATATTTCCCAGAAGGATGGCAGTATTTTGTTCTTTGGAAAATTTTTATAGAAACAGACTCTTCAGGTCTGTATTTTCCCATCAAAACCAGACACAGAGTATGGACTTGAGATTCAATAGTTTGTTAACTGTGAATCGTTTCTGGATTTGCTGGCAGCCCAGCTTCTGCTTTGAACTGGACAGCTGCTGTAGTTTATTGGGATCTGTGACTTCAGGAAGACTTAAACATCTAAACCAGTGACATCTTATGTGGTCCTGAGTGCAGGGACATTATAAGAGGTCTAGTAATCTTGGTCTTATTCTTTGGGATGCTCACTTCTTAAATGTGTAAAGCGGTAACTGTAACAGTTTCCTGTTTCACAGAGTTCACAGTTCTGTGAGGTTAAATTAATTGAAGATTTCAAGATGATCTGATAATAGGCTCATATACACTTGCTAGAAAGATAAATCTTGCAGGTTTTCAACACAACTTGCCAAATCAAGGATATCAACCTTGTTATCTTACCATAGCACAAAAGACATAGTAGTGGTACCATGTTTGGTTTGGGTATGAATTGTCATGGATGTGGAAAGGGAGGAAAAGAACACGGTATGATAATACTTCTGACAATAAATCAATATTTGGAACAGGTTGAGTGTATACAGTTTATTTTGTTTCCCAATATTTTTGTTTTGATCTGCTCTAATCATAGTCAATGTAATTAGTGAGGGATATCTAAAGTCAGAGTTCTCTTATTTTTACCTTACATATTATATTGCAGCAACACACTACTGTGTGCCGGTCTACAAGCACACACACGGGCCTCTAAGGAAACAGAAACATAAAGGAATTGAAAGGACAACTATTAAACAAAGTGAATTTCTCTCTCCCTGTTTTGTATGATGAAGTTGGTGGCTTCACTGGAAGCAAGACTGGACTCTACCTGCATTCATGAAATAATCTCCCTCTCACCTTGAGCCCTGAACCCAAAATGCAATTTAATGATACCTTCAGTCAGGGTGAGGGATTTTTAAAAATTTTATATCTCCTTCCTTAAAGCCTTTCAGTGAGCTTCAAGTGGAGATTTGGATGACAGAAAAGTAAAAAGCAGTGACAGATGGTGCTACTACTAGGAACTCTACTGACAGTAGCCCAGTGCAATCTATTTATAATTTTTGGTGATTTCCTATATCAGACTTTTGCCATTGAAAAAAACCAAGCAATAGGGAATTGCTGCTACTGATTGTTACACACAGTAAGGAGTATGGTGGAGGACCACAGATTGACCACATATTAACTTTTAATTGGAAGAAAAATTATCATTTTAAGTTCATTGTACACAAAACTATCATTCAAAGGAGGGCCATTCAAGTTACTGAGTTATACTTCACATTATTCTGTGAGTAAGAGGATGACAAAATCAGGGTAAAGGGAAGAGTCCTTTTTCTATCGCAATCCAATAAAAAGGTCAGTACCTCAATGCCCTGAACATTTCATGTAATTCTGCAATGGCTTTCTTCTTATCCTACAAAGCCTTTCCTCCCCATTTATTTTTTAAAGATTTCTCTAATCCATTTTAATTATCTGGGGTAGATGCAGATTCCTGTAAATTTCAGTACATTATTTGACAACTTATTTTGCTTCTAATGCTAAGTTAGAAGTCTCTCTTAAGGCTCATTATCTCCTAGACATGTGTTTTCTCAGGAAACGTCACCTCCCTGATGAGAGAAGAGATACTCTCCTTAACGTACACCGTTCTGAGAGTTGTTGCTCTTTCATCGTAGTCTCACTTTTTTCCTTTACATCTGCATCTTTTTGTTCAAAGTTTATACAAAATCCTCTGCTTTTGTTTCTGTATGGTTAAAACAAAAAACTGATGTTGATATAGCCTTAAATAGAAAGGAGTTAAGAAAGATCAATCTGTACACCCATTGCTTCAAACTCAGTCCACTGAAGACAAAGGGCTAAAAAGAATGGTTGATTCTGATCCATCTCATATCTCTTTACTAAACCTTGGATTTTGGGCAAGCAAAAACGCTCCTTTGAATTCCCAGTGGTGATTACAGTAATATGAAACCGTAAATGTGTACCATAAATGGATATGTTCAGGACAAAACTTTGGAGCGGTAAAGAGATGTGGCTATCTTCTTATCAGGGATAGATTCAGAAAGATTAAATCAAACTTGCCACAATAACAACACATGGATGACTCATCAGTGACCATTTTCAACTCCAAATATGTAAGAAAGTACTACTTTAATTTTTTTATAACATCCTTAAGATCCTACATTTCTTTTTTTATTTAATTGGCTTTTCTAGACTAAGAAAGTTAACAATCTTCTGATAGTAAACCTCAGAAGATTGTATTTATTTCTTCATTATTATTATTTTCTCAAGAAGGAAAAAGTTTTGTGAGCTGAAGAATGTTTCACTTGACTAGAAAATGGATCATTAATGCTGCTCAGAGGAGTATAGTGAAGAATTAGTTGAGGAGAAATACAAGTAAAACAACCAAAATCTTTCAACCATGAAATTACAATGATACAATTGATACAAAGATTTTGTTAATAGTTTTCTGATATGTATATCTGATTTCCAAGCCTACATAATATCTGATAGTGAATAAAAATAAGGCAAGGAATACCTCTGTCTTATTGTCAGAACTCTTCATCTATTACGTAGTGTGGCTTAATATCTCTCTAATTATACTGCACTTTTTATTCCGGAATCACAGAGTCAACTTTTGTAAATAGTGCAGGTATACCCTTTCTCATTGTCTAAATTATCTAGAGGACAGTTTAGCTTAAAGAATTCCACACAACTCACCTAGAGATATAGAAAGGCTTTTTTAGAAGGCATATTTCCTTTGAAAAATACATTTGAGCTACTCAAAATATAGGAAACACATGATAGCCAAGCTATGGAATTTGCCCATGATATAGCGTGCTTTGTGTTCTAGACCTTGAAAGTACAGACTAATTAGGCTCTAGGTAAACCAGATAAGATGCTTTATCTCTGGTAATTTTTGACAATTACAGCACTCCTCCTTACCCAGAGGAAAAAGAAGAGTGTTTTCCTGAAATAGGTATGTTTTCCTAAACCTTGCCTTCAAATAAACCTTGGGTTGTTAACTGCTACCACAGCTATTCTATTTATACAGAAACAGAACACATGTATAGCAGGTGAGAAGGTATTTAGAATATTTAGAACACTAAGAATATGTGAAAAGTGATAATTTCCACACTTTTGATCATATTTGGCCAAAGGTGAAAAAAACTCCTAGTCCTACTGCATGACTTGTGGAGGAAGACAGTAGAGCAGCATGGCTGCTTGTGCTCCCCTGAGCACTATGGGAGTTAAGCCAGTACAATGTGGGGCAATATCTCTTCCCTCCCAAAAATAAATAGCCAAGAGTACATCTAAATAGCTATGACCCAGATATGACTCTTGACAAGGTATATATCACATACTGTGGTGAGACATACGTGTGCCTCAGACCCTCCTGTCTTGTTTTTTTGGTACAAAACTCATGTTTCCAGGACAGAGGAAGCCACAAATGTTTGGTTGGTGG
The DNA here is from genome assembly GCA_013401255.1 of Urocolius indicus. NCBI lineage: Eukaryota > Metazoa > Chordata > Aves > Coliiformes > Coliidae > Urocolius > Urocolius indicus. The sequence continues at coordinate 399,024 of WBNH01002441.1, read as the reverse complement.
CATCTCTAAGGTCTTTCCTGACACAGGTCCTCACTGCTTCAGCTAAGAGCAACACTGCACACCTCATCTCTATCTGCTTTCCTTTAGGTTTGCACAAGGACAGCAACCCATAGTTCTTAACACTTTAGTAGAAAATACCATTAAGAAAGATGTGAGGTGAATTGCACACAGTTTAACAGCTCTTGTCCTGTAAAGGATTTTTTGGTTGTGGTTAGTTTCCAATTTATTTAAAAAAAAAAAAAAAAAAAAAAAAAAAAGACCAAATAAACAGCAAACCAAAGGGCATGATGTCCGCTGCATGTGAATAGACATTAAACAAATGCTCACTAGAAACACAACACAAATTATGACTGCTGAGGTAAATTAACTGCTAAAATAACAGAATCACAGAATGGTAGGGGTTGTAAGTGACCTTTAGAGATCATCTAATCCACCCTCCCTGAAGAAGCAGGTCCACCTAGATCAGGTTACACAGGAACACATCCAGGTGGGTTTTAAAGACTTCCAGAGAAGGAGACTCCATGACTTTCCTGGGCAGTTGTGCCAGGGTTCCCTCACCCTTACAGCAATATAGTTTTTTCTTATGTATAAATGGAACTTTTTGTGTTCCAGCTTTGTCCTATTACCCCTTGTCTTGTCACTAGATACAAAAGAAAAAAGTGATGTCCTAACCTCTTGACACTCAGCATTTCTATCCCACCACAGTCTCCTCTTCTCTAGTCTAAACAGCCCCAGCTCCTGCAGCCTTTCCTCATAAGGAAGATGCTCCAGTCCCCTGATCATCTGGTGGCCCTGTGCTGGACTCTCTCCAGAAGTTCCCTGTCCGTCTTGATCTGGGGAGCCCAGAACTGGACACAGGACTCCAGATGAGGCCTCACCAGGGCAGAGTAGAGGGGGAGCAGAACCTCCCTCGATCTGCTGACCACACTCTTCTTGATGCATCCCAGGATGCCATTGGCCTTCTTGGCCATGAGGGCATATGGATGACTCACGTTCAGTTTATTATCAACCAGGACTCCCAAGTCTCTCTCTGCAGAGCTGCTCTCCAGCAGGTCAATCCCCAGCCTGTACTGGTGCATGAAATTGTTGCTCCCAAGATTCAGGACTCTACACTTGCCTTTGTTGAACCTCATAAGGATCTTTGCCCAAATAACTTATATAGGGAGGGATAATGTCAGAAATGTGTCTTCCTTGAAAATTCATGTCAAGTCAGACAGACATTAGGTGCTCAGAATGTAAATTATTGGATGAGTTACTTGGGCCTCTGTTAGGCGTAATATGATACTCTAACCTGTTAATTGATGAGCAGATTCCAGAGGAATTATGGACCGCTCCTTTCCACTTTGCAGTAGATAAACATTGTATGGAAATCTCTGTAATTATTGGTATGCAGATATACCAAATAATGTAAGTAGTGACATTTGTAATTTTAGATATCATATATATATATATGTAGGACATATTCAAGGAGTATTTTAGCAAGATGTAGTTGCTCATCTGAGTAATCCTAGTCTGGTCCCAACAAGGCTGAGATAGGACAAGTTTTTATTTTTTCTCTTCTGCTAACATATCTAGAGAATCAGAGCAATCAGACATGAAGCACCAATCAAATTGAGGAACTTTGAATAAAAATAAAGCCTTGAAATGGGAAACTTCAAAATAAACCCAGATATATATATATACACAGCAGATGTGTATGTCTGCTGCCTTGTGTGATAGCTGGAAAGGGGATGGGGACCCTTTAAATACACTCATGGTAATAGTCAGGACATGAAGCCCAAGGCGAAACACTAAATTACTTACCTTAGATTCCATTTAGTCAGGGGAAGCCAAACAACCTACACTATAAGCCATCTGAATTGAAAACAGAGGGCCCAAATCTCTCCTAGACAGTTCATGTCTCAGATACACAACAGCATTTATGGCCTGAGGCAACTGAGTCTAGGAGTCTAGGACTCCTCCTTTCTGCTCTCACCTCTGTCCTTGTTAGCAAAGAGCAACGACAGGACCTAACCCAGACATGTACTGTAAATCCTGCTGTTGACTGTGGGTCTTCCAATGGCATTGGAAAATGGTCCTGTTGCATGGGCCTAGCTGAAGAGCAAGTGGCAAGTACGATTCTGGTGCAATATTGGGTGTTTTGGATGTTTTCTACCCCAAAACCTCTGAAGTATCTGTCACGAATGCCCAACTCCAAGGGTAGGGGTGAAAGGAAATGGCATATGTCATTCCTTCCTATTGCCGTACTTTGCTTTGTTTTTTATTACCAGACTTTACTGCTAAAATCAAGATAGGAATAGGTAGATCTTATAAACACTTAAAAGCTCCCTTTAAAAATTTTTCCTCCTTCCTTTTTATTTGAATCTATTTTTCTAAATAGCCATCTACTACCTCTACAATATTTTTACAGGAGATCTAAATATACTTTTCCAAAAACTAGTTCATTTAGTCTCAATATATTTATCAAGAATAAATACGAATTTATTTACAAATAGTAAAACTGAAGCACATAAAGGTTTTATGACCTATACAGGCAGAGAAGTGCCTGTCAGAGCCATGAGGAATATCTTTCTTGATTTCTAGTATTCTATCCTAATCAGAACAGCACTCCTTCTCTCTGCATCAAACAAAAAGCAGAAGACAGGTTTGTTTTAACCAAAAATTTGCTTCTATCCATAGGCAGCAGATATAATTTTTCACTATGTTTGACTGATCAACCTATATGTTAAACACATGCAGTCTTATCTTTTTCTTCTGATAGATTTCGCAAGAGAACCCAAAACAAATATATTCAACAAGACAGCTTTACAGCAACATTGTCCTATTTCTTGTGGGAATATTCTGTAACAATCAAATATACTGGTAGACTCTGTACATCTGAAAAGCCAGTAATGAAAAATCCTTAGTTGTTTAAAGCTTTTCAGATTTTTTTTAATTGAAAAAAGAAAAGAAAAAAGGTAAAATTGAGGTTAAATGAGCCACAAATCTGTGGCTCACCCACGCACCGTCACATCTGTATTCACACTCCCCACTGCCCCTAAAAGCCTCCATGAGCAAGGAGAAGGTCATGCAATTGAGTATGGTAGCTGCTTATCAAACTGAGAAGCCAGTTTACCAGTTTTACTGGAATAACAATATTACTGAAAAATCTTTTTTTGGCCAGAAAAAGGAGAAAGAATAGCATACAGATACAGTTAAAGGGCAATTGAAGTGTTTTTAGTAGATTAACACTTTACTTGGAACTACCTATTTCAGTTATTCTGTTGCTACGATGAAAACTGGGACAATTCCCTCTATATATAACTGAGAATTTTGTACCACCTTGGTATTGCTAAATCAATGAGAGATGATTTATTCCTGGAACTGCTACAGATCCTGCTGAATGATCATTTTGTTCCATCTGCGAGAAAGCGGAGAGCACCAAATTTCAGGTATTTCCAACACTCTTGCTGTGGCAGGAGACTTCAGGAACTCAACACAGGGACAAAATTCTGTTTTTTTACTCCACTCTCTTTTTCTGCAGCAAAGCCTAAATGCAGGACACCACTTCTAATTTAACTAGACATTCTATTTCTCATGTGGCTAGCGCAGTTCATGAGTGTTGCACACTCTGCTACAGTTTTCAGTGTTTTACCACTGGAGTTCTGGTGGATGTTCAGGTGCGTTGGCAGCACAGCACTGAACCATAGAATTGTGGAACCATAGAATGGCTTGGGTTGGAAAGGACCTTACATGAAGGAGGCCATCACAACTCCTCCAAACCTCACTATTCTGTGAGCTGTGCCATCCTCAGGCCCATTTGGTTTCCTCATTGCTTTTTCTTAAAAGGGAGAGAGCTGGAACTACAGCTCATCGTTGTCCAAAATGGCAATCGAGTGAATCCTACTGGATATGTGTGTAGGGCAAGGCATAATGGGGCATTTAGAGGTGCCATTTGCCTTGTTTCAGCTCATCTCAGAGCTAAGATTGAGGTGCATCAACTTTGAGCATTTCTTATTATCAACTTTTAGTGTTTCGTATTTGCTACCACACTGCTGTTGTGCTTGGAGAAGGAACATGTACTATGTTGGCAGAAAATATCTTAGAAATAATGGTTTTTTAAAATAAGGTTTGTACCTGCAATATTTAACAGATTCTCTTCATGTCAGTCATTCAAAGGGAGCATACCATCTAGTGTATAAAATTTAAAGGTGAGTCTAAGTTGAGGAGATCAAAAGTGGGTCAGTTTGCTGACCTGAGCTGGAGGGCTTTTGTGGGGGATTTGGGCTTGTACGAATCTGTGACTTCCAAATGAACTTTGCATCAAATAAAAAAATTAGACTCTCAGGGTAATCAGATGATACACACTTCTCTGGAAAGCAGGCCATAATCATTCAGCTACATACTGGCCATCTACATGTGGCTATTCAGAGAACTTTTTCTCAGGTATACTGTCAATGCATCAAAAAAAAGTTTGAATGGAGGATATAAAACAAGTATTTTACATGAAGCTGATGTAACTTCTCTTGTGCTGTGGTAGGTTTGAAGACAAGTAACAAAAAGTGAGTGGAAAAGAAGAACACTACAGTTTTATTAAGTATGAATGACATTAAGTGTTGGCATAAACTACAGGGTGAGTCAGTGCTGTTAACTGTGATGTGTTATGTCCACTTGTAGTCATATGATAGAGAAGGAATGTTGCTCACAGCACACAGAGAAATGACTTGGCAGCACTGACAAATACACAGCCCCAAGACACTAATGTGTAATAATTTCCCTAGGAAAAGAACAAAAAGTATGACTGACACTTTCCCTGACCTTAGAAGTTCAGTCAGTTGGCTAAAGTTGACCTACTTTGGACTTCAATTTTCAACTTCTTTAACTAATAGGCTTTTTGTTCTGTGACATTGTTTTATATTTGGTTTGTGAGGGTTTTTTTTTTTTTTTTGATCCAGGGAAGAGCAGTAGATCAAGGATAAGGTCTTTAAGACTGAAAGTGGAAACGAGTTTTCCTTTGCAGATTACATGTTTTCTTCTAGCATATTTATTTGCTAGAGAATTTATCCTAAAGCTGGTAGGCAACACATTTCCTTTATTGCCCATCATATATTTTGGTGAATCCTAACATCTGAGTGAATCCTATGTGAAGAAGAAAACAAAATTGCTGTAATGATTCATGTCATAATAGAATGCCTTAATCATGCACCAACTAGGCTTTATACAATCAACAAAGTACTAATTCTTATCATTTGTTTGTATATATTTTAAACTTGCTTTAAAGAAATGGGAAAGTTATCATTTACTTATTACAAAAGATAAGACATAGGTAGCCTGCACTGTGAAGCACAAAGTAGAGTTATAAACCGTTTTTTTCCTTACCACCCAAAGCAGCTGCAGGCAGTCAGCTTAGCTGCAGCAACAGGCATTTTCACAGAGCTATAAAACTCCCTCTCTGACTACAGACAGAAGACAGAGTTGCATTCCTCATCTGTATGGGTGGAACCTCTGCAGTTATTTAAGGGAATTTCTACACAACACTACCGTTTTGCCTTTGGAAATAGGAACACATGCTTTGAGTATGAGACTCATTCACTATAGCCTTTTGCCTCCCACACATCTACTCTGGGACTTGATTTGTTGAAGGCAGCTAGTCACTGACTCTCTAACCACCTGCACCTAGAGCTAAAGGACACTGTGGTGGTGTGTTGCATAATCACCAAGAAGTAAGTTTCCTAGCTATTTTGATATAGCAAGGAACCCTTTTAAAGGCACGTCCTTCAGACATAGTCTCATGCCAATGAATCTCTCCTCTTTAAAACATGATCATTTTTCCCAACCTAGTCAACTGTGACTGAGTACTTTTCTTTCCCAACCTTCCGCTTTACCTTATGATACTCAGAAGACACTCCAGAACAGAAATTCAGATGTATTTAAGAGCTTAACGTATCCTTCTGTATACTGATGATTTGATTTTCCAAACACAGAGGCATAGCTACATACAAAACCCAAGACCTATCTACCACCATAAACACTAGACCAATATTGCTTGTTTCAGTGCAAGCATAATATTATGTATTATGTATCAAGGCTGGCATCTGAGCATGAAAATCATGCCAACTGTCAAAATAGGGGGGAGGGTTGTCATCTAGCACAGGTATAGAAACACTGTGAAAATGAGCAACAATGTCCTCCTTATTGCAATCTGAGTTACCTTGAGCAATGCTGGAATAGATAAATATTTCTGTTCACAGTATACTTGTTATGGGCAAGAAATATGAGAAGGATTTGGAGCCTGGCCATCAGTTTAGAATCCCTGTGACAGAAGTGGAGCAAAAGCAACATGAAAGGTGCTTAACTAACCAAATGATAGTTTCTCTGAACCCTCACCATCCACCTTGCAATTCCTGGCAGGGAGGAATATAGCACCTTACTGGGTTCTATTACCAGCTCAGGGTAGAGTAATCATGAGCACCAAGTGTACTAACTTTCCCCAAAGCTGAATTTCTGTAAAAGAAAGCAAATCTGCTTCCATTCATAGGCAGATGCAGTAAGAATAGACAGGATAGGTTGATTGCTGCTTCAGGCCCAGAAGACATGCTTATTCTGTCCTAACTGTAGATTATGCTACTATCTTGGATCCTTAGGCCAGATACTGCCAGCTTCAGAGTGCATCACAGTGCTATATTTTTTAGTAATCCCACTGTTTCCGATGGCACTATTTATTAGCACTAAATCCATTTACAAGCTTGCTAGGTATAAATTCGGAAATCAAAGGATGCAAATCAGTTTACACTAGTTGAAGAACTTGTCCAAAATCATTGCTTATCTCTAAACACGATTTTTGTCTGGCTTCTGCTTTATTTATCATGGATATTGTGTCAAGCATCCATCAGATTACACCAATGCAGCATTCACCATGCTAGCAGAGACCAGTTAGTTCTGCTGTTTCTATTCCAGAAATAATTGAGATCTTTCCAGAAGAAGAGTTGGTTTACAACTAAATTAATTCCTGGAGTTAAAGATACGTATTCTCACTTTTCTGCATGATCACCAATCTCACTAATTTAGAAGAGCTAAACTCTCATGCAATATTTATAGGGTTTTTAGATTTATAAAACAAGTAACATATTCTTCCACATAGGATCTTTTTGTCTGGTGCAGGCAGACAGTCCAGACATCAGTGATGTTCACCAAATGAATAGGCCTTCATGTACACCAGCATCTTCTCCAATCTTGTGCATCCTCTATCTCATGAATGAAATTATAAAAACTAGAAAGTAACAGAACACAGTTGAAGTGTCTACAAAGTAACGCTAATAATTATTTAACTACATGAAAAAAACTGCTATATTTTCTCTTCTGATTTCTTAGGCACAGGTCTCTTCACTGCATAGACATAGTTTATCTCCTATGATTAAATTTTCTTAGAAATTTGTCTAGAAATTGTCAAGGACAGTAACATTCAGAATAACTTCTCTGAATCAGTGGGATAAATTCTACACTTGTTTAGTTTGGTACTAATTCAGCAGTTTAATTCAGTGTTGTTATAATTTGCCTGAGAATGTATATTTTTGTCACAAAAAAAAGAAATATAAACTAATATATTAATATTTATATTTTATTAATTAATTAAGATTAAGTACTTGAGTATCACTATAGAAATAAAATTTCATTCAAAGTCTGATATCAAGAGATACATTGAATAAACAAATGTATCTGTAAGTTGCATCATTTTATGCCTTAGCATTTTATGGGCCTGTTATTCAGACAATAGTGCTTTTCTTTCTTTTCATGTGCAGTCTAGCTTTGCAAGGAGACAAGAGTTATATGATTATGATGTATAATGTCTTCTTACAATCTTTGATTTCCTTTTGACAATTTCAACCTAATTCAGTTCCATAGAGGTGAAACATGGGAAATGATGGGAATATATAAATTGTTTATGTAGAAATGTGCAGTAATTTAGGTTGGAAAAGATCTCTGGAGATCATCCAGTCAAACTCCTTTCAAAACAGACTACCTAAGCTTACTTCAGGAACTAGTCCAGTCAAGAGCACAACATCTCTGTGGACTGACACTCCACAGCTTCTCTGGGCAACCTGTTGCAATGTTTCACCATCATCCTTGTGGAAATATTTTTCAGTAAGGCAAAGGATGATTATGGCTTGTTTAAGCATTAAAATCTACAGTAGAAATGAGAGTATTCTACCATGAACAACTCTACCATGGAGTCTGTTAGATCCCTGAAGATGCAATTGCACAAGTCTTCACAAATCAAGCTTCTTTAAAAATTTGACTGCTCCCAGAAAAAATATGGAGTTTTTAAGGATTTTAAAGTTTTGCAGCAGTATTCTCCTACAGCTTACAAAAGTCCTTGAGCAAAAACAACAGGACTTAATAATTTAAAATGAGATGTATGGCAGAATACTGGGCAGAAAAGTATTCCCCTAGTACCCTGGAAGTGCTAATGCATCATAACTTAATGAGGACAGAGGGGTACCGGTATCATATGTTCCTCAGCACTCTCCACAACACAGAGCAAGAGGAGGTACAGATCTCACTGGCTCATCACGTATTCTCCTCATGCAGGCAGGCAAGAGCAGGCAGATAGAGACTGAGACTGGAGAAAGTTTTGCCAGAATTCCATACAGCATATATGGGTTTTTGCATCGAGGTGTTTGCCCTTTTTTTCTGAACTGCACGGGAGCTGGAAGGGGTTTTCCAAGTGGAGTACAACAGTATGTTTCTTCTTGCCCTGAACTGCTTCTGGAGCCCTAAGTACTTTGCATATACTGTGTGGTCTCCCCATCTGGCACGTCCAAGTTTATGTTGCAGTCACATCCTAACTCTGTGTAGGTTGAGATCACATTCCCTATTTTCCTTTCAGCTTTATATTCGTGGAAATGAAAGCATGGTATGTGGCCTGGAGGTGGGAGGGCAGAAAGGCACTCAGGAGCTTGCTTCCCAATCTGCCAAACTGGGACAAATGCACCTTCCTTATAATATAGAAGTCATTGGTGTAACCCTAAGCATATAGTTGCTCTCTCTGACAATGAGCAATGCCTATACATTTCATTCATCATTTCCACTTTATTTAAACACTCTTTTCCTTTTCTCATTGAAATACACATATATACGTATAAAAGGGAATAAAAAGGTTAAAAGAATCTTCATGCAGCATTGCAGGGGTGCAGAGGTACAAAATAAATTACTGTAAAACTCAGTGCTACATTGTAGAACTCAAAAAAGAGGCATTTTTAACTCTGAAAAAAAGTTCAGTCACTTTAGCTCTATTCATTACTGTCTACACCTCTTTCACATGCCAAATATAAATCTTAATGTGTTATTGTATAATATCCTTAAAATAGATATTTGGTGTGGATGATTTAATGGTTGGAAAAAAATCCCCTTTTAGGATCTTCTAACCAGTAAGTGTGTGACCTTACATGTCCTATTTTGCACCACCACTAATTTTTCGCATGCGAGACTCACATTTACAGATACACTGTAAAGAGACTGACAAGTAATACTTTGTTTGAGGTTTCAGCAACAAGTACTTTCTTTATTACCAAAGGACATTTCACAGAGTCACTTCAGAGAATGCAAATGAAATCACAGAGTAAATGTCTTTCATCTTACTTCATGTTGGAGGAAAAGTGCAGTCTTTTTAGAAAATATTCTATTTTGGCATCATTTGAAAAGAAAGCTTTAATTAATAGTACGTTCAGTTTTCTGATGTTGAGTACTATTCAGAAATGTGGGCATCTGCAGCCAGCTAGAGGCCATTAAACATGCTTTCGCACTCTGTTGACAGGGTTTCGCTTCAGTACAAAAAGAGCTCCAACAAAAGTCTCTCCAGCAGCTACAGAAAAGTGAGTTACAGAAAAGCAAAAGAGTAGAAGACTAGGAAAGCATGTTAATATATCAGGTAATGCAAATGAAATTGTGACTCTGTAGATACACAGTATTAAAGGTCTGTGTGAAATGAGAGCTGAGTGACTAATTTTTTGGTTTGCTGACTGAAAAATGAGTTTGCTCCAAAATAAACGTTTGATGGTTGTTATATGGTGAATGCAAAGGCAGAAAGCAAAATTACACCCCCCACCCCCACAAAAAAAATGCTCTTTGTCTTTTATGTCAACTGAAAGTGCTGATATGCAACAGCATTTTTCTGAAAACACAGTATCTGAAAAGTGTATACTTCTATGTTACATCTAGTTGACATTTTGGACTGGCCACCAACAAAACAGGTATACTGTCAGCCTGAACTGTGAAGGTCTAAATTTGAAGTGACCCATTTAATCCATCAGGAGAGTGAGACTTATCCGAGCATCTGCTGCAGGCACTTGAACAGTTGCATTATCCTCAGGAATGGGATCTTGAAGGAAAAAAAATCTCTATTCAGAAATGTGATTACTAGTTATTTTAAAAAGGAGCTACTCCTCCTGAGTCCTGCAAATACCTTTCCACTTAACCTTGGTATCACAGTTTGCCAGGTGTTTCACCATCTTCCAGGGAAATGCTTTATGCACCATCCATTGGAAAACTCCCCTGCAGATCTGATTGATCCTATTAAAGCTTCTGCATTTGCACGGTGCAGTGCTGGCTCTCAGTTGCTAGGACGTCTGAGCAGAGATTCAGTAGCAGCCAGCAATGCATTCACAGGATAGCTGATGGCGTTGCTATGCCTGCCAACTAGTGGACAGATGAACAGTGAGGCCTTTAATTAGCAGAATCCATGTTAAAGAGTATGTTTTCTTTCTGTATATGCCATGCTGTTTGAAATTTTCTTTTCTCTGTAATTTCTGTCTTGAGGTTGTTGTGTGTTCCTTGCTACATCTCTTCTATTGAACTTGATGGGAGCTGCAAATGCTTTTTTATCTAAAAACCTGGCCGTTTGTTTGAGTGCCTGAAGGTAGATTTAAGAATCTAAATTGGAATGGTGAGATATATATATACATATTTTAATGTTTTAATTCTAAATTTATGTAGCACAAATTCACACATTGTGCAAAATCTAAGCTTAGAAATAAACACAAGGCCTTCTGATTGTCATAGCACTTATAAACACGTTAGTCTGAAGTGGATCATGTGTGATAACATCAAACAAGACAACAGTGTGTCTTCAGATGTCCTACAATAATTCTGTCCATGTCATCCTTTCTTCACAAAATACCTTTTTTAAAGCATTAGGGCAGGCGCAACTCTTCAGCAACACAGGAGTCAGAAATGAGATTTCAATTAGTTTCAGCTGGTTTCAGCAATGCTGGGGCAGAAATTATGGGGTTGTTGATATACGTGTGTGGACAGTTGGCACAGTATGCACAATCCTTGAGATTCACAGGGCTTGCTAAATCTGCAATGACATGCAAATGTAGCTGCAACAGCTGTAAATGGGAAGTGGCCTCCAAAGATGATTGTCTCTCTACTTAAGCCTCAAAGTTTCCTTCTTTTCAAGTCTGATCACAGCATCTAATTCATGTGAAGCAAAAGAAAAAATGATAAAGCTGAATATTTGTTGCTGTGAACCTTAATGTTGGAGCAGAGGATATTGAAGAGAACAACTTAAACTTATAAAATATACCACGTTGAAGTTATTACAAAGACCAGTTACATGCAGAGTGCAAATAATGGCATTGAGACCATTTGGAAATATTAATTCAATCGTTTCAACCACTACACACAGCCATGTACACATCCTGAAAGGTAGCTTAAAAACCACCAAGCTTGCTAAAATTGCTCACCACTCCTTCATATGTAACAGAGTTGGGCACCCGCCTGACTCCCTGACATTCTGACAGGTCAAAGCACTTCAGACCAGAAGGCTCTTTTGGCTTTTCCAGAGAGAGAGAGAGTCACTGCTGGCTGCTGGCATGTAGCACACACCTGCAGCATTCCAGGGAATGGTAAAAACCAAAAAGTACTTTAGGAAGTACAGAGCAAATCCACCATGGACAACAGTGATGAAAGTCTGATATATCACCACACCTGTTTGGAATAGTTGAAGGATGTGAAAGAGGTGTTTAGGACAGTTTTATGAGCATGTCTGACTGTGTGAAAACTGAGAAAGTGGCCAGATAAATACGGATGAGGTGACTTATTTGGAATGTAGGATAAGAAGTGGTCAGGTCAGACAGCAACTGGCTACACTAGAAGCTAACACATCTAACAAATACCAGATGATGACTTCCGGAGGGTAGTATTGCCTCTCGTGGTAAATATCTACTGTCTAATTGCTCAAGTTCTACACTAAAAGATCAGTGGTTTGCGGGTTTTTTTCTGTTTGAGAGGACAGATGGTATGATCACAGGCCATGTTGCCTTGATGGAGAGATTCCCTGTGTGTACTAAGTCTTCAGAAATATTCATTTCAGATTGACCATTAAAATCTGAAAAATTATCTAACCTTCATGACATACAAAAGAAAAAATTATACTTGGAGTAAACCACCAGAATTCGATGTCTATGGCAGATGCTTTGTGGCTACTTTTGTGACTGCAGCAAAATTACTTCAGATAATGCAGAACTATCCTTTTTGTTTCACGTCTACTATTTTTTATTTTCTCTCCTATGGACAAAAGAGTGTCACCTAAACATATTGGACAACATTATTGCACTTTGGTAGCTCAATAACTGGAGTTCATAAACTAATACCTATTTTCCTGGATCTATCATAGGCAGCACTCCATTCAAATATGAGATGAATGCCCCTAGCCAAGGAGTGTCAGAAATCTCTTCCTGGGGTCATACATTCATTTTTCTTGGACAGCTAGACCCTGAAGCCCTCGTTTGAAGTCCATAGGAATTTTCCTTGAAAAAAAGGAGAAAAAATCAAAAGCAATTTTGGGGTTTGTTTTTTTTTTTTTTTAATACAGAAAGTTTCCAAAAATCCAACAAGCAACCTAGTCTTTATTTTAACAAAATGTTTAGTAACATCACAAGAGAAGATAAAAGCCATGCGAAGGACAACTGTAAAAATAATAAAACTAACTTATCACAAAGGCAGTTATCTGCTACATGAATTAAAGGAAACTGAGCACGCTGTTCCCGATAACAGAGACAACACAGTACTTTCTCATTAAATATTCTCTCAGTGGATCTGCTAGTGAGTGCAGGTGAAGACGGCTTTCTCCAGGAATTTCAAATATTTGCAAAAGCTTGAGTGATAAACACAAAGAATTTAGGGAAGAGCATGACTATAAGAATGCTTATAACTGCGGGGTTCCACTGCTAATCTGCATTTAGAGCAGCTTAAAATCATTTCTGTGACAGGAAAAAGCAGTACCTTCATACGTTTTTCCTTGAAGAAGTATAAAATGCTCTTGAGCAATCTCACCTTGATGCACGGAGGACTCTGTCCCCTCACTGAGATGGAGATACACTACCGAAACACATATACCATGTTTCTTTCAGATTTTTGAATAGAATTTTGTTTTGATGAACTAAGATTTATGCCGATGTGAATTACGTATGCAAATCTTCCATATGTCAGGATGGGAAAATTTACCACTTATATTTTGTACTTTATATTTCTTTCTCCTGACTAAAGTAATTTTATCAACATAATACAGGCAGCAGAGCAACACTTCATAAGCCAGATGTTTATTGACCTATGTGACCCTCCAAGTGTTTTCCTCCTGATTATTTGTGGTATGAACATAACAGATAACATCTGAAGTAATGTGGGAAAATGGGCCTAGAAACCCAGTCACTTCTGATTTTTGTTTCAGATCACTTTGATTTCATTGGATTTTGTTTCCTGAAGGTAAGAACTTAAGGTGAAAAACATCGAGAAAACAACTGATCTGTTTCTCAGAAAGTTTCTAAGTTTCACTGTTGAATACTGTAAGAGGGCACTGAAAATAGGTTTAAATGAGAAAAAGATCAGTAATTTGATTCTATTAGAGAGCTCATGTAGCAAAATGATCCTGTGTATTGTGTAATTAATTTTTTTACTAACTATGAAGTGCACTATATTGACATAGCTATTAAAAACATTACATGAAAATAATTATTCCGAACTAGAAAACCTGGAATGCTAATTGGTGCAATGCATTTCAAGTTAACGTTACTACAGAAGAATTTCAGCTACATTGACAGTTCAAGATGTGTCAACAATCAGGATAACTCTTCACAGATATTATACCAAACAGTAATCAGCTATGACCAAAATATTTTATTTTTCTTTCTGGGTGGCATCTGAAGCCCTACCATTCCCTCATATTTCTCAGCCCAACAGGAAGAACGATGACAAGAAAGGAAACACAGAAAGGAAGATGGATGCTCAGTCTCATTTGCTTTTTTTAAAAATGAGCAATATGCGGCCTTTGGCTAAGAGCTCTGAAAAAAGCAATTGTAGAGATAACTACAGCACCTTTTCTTCTTCCTCTATGCCCGGATATCTTAATGACTCTTCAATAGGAAACTATTTGCTATACAGATGATTTAGTGAAACAATTTGTGCACACCTCTCATTCTGTTCAGTGCCAAGTCACCTAGATGCCACGAACTATCATTTAGGATTTAGGGCAGCCCAACTGGTTTTATCCTGAAATATTCAATGTAGTAATTTACCAGATCTGATTAATCTGTCTAGTTGAGAGGGAAGCAATCATGAGCAGAAAGATGGTGAGGTACAAACATTTCTGATCATGATAGATATTTCTGAATTTGGCATGGCATCACTCATCTTTCTCTCAAGAACAGAGATAGAGGCTGTGGAAAATTTAATGTTATTTGAGTGATGGTTGCAGGAGAGAAGTGTCTAATAAAACTACCCCTCTGCTCTTTGTTCCTACTTCTATTTAAAGAAAAGGAACTGCTGTTTCAGTGCACAAAATACTTCAGCTAAATAACTGACTTGTCACTAATTGCTGTTTCATACAAAAACTCAACTGCAAAGCTCTGAATTTTTATTGTATTTAGCAAAACGAGACTACTCGATCTCAGACAAGTTACCACAGAATCAGAACAGTTTATCATCACTGAAAACAACTGCCTTCAAACGCTATTATTTTTCATTAATAGAGAACTGAGGATTAGACTGAACTATTTATTTTCCCCTAGGTCTCATGGAAAACTTGTAAACTGATGATGAACAAACTGCCCTGAATGATATCTTCCCTGGGCCAGAGAAGATGCTGATGAGTAATTTCAAACTGTATATGAAAAATGCCACCAGATTTACAAAAGTAGTTTCCAAGATAGATTCACTAAATCTAACACTTTATCTTTATTTGGATGCTACAAATACTACAACTAACTCCTGTCCTTCATTAAAGACAATGATAGTGATAGTGATTCCATTATACATTTTGACTGTTAATAGGATTTGCTGAGAAATGATTTTTCAGTTTGTCATCAAAATAAGTGACTAGGTTCACTATAACATCAGAGCAGTAACTGTCCACTTTTAACCAGGAGTTCAGGGCTCTCATCCAGAAAGTGAGAGTGTGTTTGATGCCATGTGCTTCAAACAGCACCTGAGAACTCTTCTGAGTGAGCATTCAAGTAGGTTATACAAAACAAAGCTGAGAGGACAAGGTGGTGGAGGAAGACTCATGCTCAAGAAGCATGAACAGTGATGCTGAGGGGGACCATGCAAGAATCAGAAGATCCGTACTAGGGAATATTTGGCTGTTTATACAATGGAGAACTAAGATGAAAGGACAAATGGCACTGGCTCCCCTATCCTTGCTGATCAGGCTTAAAAAGATGTAAACTCAACCTCATTTTTAACACTTGTTTCCTATTTAATCTTCAGATGCTTCAGACATACTACCAGTGTTTCAGTCTTTGATACCTAGATTGGCTATAAAAGGTTTATATTAAAAAGGCAAAAATTTATTTCAGTTGATCTCCACAGATCATAGTTATGAATGTTTCCTAAATGAATCATTAGAGAACTTTGCCTGGGGTGTGCTATTTATAAGCTTATTTAGACAATAAAGCCAGGATTGAGAAAGTTTTAAATGTATAAATAGAAGTAGTAGTTGGAAGTCTTATTTTAGCATTAACATGTTTGAAATTAGATTATAGATAACATGTGGAGGAGTACAAACACAAAGCACCTCTGTTGCTGTGCATGTGTAAGAAAACACAGCAGCCTCTCAGGATGCACCACGCCCCAGCAGTACAGTGGCAAAACATGGCCATAACAAGGATCGGAAAATGCCAGATGGACTCCAGAAAACTAGAAAAGGATATTAAAAAGGATTTACGTAGTGTATGGGGGAGGGGAAATGTCTAGGGGACAATAACATGGATTACAGTGCTGCTTGGTATTGGACAAAGCATTAACCAGCTCAGGTAGCATCACTTTACCTGCCAAGATCCAAATGTAGGATGAAACATGTAAGTGACAATTAATAATTGTATTCATATGGAAAATGTAAAACACTGCTGTGGTTTTTCATATAGGGAAAACAACCTTTTCTGCAACCTCTTTCATGTTTCAGTTTGATGTCAATTGTTTTGAAGAACAAAAGGAAAGGAATCAAAATTTGGACTAAAGCCCATAACATTTACTGAAAAGCTTGTGTACAGGAAGGTTTTGACTAAGCATTAAAAAAGCTGCAATGAAAGAAACTGAAAAGAACAAACAAGAAGAAAAAAAGAGCATCTTTTGCTTTCCTTCAAAGTTTCATTACAATGTGATGGGGTTTAGATGTCCATATGACACATGTATTATCTATCTGAATGACAAAACCCCCCTTATTTACATTCTACTTGGGTATTTGGTTTGGAAGAAGAATGTAAAATATTATTGAGTGGTGATATTCAAAATATATAAACAAGTAATTAAGTATTCATTTGTACAAGCTGGAATTGTGGTTATAAATTATTTGTAGATTCCCATCTGCTTGTGTATTTACTACAAGCTTCCTGAACAGGGGAAATAATATTTTGTCCATCCCACAAACAATGTCCTAAGATGTTTGTCTTCAAGTAACCTCAGAGGACTGAACTCAGCTCTGATACAATTCTGATCTTTTTAAAAGAGCTACATCTATTATAAGAGATCTGAATGTGAGATATTCTCCTGAACTTCTTTGCATTTTCCACTTTGGCCTTTATGGTTTCCTTCATTACAGCAATGTCTATGTAGTATTTAGTTTTATCCTTGGTATCATTTAGGTTTAGGGAGACAAAATATTTGTCAAGAGTGGTAACAAAATTAAGAATTACTATTTATTTTAAATTGTAGCAAGAATAACAGAATTTAAACAGATATAAATAAGGCAAAGTTTTAGGGTGCCTGGTTCCTTTAGGTCTCTTTCTACAGTCTCATTTAGTGGAGATGCAGATGAAATAAAGCAGCTTGCCTCAGGCTACACGTCTGATTTGCCTTTATTTTATTAATTTTGGTAAGTTTCGGATGTTGTATATCTACATGTATGGCATACTGGAATGCACACAGCATTCAAGGGCATTATTTTAGTCCATTGCCTATATTCAATACACATTTATTCACTATCTCCATCATATGTCTCACACACTTCAGGTTCACAGGTTGCTCAAGCAGGACCCTTATGTGTTTCATTATGCACCTTAAACATATACTTCATACCCTTTCTCTCCTGAACAGTGTAAAGAATTCCCAGAATTTCTGTAAGCAAATGCACCTAATTTGCAAATACTGGACATCTAGTGCTCACCCTCCTCTGGTGTCTAAAGACAAGGTCCTCTGGTGCACAAAAAAGAAAATGACAGTTCCACTCTTTAGGAAGCAGGAAAGTCTGTAGTACTGTCATGTTTTGACATGACAGCCTTTTCTGGTAAGGGGCATGGGACCGTAAAGATGGTGCTTGTAAAAAGTTGTTTGCAACTCTCCCCAGCTCTGAGCCAGACCCACTGCTGGGGCTGAGCCAATTAGACGCCTTCAGGATCACTTTTTAAGAAGAAGCCGGAAGAGGAGGTTTCTTCCTCCATCTTCCTGCTTCTTCCTTCTTCTGTCTCTTCTTCTGGCTAGTGGTGGTGCAAGGAGTAGGAACAGTGAGAGAAACAACCATGCGGACTCCAAGGTCAGTGATGAAAGAGATGAGGAGGTGTACCAGAGCAGAGACTCCCCTGCATTCTGTGGAGAGAAATGGTGAAGATGAGATTTATTTTCATGTCTTTAAAGACTCTGCATCAGTGGCAGAGATTCATTTTGATAAAGCTGACCCTGGACCAGGGGCAGNTGCCAGGAGTCACCCTCATCTGAGAAGACAGAAGTGGCAGAGCCCATCTGGGAGAGACTGATCACATCCCCCATCCCTTGCTCCCCCTGAGCCGTTGAGGCATTGAGGAGGTAGAGATATCGGGAGCAGTGAGCTGGGCCCGGGAAGAAAGGAGGGATGGGAGAGGGAGATCTTAAAGTGCTGGTTGTAATTTTCTCACAATCCTACTCCCTTTTGCTTTTATTCCATTCTGTTTCTTGTAGAATAAACTTTCCTACTTTCCTCTCTAAGTTGAGTACTGGAGTTTGTTTTGCCCAGAATCGTAATTGGCAGTGAGCCCTCCCTGTCCTTGTCTTAATCCACAACAACCTTGTTTATCTTTTTACTCCCATTTCGCTTGGGCCTCCGCCATCCGAAGGAGGGTGTGGGTGAATGGGGGCACCGAGCAAGAGACTCTTGTGGTGCTGCTGGGCTAGCTGGGCCAAACCACGACAAGTACCATGCTCTTCTGGCTCCATCAAATCAAGGTCTCCAGACAGTCTGTTGTAGTGGGCAATTGCTGGATGGTGACATGAGGTACACAGTGCTAAGTCTTGTGAAATACACCTTGAGTCCATGCTCAATGTCTCGTTCTAAATTTGCTTGAAATGCTTCTTCTGTGTATGTTAACAGTGATACTCTTTTAAGTCAGTAGTGAAACAAACTAATTTCTAAAATCAATTTCTCTTTTTGTGCATTCAACAAATATTCTTTCTCTTTTAAAGAAGATTCTCTTTTCCCACAACTTTTGAGGTATTATTTATCCCTCTGCAATTAAAATAAACTATATTTGGGCTCTCCACTGTTACAGGTTGTTACTTTTATATATCTATTTTCATATTAATGTATTTAGCTTCATCTATGGTCTCTCTCTAAGTGTTATATTTTAATTTTAATCAAACCATACATTTCATCACTATTAATCATGTTTGTGATTGATGTGATTGCATCAAACATGCCAATAGTAATTACATTTGTTCATCTTCAGTTTACATTTCTTTAACAAAATATGTGTTTGCAACTGTTTCTGTTGAAGAGAGAGATCTTGAAGTGCTGGTTGTATTTTTCTCATCATCCTGTTCTCTTTTTTGCTTTTTGTTCTGTTTCTTGTAGGTAGTAGGATAAACTTTCCTACTTTCCTCTCTAAGTCGAGTACTGGAGCCTGTTTTGCCTGGAACCATAATTGGCAGCGATTTCACTCCCTTCCCTGCCTTTGCCTCAATCCACAACAACCTTGGTTATCTTTTTTTCCTCTCATTTTGCCAAGGCCTCCACCATCCGAATGAGGGTCGTGGTGGGTGGGAGGCAGTGAGCAAGAGACAGCTGTGGTGCTTCATTGCTTCATTTTGGCTAGGCCAAAATGACAACAAAAACCAACATGCATAAAATGAGTCACATTTCACAGAACAGGATACATGGTAGTCCTTGTAATTATTCAACACGTCAGAATCTTTCAGTAGGAGAATACAGTCAATGCTGCATTACTTAAATCTACCAGCATAGCAAATTTATGTTCATCTAAACTCTTTATAAACTTTGTGATTAGGGCTACAAGTTATTTGGTATCTTCAGCATGGCCTCAGAGTCCTTTTATACTATCTTCCAGACTATTTGTCTCAAACACCTTTTATGCCTTCATCCACATTACTACTCATTAGTTCTTTGCTTTTAGTGTTTTGGTTTATTTATCCAGTCAGGATCTCAGTTTTAATGTTGGGGAAAATGCCCACTGTATTCTTTCACTGATGGAGATCTTCAGAAATCACATGATGTTGCCGAGTCACCGAATCTCAGAACAGCTGAGGTGGGAAGAGTCTTCACTTGATTCAGTCCTCAGGAACCATCTCCCAACTGTCACGACCTTTCCAAGATTATTGATAGTGATCTTGCAGTGGCATCAGGTCAATCAATCCTTGTGTCAAGTCTGTTGGGCAGTCTTTTTTTCTGGCTGACCACTTGCTGATACATCTGTATAAATCGTTCTGTGTTTGTTGCCTGTTTTCTCCTGATGAAGTATCTTTTCAGCTTGAGGCTTGGTTTGCAGACAATTTTTTTTCTTCTCTTTTGACTATTTTGTTAGAAATATGAACTACAGTAAAAGAAAAAAGTTTACTATTCGATGTCATGCAGGTTAACCTGCTTTAGCAGGGGAGTTGGACTACATGATCTCAACAGGTTCCTTCCAATACCTACCATTCTGTGATTTGGTGATGTACTTCACCACTATGTGCCCAATCATTACTCCTGACACTCATGAATACAGGTATCCTTAATTCATTGCCTTTAGTCCCTTACTTGATCTAACCATAAAGTAACATTAATATGAAATTGTTTGCCAAGAGTGTTATTTAAGCCAATGCTAACTTGACAATATGGTAGATAACAATATAGGGAGTGAGAGTGTGTCAACTTTCTGTTTAATCAAGAACTTCTTAGATATGAGCAGCACTTTGATCAGCTTTAAAATAATCATTGTTTTGGAATGATAGCATTACTACAGTATTTTCTTCCTGGAAGCTTTTATTACAAGTATTTCTGCTCAGCAACGTGAAGTTTTATTTCAAGATTTCAAAGCCTGGACTTACTGTGATCGTGACTAATTTTGTGCATCATATCAGCAGTGTGCTGATAAAAATTCAAAAGTTTTAGGTAAAAAGAATTACTGAACAAAAATGTCACAGCTAAAACAGAGCTAAATGCATGCTAGCATTGGTAGACACAAACTTTACAGAAATAATGTCCTGTCAGAGTACATACAGGTCAGTTTTGCTGCAACTTTCATCATAAACTAAATAATTACCAACACTCATCATTCTTCCAGCATTAAAAATCTCAAAGGTCATTATTTCATATTTGTCTCTCTCATTGACTTTAAGAATTAATATATGGTCTCTTCAATGCAGAGAATTAATGAGGAAAATGTAACAAAATATCAGTGTGAAGTCATAAGGTTTTGACACAACAAGAAGGTACCACAAGGTAACGAATTGCCATGTGTCAGCTCCTGTGAGGTAACCATCCATGTACACATTCTTACTGTCCTGCAAATGCAATATAATCATAGGTAGTTTTTCTCTTAATTAAAGAAGGACAGACTATTTCATTTTTTCTTAAGGTAAGAGAATGCACCGAGATAATCCAACATATCAATTTACCATCTCCTAATAATTTGATGATATTTCTTACTTATCTGTAACAGTTCAAATGTAAAGGTGTTGTTAGATTCATCTAATCTAACCCTGCAGAGCACTAGCCAGCAAATTCCTCTCAGTAATTTCTAGTGATCTCAAAAGATGTTTGACAACATTACATATCTAGAAAGACCATACCATAAACCACACCACTTAAAGACAATCTGAAACTCTTCCTAATATGTCGTTAATTGTCCAATACAAACTTATGTATTTTGCTGAATTGGACCTCAAAACTACAGAGGATGAAGAGTAACAACATTTCCTCATGAACGATTTCAAAAGTCAGTTCATTTAATTTCTACTTTGAGTGCTTCTGGTATTATCTTCCAGGTACAATCCATTCTCTTTTCCTGCTCCTACGCAATTACTGGAATTGCCATAATCAGGCAGATCAAAAATCCATCTAGCCCTGTCAAAGAAGGTCAAAATGGTTGCTTAGGGAGACAGCATCAGAAATAGATGAAGTGTTGAGCACTCTTTCACTGGGAGATTCTCTGTCTTTCCAGGTAGATCCTGCATGAGAGTCTTCTTTGGGGCTACTGTATTTAAAATCGCAATGGATCTATTCTTCTTGAGTTTGTCCAGTCCCTTTTACTTAACTCCCTCATCCTCCCTGTCAAATACTCAATCATTGTTATAGCTGCAGCAGCTGTAGAGCTGGCATGTTTACCATGCAACCCACTAAGTTAGTTGGATAGCACTCATACAAACGGGGAATGAATGGGTGCTCTATCTGCATTCTGCTCCAGCATAGGACTGGGCTAACAGTTACTTCAGTGCAAATATGAGAACAATAAACAATAGGTCATGGATCAGTATTTACAAATGCAGAATTTTAGAGCTTTGGATAATGAGAATAGATGTTTTCTGTAATTTATAGACAAGCAAAATCAAACAGGCAATAGAAACTAGCTTTTCAACAGAATAACTGGAAGGAGCAAGTAAGAGGCCCTTTGGGGAGTGGTAACTAAGTAACTAACTAAATAGGATGCAATTCAAGAAGATGAGAGAGATGGAGAAAGTCCCCAGGGTTCTGGGAGACTGATTACTGATGCATACATATGAGAGCAGTAGAAACTCAGAGGAGAGCAAGAGATGTCAAGGGCATATCTACGTGAGCAAGACATGCAGAGTTATTTGGAGCAATATTTCTGGAAAGCCAGACAGATTTTGATTTTTGAACAAAGAAGCTGTCGCTTAGTGATTATTTTGTCTGTTTCGTAGAAAACAGGATGCCAAGACTGTCATTATTGGACTATTGTCCATTTCTCTTCCTAATGCAGAGAAGGTCCAAATATTGGCCAATCATTCCTACTAAAGGCAATGAATTTCTTTTTTATGCGCAAAAGTAAGAAATCTACATTCCAGGCATTTATATAACTATAATCACAGTGCAATTTGCATATTTTATAGCACAATAAAATAGCTAGTTTTGTCATGAGGGTCCAAAATGTGATGTGACGTGAAATTTATATGGCGATGTTAAAACCTGAAGGTTTGCTATTTGGAATGACGATGATTTGCTCTTTCCAGGACACTGTTTAAAAATCAATGACACAACTACATCGGTAAATTGGGAGAAGACCCTGATAATATGACTATATAGTAACAGTTTCAACTATGATATAACAACTTCCTTTTATAGTAATTTAATTATATGTTTTACTAAAAAGTGTCATAGTAACTACTTTCAGGAAATAGTTGGTCCCAGTCTGGATACCTTTGAGCATTTCATACAAAATGCTTTACTGTGACTGAAAAATGATTGCTAACTTTTCTCCCAAACAATTTTATTTGGAAAGTGCCAATCATACTGCATCTGAGACAGACATGGAAAAGTACTCATCTTTCCAGAGAAAACAAGGACAGTTGTAATCTCACCTTGCCTATTCCATTTCAGGACTAAGAGTAAATAGGAATCTTGCTTTGCTCTGCCCTTGTTGCTCTAAGACAGGAAAAAACAGTTTCAAGAGATAGTGTCATATTTATGTCAACATATCAGACGTGGAAATGCCAAAAAGCTTTAGTTTGAAGTGCCTTTTGTATTACACTAACTTCAGAGTTCTACTACCTGAACAGTACAGAAAAAAAGAAAAGAAAAATATTGAAAAGAAAAAAAAAAGTTGCCTTTTTTTTCCCCCTTTCCATTACTTCTGCTAAGATGCAGTTCCAAAATAACACTCCTCCAACAGTCAGAATCCTGATTCTAAACTGAGACCTTAAATTTAATTATGATCATTTTGCAGCTATTTGTTATACTGACAAATTTGTCCCGTAGCTGAACAACTCTTTTCTCCTTCTCATGTTTTTTTCCCTGTCTTACACATGTATGTCATAGTGGTTAGTAAGGTAGATAAAACACCAGTATTAACATAGAATCCATCAGTGCTTGCACTTCCAGTTATTAGTAGTTTTTATTGTTCTCCAATGGTCATGACACAAGCAGCATGAAAGCTGTTGGTGTCACATATTTGGGAAGCATTAGAAATACAACAAGAACTGGAGTATCATGCAGATGTATAATTTTAAGCAGTGGAAAAATATCCATCAAATGAAATGTGATAGCTTAAAATCCAGGATGCTGTGATTAAAAACTAACAGCAGAGACTTGTGTTCTGAGAACTTTTGCTCTTTGTACTTGTGGTTGGGAATAAGTTTTTGCACATGTTGATCAAACATGAACCAACAGGCAAAAGGAACTTAGAACACATTGGGAAAGGCACTGCAGAGATATTCTATATCTCTTCCATCCCCCAGCAGCACTCAAATGCTTCGAATCTGAAAGGACTGTAGAGGAGGACTGAGAGATAAAGTAATGAAGAATGCATTTCCTGAGACATTTGTTTAACCTCAATCTGTGTTTTACTTTGTAATTTTCCATGCAATTACAGTATTACAGTAAACTATTAAATACTTCAAATCTACTGAAAATCGGCTGGAAGGATATTGAATGAAGATGTGATTTTAGTTCTTCTAAACCACTATAGTGCTTTTATTTCACTATTTTTCTTCTTACTTCATCCATTTTGCCAAGTGTGGAAATTAACATGAATCTCCACGTCACTCTTCCCCTGCTGTGCAAGTAATTTCTAAACATCAGGTTGAACTGCATAAGCAAACCTATCTTGTGCTCCATACTGCTGCAGCCAGGCTTTTTCCAAGATGTGAAGTAATTTATGCACAGCTACACTACATTTTAAACAGTTCTGTAAATATGAGAACACTTTAAAGCTTTTATTTTAAAACTCCTCTTAGTTGGGCAGAACAGCACCCCAACAGTTCAGTGGAATTCATTTTTAGAGATTCTTCTTCTCATAAAAAATTCTCAGTGACTGTCCTTGCAGTGATGAAGGCTAACCCTGTCTTGTGCTATATTGGGGAAAAGTGTAGCCAGCAAGACAAAAGGAAGTGAGTTTTCTCCTTTATTTTGTACTTATGAGACCATATCTGATGTAATGATCAGTTTAGGGCTTCCCAGTAAAATAATGACATTGATATATTAAAAAGAACCCTTTCGAAGGACACCAAGATCACTAGGAGGCTAGTACTCATCACATATGAGGTACCTATGCGACCTGATCTAGTTGGACTTGCTTTGGCAGCGGGGTTGGACTAGATGATCTCTAAAGGTCCCTTCCAACCTCTACCACTCTATGACAGAGCCCTGTTTGTTCAGTCTGTACAAGAGAAGTCTAACAGGGGCTCTTCTGCTATTATAGGATCATGGTTTCCTCTTGGTACACAGTGAAAAAGTAAAAGGCAATGGTCCCAAGTGGTAACAACAGAAATTTGTATTTAATCTTAGCAAAAATGCTTTCACCGTGAGAGTGGTCAAGCACTGTAACAGGTTGCTCATGCAAGTTGCAGAATATCTATCTCTGAAGCTATTCAAAACTTAACCAGACAAGGCCTTTATCTAACTTCCAAGTTAGATCTAACTTAAAAGTTGACTCTGTTTTGAGGAGAGTATGGAGCAGTTGACCTCCAAAGGTCACTTCCAATCTAAATTAGACTGTGGTTCTAACATAATCTGAGTTTGCAATTTTACATTGCTTTTGTAATGCTTTTGAAATGTATGGAAGTGTCTACTGGTGTTATTTGTTCTAAAAGATGGTTAAGAGATTCTTTCCTCTCAGTATCTTACCCTTATTCTCTTGGGGAATGGTTCCTTTTTTTTACAGGTCTACTCTTGTGTGTTAAAAAGGAAACATTGTTCATGTCAATCTGCCTGTCTCTGGTGTTGGTATTACTCTTAGGCACTTGTCTTCCAGATTCTAGGTCACTCTGTAAGATGTTGAGGTTGACAGAGGATGTCCAGTTGCCTCCACAGAAGAGACAATATCATGCTCTCATCACAAAAATATAACAAACAACATACTGGGCTGCATTAGCAAGTGAGTGGCTAGAAGATAAAGGCAGGTTCTTACTTCCGTTTAGTTGATGCTAGTGAGGCCGTATTGGGAACAAAGTGCCCTGCTTTGCGCACTCCTTGGCTCAAAAGGGATGTTTAGAAATTTGAGAGTCCAGTAAAACATTATGAAGATGGAAAGGAGCCATAGGCATAGCTCCTCACATATGTGGGAGAAATCTGTATCATTTGGTTAATAAGAAAATACAGTGCGAGCTAATAGTGGCCTGCAACTGTTTGAAGTAGAAATACAGAGATGACACAAGGTTTTCATGGTAGTTGCAGATAGTTTTGCAAGGGGAAATAGCAGTGTGTGCAGTGTGATAAATTCCAACTGGACATTATGAAAACCACCTTTGTTAAGAGCGCAGTGCACTACTGGGACAGAGAGACTGACTTTGTCCTTAGAGGTTTTCAGGAGTCAGCTAGACAAAGCCATTGCTGACCTGATCAGGTGTTGAAAAGTCCTCCTTCAATTAGGCAAGTGGTCTGGGTGATTTTCAGAGGTCCCTCCAACCAATGTGTTTGCATTTATTTAATTAAAATTCTCCTATACTTCATTGTTATCTCTCCTGTTGTGTTCCCTGGCTATGTCTGTTTCCTCCCTTTTCTCGAGAGAGGTAACTCCTTTCCTTCCAGAAAACAAGTCTTCTATTTCTGTCTGTTCTTTGTCCCTGATTTTCAGTGATTTAAACCTGGTTTTCACCTCTGCTCCTCCTTCACTAGTGATCTCTTCCTCTATTTTGACCTTTTGACATATGTGTTTTGGGTCATCCAATCCATTCAAGCATTTCTTCTCTATGTCATCTCGTTTAATGGGTGTCTATAAATTCCAAGTGCCTGCACAGTCTCCTCTCTCTCTTCCTTTGCCCTCTATTTTCATATCACCAATCCTCCAGCTGCAGCACTAATCCTCAGATCTTTTCTTCTGTCTGGAAACACTTCATCAGTAGGTAATTTCCATCAGGTACCTATTCAAGATTAGAAAATACCCTACAGCTTCTGCATCAAGTCCTTTTCATGCCTGTTCCATTTTTTGTCAGATTTTCTGCATTAAAGAAACTGTATTTCTCTGTCTCTTGCCTGTTTTTAATAGACTGTGGAGAATTTTTTGGATGTAGTCAACAACAACCTGTGCAGACATGAAATATATAGTAACTTATGAAGACTATCAAGTTTTTGACAGATGATTTTGCCTGACCTTTTAAAGACATGTGGTGTTTAAATCAGTTCTGTGAGTAAGAGATCAATTCAGATCAAATTTCCCTAAATTTAAAGAGAAAATTATACTTCCTTCATCTCACTCTATAAAAACATATTTTAATGCTCTGTATTTCTTTGCTTTTATAGTCTCTGGACTTTCCTTAATATTGGCTACTTTCATTGTTAAATTTCAGCAGTTAACTGTCCATCAGCTGTGATTAAAAGCAGAAAGCTTTAGTTGCACTCTGTCTGTGTCACTTGGCTCCCCTGGAGAAGACTGTAAACTACAAAATGCAGCAAACCACAGACTCTAGCCAATCCAACTTCCACCAATCATTGCAACCTTGTCTTTGATTTGGAATATGCCACAACTTTTGGTATTAGTTGAACTTCCTTAAATCGAGGAGCTATAATGTGCCCAGATAACTAGGATGGATATATAACTGATATGAGATGTGACGAGTGACACAAATTTCTAATCTTGTGAACTCATCCCTAGGCATGATTTTCATGGTACTTGGTGATTACTGTGTCCAATTCTGGTCTCCTCAGCTCAAGAGGGACAGAGAATTTCTGGAGAGAGTCCAGCGCATGGCCACCAAGATGATCAGGGGACTGGAGCATATGAGGAAAGGCTGAAGGGTCTGGGACTGTTCAGCCTGGAGGAAACTGAGGGGGGATCTCATTAATACTTACAAGTATTTAAAAGGTGGATGTCAAGGGGATGGGGAGGTACTTTTTTTCTGTAGTGTCCAGTGATAGGACCAGGGCTAATGGACAAAAGCTGGAACACAAAAAGTTCCACTTAAACTTAAGGAAAAGCTATTTTACTGTAAGGGTGAAGGAGCCCTGGCACAGACTGTCCAGGGAGACTGTGGAAACTCCTACTCTGGAGGTTTTCAAAACCCGCCTGGACACATTCCTGTGTGACCTGATCTAGGCAGACCTTCTTGAGCGGGGCGGGGGGGGGTGGACTAGATGATCTCTAGATCGACCCCTACCATTCTGTGATTCTGTGTAATGTATCAGTTCCTAAAGTCATAAGCCTACAAGAAAACACCAAACTTCATAGCTTTTACATGTAATGGGCACTGACTGCAGTCTTCTGCTTGTGCTATAATTTAAAAAAATCTATTTACCTTGCGTCATTCCCAACCCCAAATATCTATTGAACTACTTTCCTCATGAAAACTAGCAATCACAATACCCGATTTATTTGCCACAATAAAATAAAATACAAAAAGTTAATGCATTACATTGTCTCAACGCATATGTATAGATTTATATTTTTGAATAGGTGGTTAAATGATAATTCAGATGTAGATAAAGCATAACAAAATGGAATCTCCTAACCATCCTTGCTAGTTTTGTTTACCACAAATTTTTGTCTCTTTTCACTACCTTTATCTAATAGTATCACAATGTTTTGGAATAGCACCAGAATATCATGTCACAATATGTTTTTTGTAGAAGGAGGAAGGATTTAAATGAATTGGTGACACTGAAACAGAGCCGAAGGAAGAGTTATAAGAATACATTTTTTAAGCTGATGGTAGGATATAGCATAACTGCAGAATAATGGTTTTTTATTGTTTGTTTAAGTTCACTTTCATTTTATAATAAATGCTTGTATGAATTCATATTTGCTTTACCTTTTTTGTGTGTTAGTAAATGCAACCCTGCACAAACAATGACACCACCTGATCTCATGCTGCAGATCTGTTCCAACAGTTGGCTACCAAAAGGCTTTTTAAGAATATGCTGTAATAAAAGCTGCCATTTTCTTTCTGTTCTGAGTTCTTTATGTTGCCTTACTGTAGTTTTATGTGTTAATTTTCTGCAAATCTTAGTCTTTGAAATATGCAAACATAATTTCATCACAAAAAGATAAGATAATATCTTAAAATAACAACCATGGGATCCTCAAATCATGATGATTTGAAAAAACTTCCATAAAAATAGAAAATTACTCATGAAGGGCATTAGGACTGTGACAGAAGCTTTTGTCTGACCTTTTGTGTGCTCACGGGATTTAAATTAGTTCTGTAAGTAAAGAGCAATTCAGATCAAGATACTTGAATGAATACATAACTTGGAGAAAAAAGGAACTATTTTATTCGTGTTAAAGCTAAATCCTTTATGCTAAGTTATCTTCTTTTCCAAAAGAAAAGAATATTTGATGGAGTAAAAGCTCTCTCACACAAGACCTGTAATCAAAAGATGGGAAGAATGAGGAAATTAAATTAAATGTAAAAGCTAATCAGTTATTTGTCATGTGTTAGGTGCTTACAAATAGATTTTAAAATTGATGGGGCATTATCTGTTCCTTTTTAGCTAATTTGATATAGAGCACAGTAAACAAATTTAGTGAGCAATAGGAAGTAGGAATTATAAGATTTAAAACTGTGATAATTAACAAATTTAGATAATTCACATAGGCAACCTCTACTCACACCTGATCACTGCCTCAGTTTTTTGTATCAAGTGAATATGGAACACGGTTTTAATTTCACTCAATTCCTTTATGATAAGCACAGTTAATTGCACAAGAAAACTAAGGAATGTTTTGCAAAACCCTGAAGTCTTTCAAAGCTATATTTTCTGAGATTTGCTGCCAGCCTAGTACTGTTACATAACCAAATTACGCTTTTTAGCTACAGGTATTAATGATAGTTATACATAACATGCTACCCAAAATGATAGTTTAAAAATTGTATCATCTTCTAAATAAGAAAATAGTATCAAAGGCAGCAGCATGTGTTGAAGAAAGAAGACTGCTTCTGTATATTAAGAATGACACAAAGCACTTTAAATTTAGTCATCTACTCCTAAATTTGCCTTAAAGGTCATAGAATTAATTCTAAAACTTGTAGACATCTTCAAGATATTTTATGTTACTATGAGTCATTAAAAGGTTGGCTGCACTAAGAAGATAAATACTACAAGACCAGAATTCCAGAACCAAACTATAAATTTGTCTCTCTCAGGAATGAAAAGGTTGACAACAAAACAGGTATTTGAGACAGGATTTGATTGTAAATGTTTCCTCACCAATAATCACCAGTCTTTATCATCTTTGTGCTGTTAAAAAGACTTTGTGGCATACACCAGTGAACTTAAGGCTATGTCTATGGTAGTGAATTAAACAGTGCTTGTGAGCATTGCCACACACTGCAATATGACTGCTCTGAAATTATTAGAGCAGTCCCTGGCATGCTTTTGTTCTGTACCAACTAGCAGTCTCATAAGCAATTCCCAGGCATGTTCTGGGAGTTAGAATATCCTACAGACCGCTACCACCCAAGGATTTCCATCCAGTCACCCCATTCTGGAGGCTGGCTGTGTTTGTTGAGTCAGTCTATGCCAGTTGGCTTCCATGCCTGGGAATACTCTCAGGATTGGTTTTATTTGTTAGTACAGACATACTCCTATTGTTTTCCCACTAGCGCTAAGGACGAGTAAAAGCCTTCAGGAAAGCAGAGACCAAATCAGTAAAGCTTCATTCAACTGCAATCAGCCTGAAGAGTCAAATCCGTACAAATTGGGTGGGTGGTTTTCCCATTTTTTAACAAGCTACTGTTATTTTAATCCCATTGCAACAAAGGCAGCACAGCAGTCAGCTAAAGTCAGAAATAGTAGCTTGTTTTTTTTTCTGTATCTCAATTAATCCCATGCAGAACGTCAGTCTGGAGTTACAGTTAAATGTAGAATATGTCAATATTCAATATTATAAGTAATCAGATATGAGTGCCCACCACCTCAAGCACTGTGCTGGAAGTCAAGAGATCAGAGCATTAATTTTTGCTCCTACACCGACTTCCAATCTTGTTTTGGGCAAATCATTTACAGCCCAGTCCCTAATGTCTAAACTGTTAGGCTGCAGGATTATACTACCTCTTTGCCTTCAATACAATCCATTTAAGTTGGCAGTAAAATGATGACAGCCCAAAGCATATTACCAGCTACCCTAACTGTTAAGACAGCCTTGATGACATGCCAGTTTTAAATTCCACCAGCTGAAGACAGACAAAATGGAAGGGCCAGTGTCTCCCACTTACAGGATGCTTTAGCCATTAGGACAGAAGGTACGGTACAACCAAAGTTTACTTGCTCCCTTCCTACTCATCCTAAGTACTTACTCTCAGAGGAAATCTAGATTCTTACCTTTCAGTCTTGATATAGATATGCAAGTCCCAAACAGAATGAGTTTTCAGACAAACCTACATATTACCAATACCTACAGGATTCTTTTAAGTGGCTCCTCAGAACATCACATTTTTGGGTCATTCTAACTTTGTCTAGTCTCCAAATTTTGGGCTTTGGATTTTACTCGAGTCCCAATCACTTAAAACATGTCTGTGCTATGATGAAATTATGGACACTTAATTGCTGTAATATCTCATTTTCAAATCTCTCTGTATTTACATTGTCTTGTTACTTGGGGCCAGAGTCAAAGTACCCTGGGGACTGCCTGGATGTTGACTATCACTTTGATTCTCATCTGGAAAATCAAGGTATCTCTTCAAAGAAGAAATCTGAGGCAGAGAGCAGGACTGGCTGGTACCTGAGCTTCTGTTCCTCCAGGCCATACAGACATAGCTCCAGTCATTTGGCTCTTTGAATTCAAGCACAGATTTTAAAGCTGGTAGAAACAAAGCACTGCTTTAATTTCCCATGCTAAGCATGGAAAGTAGTAAGAGTTTTCTACCTTACAAGGGTCAGGAATACAATACCACTCCCATTTTGGAGTCATTCAGGGAATACACCATGAGAGCCATATGAAACATGCAGTCAAAAACATAAAACGTCTTTGGTGGTGCAGAGAGGGCTGAACTGATCACTGGATCACTGATTCTCACAGACTCACACTGTCCTAAATCCCGGTGAGAGTTTCTTTATGTACAATAGCTGAGTATCCCTGAAGGGCAAGGTACTCCCAGCTCTGTGGCACAGGAGTGGAGCCAGACAGGAGCCAGCAAAGCAGGATGGATGCCAGCAAAGCAGGATGGATGCCAGCAAAGTACCCCAGTGCCAGGGGAATTCTCAGCTGGGAGAACCTGGCTGCCTTCCAGCCTTCCTCCTCTGCATATATATATATGCATATATATATATGAGAAATTTTAAAGGAATCATTATCTCCCATATGTCTACTAGTTTGACTAAGATTTCTATCTCATATCTAGTCTTATATAGAATAAACCTGCCGCTGCTTGATCTGTGATTACCCTCAGTTTTCACATAAACCAAATTGGTAAGCAATCATGTTGGCAAAAATTTCTAGGCCTCTCTTGTCAGAAAAATGAAGACTAAATATCCCAATAGTGTAATAGCTGCAACAGTTGTACTGGAGAAGAAATATAGGTAGGCATCTCAAAGATCTGCAATAACAGAAAATACATTTTCACGCCTAGAACAGAAATATGTGAGGGAAGGTACAGGCTAAAAGTAGAAGGGAAGAAGGAATAACTAAATAGATTTCAATAATAAAAGTAAGCGTTCATTTCTTCTCAACTACAACTTTATTAGTTACCAGGTGTTTCTAATTTAATTCCTTTCATTAACTTCTTACAACTTGTTCAGCAAGCTCTGCAGACACTTGTTTTTTTATTACTACATGCCTCAATGACTTTCTACATGAGGGTTTTTTTCCCACTGAATATACAGTTCTTCAGATCTCTTCAAAATGATATTTTGTTTCTGTCTTTCCAGAGTTTACTTTGTCTTTTCAATGAACCCTATCACTTATTTAGCACAGTTTTCTAGAAAGTAAAGACAATAGATATTAATTAACATAAAATATTTGCATATATGTTTGCTGCTTTCAGAAGTGTGATTTCAAGGTTTTAATTATGGTTCTGCTGCTAGTGAAACATGCCAACAAGACAAAAAACCAGCCTGATTATGATATTGTAGCTACTTGACGTGTATCGGACATGTGAAATAACAGTATTTGGAAAGTACTTTTGAATAATGAGAGAACTTTTAAGATCCATCACTGAGGATCATGTGATGGCACTGACACTTCTTAATCAAGATTGTTTTCACCCTTAATTACGCAGGCAAGAGTTCACACTGACACCTGCTGTTAAGATTGCCTAAGTTTTCATATTACAAGACCATTTTCCATTTCATTGCAAATTTAACTGTGTGGGCTGATCTTTTCTGGCCTAAGTGTTATCTTTGGATTTAAATAAAAGGAAAAGGGAAAGTGTTTCATATGAACCGTTTTTGTGTTTCTCAAGAATTATAGGGGGGATAACAGCTATCTTACCTCATATGGACTCTCAGTTACTTAATTTAAAAAAATGAGTTGTCTACATCCTTTGAAATCAGAACTTGAATAGCGGAATTTCACCTGATGAAGTCCCCAGAAAGGCAATACACACTGACATAAGTGAAAAGGTAATGCAATATTTTGTCCATCATCTTTGAAGATCCCACTTGCTTTTACCTCTGAAAATTCGCAAGGAGTGAAAAAAGACAGCTGGGTAATGCAATACCAACAATGTAGGTAGGATGATGTGGACAGAGGTGTAGCAACAGGGTGCATTAAACAGAAGAATGGACAAGTTTGGTAAGACATGACAGTGAGCACTGTAAAAAGAGCATTGACCAAAAAAACACTGAGGAGGTGGAGGAGAGGCAAAAGATATTGAAATGATGAAGTATTTTAATCATTACTCCAAAGTCATGACATTTCTACACTCTTTAGCAAATAATTATGAGGCAAACTGCCATAATTTTCCATCTCTTTTCTCATGTGCCCGCAAAAATGAGAACCGATTTTTGTTACTTCTTTGGTAATAAAATAACAATAAAGTTCTGTGGCAATGACTTATACAGCTCAGGCAGATAACTCAAATGAAGACAAGCATACAGTTGTTCTAACCTCCCCTAAGTAAAGTCAGCATTGAGATTCTGTGTAGTTGACTACATACTGGGAAAATAAGTCCAGACACGTGCTATTACAAAATCATTTGTTCTTCTCATAAAAGTGACATTGTCAGATTAATGTTATGTGGAGATAAACTAAGGGCAACAATTCCAAAACACTCTTTGAAAAAGAAATTATGTTTTCACAAAAATACACAGAATCACAGAATCTTAAGGGTTGGAAGGGACCTCGAAAGATCATCTAGTCCAGCCCCCCTGCCAGAGCAGAACCACCTAGAGTAGGTCACACAGGAACTCATCCAGGTGGGTTTTGAATGTCTCCAGAGAAGGAGACTCCACAACCCATCTGGGCAGCCTGTGCCAGTGCTCCCTCACAGTGAAGACATTCTTCCTTGCATTTCTTTAGAACCTCTTATGTTCCAGTTTATACCCATTGCCCTTTGTCCTATCATTGGTCACCATTGAGAAGAGCCTGGCTCCATCCTCCTGACACTCACCCGTTACATACTTGTAAACATTAATGAGGTCATCCCTCAGTCTCCTCCAAGCTAGAGCCCCAGCTTCCTCAGCCTTTCATCATAAAGGAGATGCTCCGCTACCTTCATCATGTTGGTGGCCCTGCACTGAACTCTCTCCAGCAGCTCCCTGCCCTTCTTGAACCGAGGGGCCCAGAACTGGACACAATATTCCAGATGTGGTCTCACGAGGGCACAGTAGAGGGGGAGGAGAATCTCTCTTGACTTGCTGCCCAGAGCCCTTCTAATACACCCCAGGATGCCATTGGCCTATTCTTCATTGGAAGAATATTTTTAAATTACAATATGGTATGGAAGTTATCTGTTATACACATTTATGTGTGCAAAAGATATGTTGAAATAGAATTTTCTTTTATATGCCTTTCTGTAGTTTCTTGCAAATTGAGAAAACCTGGTACTTCCTTAAATGCATTTTTTAAAATGGATGCACTCAGGAAAATGTTGCTTTGTAATAAGTATAGCTCTGCTATGTAGAAAAACGCATAGGAACTAAAGCAAGAATGATACCCGGTCCAACTCAGCTGTTGTTAGGCTGTAGAGGCAGTACAGCTTTTAAATTACCTTTTTAGAAAGGGAAAACTGTTTAAATAAATGTTTAAAATTACTGGCATGCCTAAAATTGTCAGTGCTGAGTGCTCATTGGTTAAGACCTATGCATGAAATTTTAGTTTGTTTTTAATTAGGATTATGTTACACCTTAACCTTCTCCTTATCACATCTCGGAGAATTTGGAATAAGGAAATTTAGGGGTTTAACCCTGAGTTTGCCCCTAGTTTTCTGTATGACTTTTGAAAAGTCTGTAAATCCATCTGCCTTCGCAGTCTAAAATGTCTATAAAGTAGCGATGAGTGTACATGATCTACCAGCAACTTAGAGCCTTCAACATTGTTGCACTGACGACAACATCTTGGCCCAGGTCAGCTGATGCTGAATGTAGCAAACGCTACAATCACATCAGCAAAGGGCAATACTCGATGTCTTGTCTTTGATGTAACACAGCTTGGCATTTATGTTTGGCTTCTCCTGTACTCAGAACTCATCTAAGCCAAATGTTTTACAGTCATCTGGCCACCTAACTCTTTGCTGAGGAGAACATCTGCAGGGATTTTAACCACAGCCTATGGGAATTTAGCCACCAACAGTCCATGTTAGACCAGCAGTCATAAACTGGTTGGAAACTATCCGATTGTCTCAGTCCTATGAGGCTTTAAGATGGAAAATAAAGAACAATTGGTTTCCATTCTTTATTAAATAAGGAAGAACATAAAAAATAAAGATTTGTTATGATGCTGAGTGATATATTTTTGAGCTGGTGTATTCTTCAAGTAACGATAAAAAATATAGAAAAAATGATTGTCTAAATAGCTGTCCTCCTGATGTCAACTGGAACTTACTATGTGTTTTCTTTAATTCAGAGTCCCAGAAGCTCATCCAAAAGCTTCATCTGAAGTTGGACTCTGAAATATTTATTGAGATATGTGTTTATAATCTGCATTTCAACAAAATAGTTAAAAGAGAGGAAAAAAGCACAAAAGAGCTGAAAAATTGCAAATGTAAATGAGTATGGAAATAATTTGTACTTGGTTAAAAAAAATAGTCCAGTACTTTGCACTTAGGTGTGGTCATACATCTTGCAATGTCTTTATGCACAGAACTGCTGGGCAGAATTCACCAAGTCTTTGGATGCCCTCAGAGACCAAGGGGTGCAACAAAGAGGGGTTCTATTTAGTATCCTAGTATCTCTATTTCCCTATTATTATGGGGTTTACCCTTTGACTTTGCCTTCAACTCTTTTTTTAATGTATCATTAAGATGATTATTATTTGTTGCCACTAATGGTTATTTTCTTTCTTCCTGGTTTCTTTTTCTGTAGCTTGCCTCTTGTCATTGAAAACATCTCCTTTCAGTCTGAACAAATATAGCTTAAGTAATTTCTGATATGAAAGCTAGTCTACATCTCTGATCATCCCTGTTGTTGATCTTGACTAAATCTTCTCCAGTCTCTAGTATTTTTTGAGGTAGCAGAGAAGGACAAGGCACTGCAGAACATTATCACAGATATGGCAAATCCACAGATTTACATAATGGCAGAGTGACATTCTCTCTTTTGTTCTTGATTCTTCTCCTAATGGCTCCTAACATTTTATTTACTCTTTTGATCTGAGCACTGAGTGTCATTTCTGTGTGACTACCTATCGTAACTCTCAGCGCACACTCCAGTCAGCTCAGAGCTCATGTAAGTGAAATAAGGGTTTCCTCCTCTTATGTACATCAATGTACATTTATCTACATTGAATTTCAGCTGTCATTTTATTGCTCAGACACTATGTTTTATTACCCTGAATAAATTAATACCTTCAAACTTGATTACCTCACCGTTAACGTGTTTTTTAAAGCCATTTACGAGCACAGTGACCATCAAAGGCTCTACCATAGATCTTAAGGAATGTCACCTGTCACCACTTTCCACTGTGAAAACTGACCATTTATTCCTGTCTTCTAACCATTTAACCATATAAAGATCTTTCTTCTTATGATGTGGTGCTAAGTTTTGCTAAAAGCCTCAAATAAGACGCTTCTCACTTCTGGGGAAAAAAAAAGTAAGCTATGTCACCCACATCACAGTTATCCACATAACTGTTGACAAGACTTTAGAAAATCCAACATGGTTTTTATCAAAAAGATAATTTTACCAAGATATTCAGTAACTCTGTTTGTGCTAGCTAATCTGCATGGTACACATTAAAAGCTTTATAGTTCCCCAGGTCTCTTCTCAAAACTTTTTCTAAAACTACCTTCAGTTTCTCAGCTGTCCTTGGTCTTTTGGAGCCAACATAGCTCTGTACAGGAAGTTACCACTGTCATGTTTGAAGAGCCATTCCCGTTTTGAACTTTCTTCTGAACACCACCATATCCTGGTGATATGCTGCTCTTTGTGTGCTCTATTTTCTCCATGAGTTGTCTTCTGT
This sequence comes from Urocolius indicus, assembly GCA_013401255.1. Classification (NCBI taxonomy): domain Eukaryota; kingdom Metazoa; phylum Chordata; class Aves; order Coliiformes; family Coliidae; genus Urocolius; species Urocolius indicus. Next base: position 361,642 of record WBNH01002441.1, on the reverse strand, counting down.
AGTCACTTCCTCTCCATGTAGGTCCTCTGATGAGTCTATCACAAAAAAAGGACTTTAGATCAGAACTTGCCTTGTTTCTTGTGCGATGAGCACTGATGCAAATAATTAATTTGGTTCCTCTGCAATGGCCTAACCCTCCCCTGAGTGCTCTCTCTATATCACAATTATCATACTGGCCCTTCAAACTCTAGTGTAATTTCTGCTTTTGATATAGCTGAAGAAAGGTTTCTTGTTATTTGTGAATTCTTCTGCTAGGTGCTCCTCAAAATTCTTTTGTCTTAGGCTTTTATGTGCTACCTGACAGAGTTTATGATCCCATCCATTTTTTAATTATTGACATCAAAGAGTGTCTCCTTGTTTCCATGATGCCTGTTACTTGCTCCTTAGCTATGTGGGTTTTCTTTTGTCTTTTCCCACAAACTTCTTCATAAGCAGAGTAGTTTGCCCCTTGCTTCCAACATGGTGGTGACCTAAATAAACTCCAGGTGAACTAAGAGGATTCAATTCTCTTAGCTGACCTTTTTTTAATAAGGTGCTTTTTTTTTTTTTTACACAGTTACCCTTTTGGAGAGTCCAGCTGCAGTTGTTCCCAGAAAATACTGAAGCTGAATGTGCTATAGCAGCTGCTGCAGCACAACCCTCTAGCCATGCAGCTCCGAGGCAGCCCCTGAGTCCTGCTCACCGTCAGCTCACAGGCAGCAGTCTCTTCGGGGCTCTCCCTACCCACTCATCCCACGACACAGCTACTGATAGTGATCTGTGTGTTATGGTCTGACATAGCACTTGCCCAGTCGCTGTAGGTAAATGATGAGGCCCATGATTTTTCTATTCTCTGCTTTGTCTGAATCTTTCATGGCCTTAGGATACTGAAACCAGTATTATCATCTTTGCCGGGCAGTTAGACAAAGGCAAGGATACTTTTTTTTTTTTTTTTAATTTAGGCTTCAAATCTCAGTCCATGTGAATTCATGAGGTTGCTGGATGAAGTGGGGAGTTTCTTCATTAGATTCTAATTTTTAAAATATATATAACAATACCTCATCACCAAGGAGGCCTACTTTATCTTTCACTTCCATCACACCATTTTTCCGTTTGTGCTACCTGTCTTCCATCAAGCTTCTGTGCACTGTGCCACCTCTTTCACTTAGGACTAGACTCACTTCCCTTGTCCTGGATCTCAGATTTCAGGCACTTGTTTCTGCCATATTTTCTTCCTTAACTGTCAGCCTGTGACTGATCGAGCTAATTCCTATAACAATATCTGTGCTGCCAGTTCCATTCCAAATCACTTGTTCTTCTGCACCTACTGTCTCTCTCACCACTTCATTTACAAGCTCAGTTAAGACATTCCTGATTTTAAGTGACAGAAGCTCAGTTCTGTTATGAACCCTCTGATGTGATCTTACTGTATTGAGGCAATGGTCTCAATTGCTGGTAACTGACCCCTTGATTTGTGTAGCTCTAATACCTGACTGGGGAGACTGTGTTTGGTACCAGCATTATTGTGCTTGACAAAAGCGCAACAATAAACATGCTTGAAAATGAGATTAGACTCATAATCTGTTTCAAATATTGGGGGTGGTGTGCCCCAACAATCATGCCAGCACAGCCCAGGTTGACAGACAAGCAGTGGAGAGAGGAAAAATCAATGACAGAGTGATAGGGAGAGAATTCCTAAGTGAGAACAGACACTAAATATTTCACAATGTGCAGCCACATCCCCAGATGTGCTTTGTATACAGTAAGGCTCCTTTCTATGAATTAACACTATAAAACCAGAAAACAACTAATTACACTGCATTGTTTGCTATCACATGAGTTTCCAAAATTACTAGATATGAACATTCAGATACATATATTGATTTAGAAAATGTCAGCTTAAGTTCAAAACAGAAATACTGTTATCAGACTTTTCTAACAGATGTGATGTATTTCTATTGCTCAAGGAAGAAAAATTGCATACTTTCTTACTCTCACCTTCCCTGCAAGCACATAACAAGTGCTTTTTTGCTTTCTCACTGTGTGCTCATTTACATTAAAAAACGTCAGTGCATGTGATATAGCATGACAGGCTCTCATCAACAAGTAGGTAAATTACATGCTTGTGAAATTATGAAAAGCCCTTAGCTGCTTATCTAAATGAAGTAAGGATTAGCATTGGTTACAGCTGCTAAGATCTCCCCACTTCCTGAATGAAGCCAAAAAGTTTAATTTTTTTCCCCTCAGGATCAAAGTATTTAGTCTAAACTCCTATTTCAAAGTAACTCCTATGCATACACTAGCTCTAAAGTTTGTAAGTTTGTTTCCATTGAAATGTTTTTGGGAAAAACAATTCCTGTACACTGAGTTGTCAAGCTTCTATGGTCTATGATCTATGCAGCATTTAGATACCAGGGCTCAATAGTGTGTTGAAATGTAAGCAAATACAGTATGACTAATTTTCCAAACATAGTCTTCATCGTGGAAAAAGGAATATGTAAAGTATAATTTCTATGAATGGAAAGCCTCATTTCAGAAACTGCTTTGCATGAGAGGTCTTTATATGCAGAGGCCAGAATGAAGCTTTGAGCCTGTACTCTTTCCTTCAACATTTGGAACACGCACACATCAGAAACAAGTTTACACTTGCATATGCCTGAAATCATGAACTCATTGTAGACACAAAGATAATATATTTAGAAACTATGCATTCTTTACAACAAAATGATTATAGAAAGGCATTTGAAAAGGCATATCTCAACCATTAGTTCAAAGACTACTACATATTCCAAGAGAAGATGAGGGAAATTCATGTTTTGAGGGGCCTTCTAGGATTTTACATTCTCTGAAGAATTAATGGAAGGGTGGTGTGGTTTTTTTGTTTTTTTAAATAAAGAAGTGGAGTCAAGAATCTGGTGAAGCAACAGACCAGCAGGTTTCTGAATTACAAAAGACAGCTGAATTCTATAACCGGCAGACTAAAATCCTTATAAATTAGTAATAGGAATCAAGCTGCAGCAGATTGAATGAAAATATGCAAAAGCTCCATGTTAACATTACAAAGAGATACAGAAAAGTGCAATATGGACAACATTTCTCAAACAGAGCAATCTCAGATCATTTGGCATGTAACATAGGAAAAGAATATAGAAACTGCAAAAAGCTTGCCCAAGAACCCACCCCCAACACTAAAAACTGTCAAAAAGCCATACAGAGCAGAGAAGATAAGCATCACAAGAATCACCCACGGTGTACTATAGAGAAAAAAACAATGGATGTATGTTCTGTTTGGGGGTCACACACTTGTAGCAGAAGAAATTATCATGCCAAAACTTTTAGACAAGGGCAAAGGAAATAGGAGAGGGAAGAGAAGAGGAAAGAGGAGAGGAAAGGAAAACAAAAAGCAATATAAACCAGAAAACATAGACCTCAGTCTATTGTAAGACATCAAGATGAGGCAGCATACAAACAGGAAATTAAATGCCAAGTACACGGTAAGGCATCAGCAAACATAGTAAATTATGAAGACTCCTATATTATTACTTGAGAATAGAGGGCAAAATTGCAACCACAAAAAGATTAAAATAATACAAGGCATGATCATAAAATTGCAAGGATCATGTAATTACCTCCAAAAAAATGACACACAAAAAAAACATACAGAGAAAGCTTAGAGGCTGCATTTCAGGTAATACAGATAACACAGAAACTAATTGCACTAAAAGAGATTATGAAATGCATTAAATTTCTGACAAATGATTTAAAACAGATTCAAAAGCAAAGCAGAATCAACATCCCATACTGTCCAGAGCAGATAATATGCTATGGCACCCCTGCAGCAAAGCTGCTGGAAGATTAGCGAGTTGTATTTGAAGGACTAGAATGTCTTCCAGGTGTGTTACACTCACCAACAGAAAATGCCGTTCAGCCAGTGGAGTACCTGCACCACAGGGAATGCAGTACATAAACAGAAGAAAAACGGGAGAATCAAATGCAATAGAAAAGACACAGTCATAGACCCTCACACTGATCAATGTGATACTAAGAAAATTGCATCACTTGTGTTCTGTTTAAAATGTGGAATGAGCCTTTAAATCACAGTGCAGGAGCCAATCCAGGTAACAGAGTTCTGTAGGAATTCATTGCAATCCAATTAGAACTCCAATACTGATAATGAATTTAATGTTTATCCTTTAGATGTTCAGTTTGAGTTAGTGCCCAGCTGGAAGCAGGCTAAAGACATACAGATGTGAGGTATCAAAGTTCAGTGGCATATGTTAAAAGAAGCTTCTAGACTCAGTGTTGTTCTTATTTGATTAGCAATCCCAGTCTTAAAACACACTAAGGTTTCACCTTTAATACAGCTGTACTGTCTCAATATACTATAGCACAACAGTACACTCTCTCTGAATTTTCTCTTAAAGTACTGAACTGTACATGCAGCCTTATGATTGCAAATGAGAATTTCACAGATGTTATTCAAGTGTCTGACACAATTTTCACTTACCTTTTCAAGCACCTTTAACTATTTTTTTAATGAGTGTTAACATTACATTTTTGCAGAGCGTTAGTTTTTAGTCAAGATACTATTTTCCACTGGAATAGCACCTTCAGAAGGAAGACAGTGACAGACCTGGAAACCCAAGTCCTTTAGCCACACAAAACCAAACAAGAGCGAGCAGTAGGCATCTTTTTTTTTTGATAAACCAATCCAGCAAAGCAGAAACCTATTCTCTTTCCTTGGAAATTCATGTGTTAACATTGAAAAACTAATTCTTTAGTGCACTGCTTCCTGCCAAATGTATACCGCAGTTCTCACAGCGTATAGTGTTAACAATTACATACCAGAGAATCATAGAATAGTAGGGGTTGGAAGAGATCTTTAGAGATCATCTAGTCCAATCTCCCTGCAGAAGCAGGTCCACCTAGATCAGGTTGCATAGAAACGTGTCCAGGAGAGTCTTGAAGACCTCCAAGGAAGGAGACTCCACACCCTCCCTGGGCAGCCTGTGTCAGGGCTCTGTCACTCTCACAGTAAAATAGTTTTCTCTTATGTTTAAATGGAACTTTTTGTGTTCCATTATGCAGTCATCAGAAGTATGCTCGTTTCTAGCTCACAAGCATTCAGACATGCAAAAGCTAAACCACAAGAATCCAAAAGGTGTTATACTTATTTGAAAATCATTATTTTAAGCAAATTGTGGATGGATCTGACAACCTCAAGTACTACACACCTACAGCTTCAACTCGGGTAAAGTACTGTGCTCTCCCAGCTTGGAAAATATGGACAGAGAGCTGTTATATAACCCAGTTCCTTAAAATGGAGGGGAGAACGGAGTCTAATTTTTTTTTTAGAAACATATCTGAAGTTTTATTGGAGACAGTAATGGTTTCATTCTGACTTAAAATTCATGCTAATGTTCAGTCCCCGGTTTCATGAGTGAGTGCAGCAAATAATTTTATATGTCCTCTCAAAAGAAAAAAAAAAAAAAGAAAAAAGAAAAAAATGTTTGAAACAATCTGACAGAAGTAGTCTGTTCAAACCAACCAAACTCAAACTGAAATTAGACAGCTGGCATGGAAATTTTAGTCCTAGCAGTTCAAGTGTGGCAAAGCCATAAGCAACTGAAAATAGTTTCTTACAACAGTAAAGGTCTGACAGCTCTAACAGCAAATAGTGCCCTACTTAATAAGTAGCTTTACTGAAATGGTTCACTGGATTTCATTAGTTTGCCTTAAAACTTAGCTGCATATCTAGTAGTACTAGTTGGCAGTAAAACCTAGAATTCCAGTTGTTCTGTGGCTTTCTGTTAACCTTACTCCCTCTGTTGCTATATTCTTCTATAGATAGAAAACAAGCTAACTTTCAAGGTTGTATATTTTAAGGGCTGACACTATACTTTTCTTCCTAGAAATCAGTGATAAAATTCAAGACAGAAAGAGTTAAAGGCCACCATCTAGCACCCTCTGCGTTACGTTACAAATTCAGTCTGCGGAACAGACCCATGTTTTCTTTGCATGGACAGCAGAGCATGAATAATAAATAGTGTGTTAGGCTCTCATCTAAGAAGGCACTGGGCTGAAACGCTGGGGCACACCCCAAAACTTAGAAGTTTCCTTTGCAGCACCTCTAGAGTAATGCCAGAGACTTTGGACAAAGACTGTGATGGGTTATTATATTAGTTATAAAATACAACCCATTAAAAAATATTCTGAAGTACCAGCATCTCTGTAAATGTAGACAACATATTGGTTCACTGACAAGTGGAGCAACAGTTTTAGGTATGCATAAAGCACCTTTCGTCCAGGAGCTGCAAAGTGCAAGTGGAAAATATCTCAATCACATAGACAAACAAGGGAAATTAGAGAGATAAAACAGCTATTGAAAATAGCTATAAAGACAGTATTTTAAGCATCTGAATTATCACTAGATTTCCTCATTAATAAAAACTTATTTTCACATGCTTTTCAACACCTCTTACACATACTGTCCATAAACTGTTACTTGTCTCACTGTACCACAGGCTCTTTGAGGATCTGAGGCAAAACCTGATGATTTTTCTACTTTTATGCAAAGCTAGCTTTGTACAGAACGAGTGATGCAGAAGCGTTAGAAGACAGACAGGCAGTTTGTTATAGGCAGTAACAAACACACATTTACACTGGAGATTAGGAAGAACTTTTTAACTGAGAGGGTTGTTGAACACTGGCACAGGCTGCCCACGGAGGTGGTGGAGTCCCCACTCCTGCTGATATTGAAAAGATGTGTAGGTGAGGTGCTGAAGGACACATTTTAGCGGTGGGATTGGCAATGTGAGGTTAGTGGTTGGACTTGATGATTTTCAAGGTGATTCTATGAAGATTTTCAAACTGATTCTATGATTCTACATAAATTTGGAACAGATGATGCACAGAGTTTTGCAGCTCAAAATCAACCATGATTGTTTGTATGCATTGCTGCTGAGCACTGAAAGACATGAAGGGAACAATAATGCTGAAAAGCTAAAAGTGAAATTAAAGTTAACTTTTGCGTTAAACTTGAAAAATGAGGTAAAATGTTGATTACTATCAGTACAGACAGAAGATGCCTGTACATAAAATTCCACTTACTTTCCTGTGAAGCGTACATCAGTGCTTTTCAAAACTGAAACTCAAGATTCAAAGTTCTTAATCCTCATGCAGAACTCCAGCAAAAACACAGATAATCTTTGATAAAGTTAGAACAAAATCAGGAGAAGCAGTTAAAATTCTGGGCTTGTGCAAACTTTTTTTAAACAATGATTCAGTTTGGGTTCTTTTGAATCCTGTCTCTAGTGTTTAACCAAAATCATGTGAACAGCTGTCACCACATCTCATGCACTTTTGAGTTGTAATTCACCACTGAAAGGACCGGCAACCTTGATTTTCATGACAGAACTAGCCTGTAACCACCAGAGGCCACTGCTGTTCTTTGCCTTTTCCCTGCCTGTAGCTGAGCTGTAGTGAGTAGTCAGCTCCCTGGAGCACCGCACAAGGGTCACAGCAGTCTCAAGTCCTCCTTTCCATATTTATGCTCCAATATTGCGTTTCTACAGAGAAAAGCAAATATGGTCCGCTTCTTCACTGGCAGATAGTATACGAAATTATCTAAATATTGCTTACCCAACCTTAGCCTTCAGGAAGAAATGAAACCTTGCATTCCAAAGACCTGATGTCATTCTTTGATATGATTAAATTTAGTAGCCAAAGGCAAGTTTTTAGATGTAATTTAATGAGCTTTCAGAAAAGCATTTAACTTAGAAATGATGAAAAAACTAGTTCCATACACTTGCAATAGAACAAGATAAATGAATTAACAAAGCATAATTAACATTCAATGATGAAAAAAACTATTCAGTAATGTTTTGCTACTAGTGTCCATGTATTGATAAGCAGTCTACCCCCTTTTTTTTTTTTGGATCAGGCATCTGAAGTATCTACTTAATACTATTTGTAAAGACTACATGAAAGTAATAAAAACAATAAATGAGGACAGGGTCATCCAATTTGCTTAATTAAGCCTATGTCACATGAAGTGTGCTTTAATACACGCTACTGAAAGTGTAAGACTTGAAGTAAAGAAACCAGCGAGGCGCTGGCCATGCAAGTCAGGAAGAGGGGGAAAAAAAAAAAAAGGATATCCTGGAAAGCAATGAGAACTTGAGCATTACAATGGTTGAGCAACTATGCAGCACCTGCAACATGGTTTAGTGGGATGTGAATTTTGGATCCATCTTTGTGTGAAAGGCTTCAGTAGACCAAAAAAAAAAAAGGTAGTTTTACCACTGTAGGCAGCATTCTCATAGCAGTTTCCTTTGCATAGAAATATAACCTTTTTAAAAGGGTATTTAAAAATTAAAAGGTGCAGAGAGAAAATGTAACTCAAGAGAAAGCTTTCACTTCAAGCTATTGAGATAATGAAAAAAGATTAATCAAGTCACACATCAAAACCAAAGGCTTTGTGTTAAAAGTTTTATTTAGCAAGGAAGGTACTATAAAGATCTCATTTTAGAAGCCGAAGGCCTGTGAATTCAAAGATGACATCCAGCAGTGTCTTTGGGGGCAAGGAAAGGCCATGAAGCCCTGGAACAACCTGTCAATAAAAACAGCTCCATCTTGATCCAGAGGGCAGACTTCCACCGCGTACAAGCTACAGGTGATGTAATAAAGTATTATGGCTTATGGTACCCCCCAAAAAACTACTAAATGACCCATCAATCTCTCAAGACGCCCCGAAGATCCCTTCACGTAGTGTGTGCATCAGTCCGCATAACTCAGAAAAGGCCACAGACCCACGAGCCTTTAGTTAGCGGCAAACCTCGCCTGTCCCGACAAGGATGCGCTCTGGAAACAAACACTTTTCCCGGGCCGGGATAAGCCCCGTTGTCCGTCCGCCTCTCCAACTTCAAACTCCGAACTGGCAGAGTGGGCAGGAAGGGAAGGCCGGGAACGACCGCCCTCACTTCGGAACAGCGCGGCCACCGCAGCTTCGGCCGTACAGCGGCTTGAAGCCGCACCGACAGCCAGCCAGCCAGACTCGCGGTGTCGGCACCGGCGCTGCCGTCCGCCTCAGGCACACACCCGCCGCAACGGGGCCCGGCTGCCGCTGCCGCCGCCACTCCCGCCGGCCCTGGCGCATGCGCCGCCGCACCCGGATGTAGCAGCTCCCCCGGCACACGCGCCTATGTTCCCCCCGCCCCCCCCACCCCGCCGCAGCCGGCGCATGCGCGCCGCAGCCTCCG
>WBNH01002441.1:0-352187 GCA_013401255.1 Urocolius indicus | reverse complement strand
GGGGGGAGGGAGGGAGGGGGCAGCCATGCCGAGGGGGCGGCCTCCCAAACCCAGCAGGGAGACTAGCGAGGCCGGCACCGAGTCAGGTAAAGCAGCGCGGCCGGGGGGGCGCGAGGCGCGCCCGGGGGGTGGCAGCGCCGGCGCCGCGACGAGGAGAAAAAAGCCTCCGCGGGCTTCGCATATAGTCCCCGGATATGGGGGAGGAAGGCCGGGTCTATTGTGCGACTGTATAGGCGGGAGGGCGGAGGGGAGGGAGCCTGGCCCGGCTCTGCGGAATGATACCGAGCGGGCAGCCGCAGCCGCCCCACACGGCCCGGCGGAGGCGAGCCCGGGTGTCCCGTCAGGCCCCGCGGCCCCGCTCCCAGCCTCTCGCCTCCTCTCGGGAAGCGGCGGCGGCCCTGGCGGCTCGCGGGGCAGCGGGGACTGGCGCGGCCGTTGCCTTCGCTTTCCGCACCGCCGTGGGGCGGCGGCCAGGATACCGCCGGAGGAGAATCCCTCGGCCTAGGCCACAGGCCTTGCCTTCCTCTTCCTTCCCCTCCTCCTCCCGGCCGGCGTGCGGCCGCGGTGCGGGTGCTGCCAGGGCAGGTCCAGGCGCTGGGCCGGAGGGCCGCAGGAAGAGCCCGGGCGGGCTTGCGGCAGGCAGCACGGGGAGGCTCCCGAGTCCTTCCGCCGCTCGTTCCCTTGCCCTCACCGCCTCCGCTCCCCCCTGGCCAAATTCGTGATTCCTTCGAATAAAGGATGAGAAACGAGTGAAAAATAATGATTCGGCGCTTCCATCTCTCTGGTTACGAGGAGGACTTTATTTATTTATTTATTTATTTTAGGCTTTTAAAAAAGCTTTTGTCATTTTCTTTGTGAGTACGTGTTTAAAAAAAGCACCGGTTTTCTGTCAAGGTTAATTTTTATTTTTTTTCCTTGTATTTTAGTGTCTCTTATAACTAGAGAATATTTCAGGGCGGAATTGGTTTGATGGGCTTGGGATTTTTTTTTTTTTTTGACAGCAATTTGTAGCTGTGTGGTTTATGGCTGTCTTGTGTGATTAATTCCTGATGTTACATGAGGTCCATGAGTAGTATCTGAATAAAGCCACAAACAGCAAAAATACAGTGCTTTGGGTAGACCTGAAGCCCTCTGCAATGACTTTCAGCACAAGCATGTGGCAGTAGGTTTGATTTAATTTTTTACCAGGTAGAATGTGGACAGATTTCATAACACATTCAAACATCGTAGTTATTTTTGTCATGAAAAGTCAACTAGTTATTATCTTTAGTGTATATTTAGGATGTCTAGTTTTCTAAATGCTTGCTGATGAGCTCTGGCTCTTCAAGAGGAATGTGTAGGTGAGCCTTCTGTAGAATGCTTTTTGTAGAATTGAAATGTCCTGGCAGGCAAATAAATGATGCTGTACTGTTAAATGACTGCTGGAAAGCTAGGTGAAACGTTTTCTCCAGTATGGAAAGCTAAATGGGCCACAGGTTCCTACCATAAGTTTTTGTGGGTTTCTTTGTGTTTGGTTTAGTTTTGGTCTGGTGTTTTTTTAGTTAGGGCTGTTGACCTCAGCTTTTGAACACTGATAAGTATATAAAGGACCCAAAGAGCTTTGGCTGTTAGTAGTTTTAGAAGCTGAGGGTTTTGTTTGGCTTTTTTTTTTTTTAAAGTTTATTTTAACATAAATATCTGCTTATTTCCCTAGTAGTTCTTGCAAGGGTACACAGGTATCATAGCTGTGTAAGTTCCTGTAATAAAGGCATGATATGTGAATGAGGAAAAGATCAAGGTTGAGACAAGCTGTCCAGAAAAAATGCCTAGTAGCTCTATCCCTTTTCCTTGTAGTTTGGTCCTTGATCTCAGACCCTTCTTAGGGTAAGAAGTGTGGCTGACTGGACTTACTGTGACTTAAATCTTATTTTGTGATTATTTTCCTTTTTTTTTTTTTTAATAAATAAATTTGCTAATTAAGGAAATTGTGTTGTTGAGATAGTTTGATTGCAGCAATGGTTTAGAATTACAAGGACTAGTCGTTGAACTTCTGCAGTTGCAAGGACGCTGTACTGGATAGCCTGGTGTTCTAGGTTCTGGAGTTTTTGGCCTTTGAAGTTTGGGGAAAACAGCAAAGTCAATGCTAGCGAGCGTGGCTTTTTTTTTTTTTTTCTACGCTTACATGTGGTTAGAAGCAGGCCATGAATGAAGAAGCCCTGTCTGAGCAGGACAGCTTGAATCTGGGAGGTTTGTGTTCTCAGGACATTCAGCTGGTAGGCTTGTATCTGAATGGGCCAAACAACTTTGAAAACTGGTTGTAAGTTCTACAGGCTGCGCTCTTAGCAGGAGAAATTTTATTTTTAAAGTAGCTGTTTACAAAAATAACGTCATTTCTTTTACTTAGGAAATTGTATGTTTTTATTTTATTCCTTCATTGTGTGACCATCAGAATTTCTGCAGCCCTGATATTCTCATGTCTGTCATGGAAGAGAAGTGTTGCTCTCTGTACTTCTGTAGTCTGTATGTTTGTGGTAGTATAGTTTTGGAAGAAAATAAAGGTGAATCAGTACCGCTTTGTTGTGCAGATTTCTTAGACTTCTTTAACCACTATGCATATCACATACGAGAGCACGTTCTTTGATGTAGGAAAATTAAATATTAGATAAAAATCTGACTTCTAGGCAGCCATAGTCAAAACAATATCATGACCTCTCTGGCTGTTTTTCTCAGAGAGCTTTCTTTTTTGCATTGGTAATACTTTCCCCAAACTGCTTTGCAATTATTTTTTTCTTTTGCTACTTAAGTAACTTTTCCAATTGACTTCTCTGATAGACACAAAACGAAGTGCTGGGGGAGTTCTGTTGGAGCGTAAGGAAGCACTTTTTTACTGTGAGGTTGACAGAGCACTGTCATTGGTTACCCAGGCAGTTGTGGAGTCTCCTTCCATAGATTAAAAACCCATCTATATGCAATCCTGGGCAGCTGGCTCTAGATGACCCTGCTTGAGCAGAGGGATTGGACTAGGTGACCTCCAGAGGTCCCTTCCAATCGTATCCATTCTATGATTCTCCTTTGAGGTGGATATGTAGCATAGGGTGTAATTTTCAAGAAGCTTAAAAGACCTAATCTGTGATTCTTGCTCCCTGATTCTTGCTCTGGCTGCTTAGCAGGGATTGTATAGCAAATCCTTTTACAGAGGTGTGGCAGGTCCTTGGCTCTTGCCTTTCAGAAAGTTTCAGGATGAGTCCTTGATTATATATAAAGCAAGAAGAATGCGATAGAAAAATATGGTACTCCATGCAGATTTTTTTTTTTTAAAGTGCTTGAAAATGGAAAAGAAAAAGCCTTAAAAGACACAAGCTTTGAAACACACAAGTGTTTTGAAAGGTTGCTTTGAGAAAAGTTTTTAAAAAGATAGTAGGCCTCATGTTGTACGGATGTTATTTTGAAAAATCTTACCCAAATCTTTGGTTTAATTAGAACTTAGCAATGAAGAGCTGCTGTTGAGCTGCAATTGAGATAAGTACCAGGCTTTTACTGTTTAGTTAGATAGCTAATGAAAAGACAGTGTTTAAAGACATGTTTGTTACAGATGGAGAGTAATATTTTGTGTGCTTATGGCTGTTTTATTAGCTACTGTAGTGGACCAGGGTTTTCTGTAGGTCATGCGATAACTTAGGTGAAAACTTGAGAATTTGTCACTGGTTCTTTCTGCTAATTTGTGAGAGTTTACATTTAGTCCCAATAAAGGTGTAGGTGTTGCCACAAATTGATAGTTACTGCATCATTATTTCTCTTGTTACTTCAGGTATATGAGAAAGATTTTGAGAACTCTTAGTTCTGTTCTTGCACCCTCAGCCTTCTTTTCACTCCTAAATTTTACTTCCAACACATCAAAGGTTCTAACTGTTTGAATAGTAAGAACATGAAATGAGCATTTCTGGTTCTCTCAACAGTCTGATCATTTTCAAATAGTAATAGGGGAATTCCTTGAACAGCAAAGTGAAATATTTGCAGGATGTACTGAAGCAGATTTTAAGCCTAAAGTGTATGTCCTATATTTAAACTCAAAGGCTACTTTTACACAAGAGTAAACCGATTTCCTTTATGAGTGCACTTCAACCTGAGTGTTTTGTGCCTTCAGAGGGCCTGAATGTTAACAGAATTAACATATGTTGAAGTTCAACCCCAGCTGGTAACTGAGCGCTATACAGCCACTCATTCTTCTCCCCCCCAGGTAGGATGGGAAAGAGAATCGTAAGTGTACACGGGAGAAAAGTCGTGGCTTGAGATGAAGACGGTTTAATAGGCAAAGCAAAACCAAGGAATTCACTCAGCACTTCCCATGGGCAGGCAGATGTTCAGCCATCCCCACGAAGGCAGGGTTCCAGCACAGGTAATGATGACTTGGGAAGACAAACGCCATCACTCCAAATGTCCCTCTCTTCTTCATTCTTCACCCGACTTTCTATGCTGCGCATGACAGCATATGGTCTAGGATATCCCTTTGGTCAGTCTAGGTCAGCTGTTCGGCTGTGTTCCCTCCCAGCTTCTTGTGCACCCCCAGCCCACTCACTGGTGGAGTGGGTTCAGAAGCAGAAAACTTCTCAATGCTATGCAGTAACTAAAGCATCCCTGTTCTACCAGCGCTGTTTTCAGCACAGATCCAGCGCTTAGCCCCCATACCAGCTACAATGAAGAAAATTAAACTATACCTCAGCACAACATATGAAGTGTGGTAAATATTTACTGCACAAAGATAAAAAACATCGAGAAGGCAATGTCTGCCTCTTGAGGTCTTACCTCTGCAGGGCTGAGTCTATTTTGTTTGCTGCCGGTGGGTTCTCTTGGCATCAGTTAGAGCGTTGGATGTAGTGAATTAGGGGAAAGTCAGTCCTAAGACTTTACATTCTAGTTTTTTATTACTAAAGAAAAATGCAATTTGAACTCACTGGTTTTGTCTTCCATGAATTAGTATAGTGTAGATTCTTTTAGTAGTTGTGCATTAGGATTTTATCTGGTGACCTCTGACGAGAATAGTACGAGTGGTGGTGTGCAGGCAAGAATGAAGAGGTGCTGGTACTGTTTCTGTGATATGGCCTCAGTCTTTTAAATATGGGAATTCCTTTTTAAAACATACAGGAGGGACAACTGCTCAAACTTTTCTCTTAGAAAATATAATCTTCAGTGATAGGTTTGTCTGGTCATCTCTGCAGTTTATGTGGGGTATGTTGGATCTCAGTGAGAAGTAGATTACACAGTGTGCTTAAATACAACATCAGTTTCTCACTATACTTGAAATATGTCTATACTTTTTCCCCAGTAATTATGCAGTTAACTAACTTGTGTTTAAGTTCTGGCTGTGTGATAACTGCAGCTCTTGTTCTGCCCCTTCTCTATCACTTTGTTCCAGTTCCAGGTCATTGTTATTTTATTCCCTATTGTAGTTGCATTCATACCTCATACCTCATTCTGTGCATTAAGTGCTTCCAAATATAATTAAATTTGTATTTGAGACCGCTCATCTATCAGGCTTTCAAATTTTTCTGCCATAGTTGCATTGTGTTTAATCTCAGAGAAAATAATCCAGCAAAATCATTTGGATCATTCTGAAGTTTCTGTTACCAGTGTAATGGCTAGGCATAGGTAAAGCTCAAGGTCTCAAGCATGACACATCCAAATCATGTAAAAACAAACAAAATCACTCACTTGGTATATTCAGATGCAACCGTCAAAAAGTGTAGCTCCTGTTTTGGAATATTTATCAAGAAATATAGCAATATATGACAATTTTCAGTTATCTCTGTAGATCAGGATGATGTGGATGGTATATCTATGTGGTGGATTGGCCCTGTGCAGCAACCAAGTACCCTCCAGCTGCTTGCCCCCTTCCTCCTGCAGCAGCCTAAGAGAAAGAATTGAAATAGCAAAAGCAAGAAAACCCTTGTGGGCTGAGATGAAGACAGCTTCATACATGAAGGAAAAACATAAAAAAACCCCAGAAATCAATCTACCAAGTGGTGTGAAGGCAAACATTCACCACCTCTCAAAAGCAGACTGATGCTCAGTCAGCAAAGTCTGAGCAAAGATAGTCACCGAATTGATATTGCCAAGTGTCGTGCTGTGTGGCATGAAATATCTCTTGGATTACTTTGTATCAGCTGTCCCCTCTAGCCTCTCATGCACCTTTAGCCTACTCGTTGTGGGGGCAAAGTGAGATGCAGAGAAGGCCTTCACACTGTATAAGCACACTGTTCAGCAACAGCTAAAATGCTGGTGTGTTATCAGCATGGGTGTAGTCATGTATTTACAACAGAGCTCCATATGGGCTGCTATGAAGAAAATGAGCTCCATCCCAGCCAGATACAAGTACAATATATTTAGTATCTAACTGACTATGCTGGAGCTATTACTTATGTGTCCAGTAAGGCTTCTCTGCTGCCTGCAGTGCATCAGTGTGGCTGTGCAACTTCCAGACTCACCTGTGCCCCTGAAAGGAGTGCAGCTGCTTTGTGTGGGTAAATGCCAAGTAATTGGCACCTGGATGTGCATCCCAGCGTGTGATCCTGGAAGCTAAGTGTCTGGACTGGTATTACTTTTTTGAGGATTGACCAAAATGTAATAAAACTGTCTTGTCTTACATGAGCAAATCTTGATTGATTCCCGGATTTGGATCCAATACATAGACTCAGAGTTGAATGTTTTCTCAGCTCCTTCTGTTAGAAGCCCCAAGGAATGACTGTTGGCTGTTTTTATTTAAGAGTGCTGAGCTAGGTTCAAACTGATGTGATTCTTTCATGATTGCAAAACTAAGCAAAATATTGTAGTGATTCATTGCCATTTGGGTTCTATGACTTCAAATGCTGTATGAAGAAACATCAATATTGCCATCCCTGTTTTGTTCTCTTGACATGCCACTTTCTTTCCACTTAAATAGTTTTTGATAAGGTCAGACCCTAGACTTGCCAGCTGCCATTTAACTTCAAGTGACAAGTTTTCAGCCATGAGTTCCGCCAGCCTGAGTGTTGTATTTGCAGTGTCCTCTCTCAGCTGGATGCGAATAGGCTATTAGAGATCTAATAAGGCTGTGCTGCATTTACAGCTGAATGCGTCCATCTGCTCTTTATAGAGAGGACTGCAGGCTGCCATGAGGCACAGTGCTACTTACATAAGGAAGGAATGGTTGGGAGTGCTCTAATTCTGTCTTCCTCCACATTGAGTCACCCTCAGTGGCTTATAGCAGAGAGCACCTGCTTGCTGACTCAGCTCCTGAGGTCAGGTTTTCACAAAGACTGTATCACAGAAATCTGTAGCTGAGTTGACCAGAAGCTTCACTGCTGCTGCTTTGTGAGGGACAATTAATTTTAAAAGAAATTAAAGGTTTTAACATTAAGAATATTTAAATAAGTCCATTTTAAAACTCAAAGTTTATTATCATCAATAGGTTCCTTGCAAATTGATTCTGGTGTTTTGGGGCACTTTGGACAAACTGTTAACAATACAGATGAAATGTACATTTGACAGAACATAGTAAGTGCTCCCTGTGTAGTTTGATTGTATTGATACTTGGCTGTCTCTCAAGCTGTGATGGAACAGAGTTGATTTATGTTGCAGCTAGATGAACATGCAAAATGCAAAGAAAAAAAAAAAGACAGTAGTTGTTGCACTGTTTCCCTGTGGCTAGTATTAATAAACAGCAGTGTTTTAAACTTCGCAGCTTGTTCAGTGGGGTTTATCATTTGATGTAGTGTGTAGACGTGAAGGAATCACTTATTTTTTCAGAGGATTTCTTACTGTGATACTCATTTTATGTTTTCTCTGCATGTGTATTTGTTTATGGGTGTCAATAAGTAGCTGCTCTCTAGCCAAAGCATGCCATTTTTTCATGTGATTTTGTTGACATATGCTTAATCAATTAATGTCTTCTCCTAACTGAACCCTCAAACTGTAGTTCTTTGCTTGTTGACTTGAATGGCAGTCTGTTAGTTCATTACCAGACTTGTCTTCTTATCTAAACAGAGCATATCTGATAGTGATTGCTTAGTCTGTGTACCTAATATATTTTTTTCTGAGAGCATAGCAACTGCATTAGCTATTTATGATAGAGTTGCTTGTCTGATAAATTAGAACTTGTGACCATCAAACACTATGTCACTTGTGTTAGTAGTATTATTTTGCTTTCCTTCGGTGCATGGTGAATATTTAGACTTGTTCTTTTTTAAACTAAAACCAAACCAAAACACCAAAACCCAAAAATTTCTCAGTAAAGTATATGATCTGTATCTCACTGCCAACTTCATGAATTGGCATCATTACGTGTTTTTGGGTATTCAAAAATGCCGGCCTTTAAGATAGGTTCATTTTTTGCAATGTTTGTCTTGTTTCACTATCCAAGCTGAGGCATCAAGCAATGTTTTTTTTCTCTGATACATGGAAAGATTTTAGCACAACTGAATTTTATAACTGAATTTCTTTAAATATGGTAATGTACGTTATTACTTTGATTTGCTATGGTATAGAGGCATCAGTGTAAATAATGTCTTTGGCTATTCTTCTAACAAACAGCTCTGTCAAACTGTTATTTCATTTTGACTTTGAAAAGAAGACAGACCCAACTAATACTTTATGAATCTGTTGGCATCTGCCTAAAAAGTTAAAATAAAGCTTACTTGCTTGTTACTATATTTGGCAATATATTTTCTGTTTTCTCAATTCTAAATACAACAGTTTTGTCCTTACTGTTATCCAATTGCTTGATTTCAGTAGGGATACTATTGTGAATAATTTCCTTGTTACTACTGGAAGAGTAAAACAGAAAGTAGATTCCTGCATTTTTACATGAGGGAACTATGAAACTCTCAGGATCATCAAGTATTTGACTGGTAACAGAGGACCAAAGTGTATTTTAGTGAGACTATAGGTGGAAAAAGATTATCGTAGTCCTATGTTTCCTTGAAGTTAGTTTAGACGTAGCATTAATGAAAACATTAATTTCAGTTTATAATTTTAGTGTGTTGGATTTTAGTCCTGCCTTTTGCGTGAAAAGGAAACAACTGAACTTTGAGAGTCCTTTTAGATTCAAACTGGGCTTTTGTTATATTCATACAGGCTGTACCTGCTTAGAGCTGAATATTTGAAGATTTCTGGAATCTAACTTAAGTTGATTTACTGTGCCTTACCCTTAAAGGCCTTTGGATGCATTTCTGTAGTAAGAGTCCTCTGCCAAGCAGTCGTCTTCATTCCGTATTACAGAAAAATTTGGCTTTGCATGGAAATACAAAGGTTTTCCTTGAAAAGAGCAATGCTTAAGATGTTGCAGACATAAGCAACGAATTTTCTAAATGTATGCGTGCTATTTCGTCTTCCTTGGATCTGAGGGCTTTTAGGAAGGTGGAAAGGCTTGTGGGCAGCTCAGAGTTTATAATCACCTACGAGCTAGCCTTGAGAAACTCCTTATGCTGTGGTACAAGATGTGATGTGTGCAGCTCATTTACCAAAGTTTAGTCTGTGTCTCACTTTCCTATGGAATATTTTAAGATTATGCTTTTGTTGCCCCTTTTAATTTATTTTAGTGATGATAATTTCCTTCCTTTTAAAGAAAAATAGAAACATCTTCCTGTGTATCTCTGCATTACGATTTCATACACTTAGAATTAGCAAATTCTGTAGAAACATCACAAGGATATTTGATTTTTCGTTAGTACATATTTAATTTATACTCCTCTTTGGTTTCCAGAAGAAAATTCATGCCCTGTATATTAATTAATTTTGCATTTGATCCAGTTATGATACTCATTTTAATAAAGATAGAAATGTTAATCACCTGAGAGTAAATTGTTTGGTGGCATTACCCAGACAGGAGTGAGCATGTTGCTTTTTCTTAGTTTAAAAATGTAGAGAAGTTAGCACCTTTGATTATTTCAATATTGTTGCTACTTCAATTCCTTAGAACTTTTGTATGTTTTCTGATGTCTTTGATCTCAAGTTTAAAGATAATAATCTCTTTGGTTCAGGGAGAAGGTTTAAAAGCCTTTCTAAAGTCATCAATTGGATCATGTTTCAGTTGTTTAAAGTGAGAAGTCAAGCCTTCATTGAGTTGAACAAGTTCTCTTTCTAAGGGAAAAGAAAGCCTCTTGTATGAATTTTCATATAGTCCAATTATTGGAGTAAATTCTTCTTTCATATTGTTCATGTCACGCCAGTGTTTACAGGAACTGATTTGGTGCTCTATATTCTACTTGGGTATATTTATCACAAGGACACTTAAAGGACAGTGTCTTGTACTTAAAGCTGTGCTTTTTAGCTCTTGAAGATTTGTGAACATTTCAAGGATGGAAAGGGTACCTGTTATTGATAGGATTTGCATGTACTACGAAAGTCGAAAGTTCTTTAAAGGATGCAGTAAGTTTAAGTTTATACATGTCAAATATTTTGATACTTAGTATTTCTAACAGAAGGATGCATAACCAAGCTTTGCAAAGCAAGTTAATTGGGCAACTTAATCCAGAAATGGGAAGTGTAAGTTTTAGGACGTTGTTTTTAGTTGTGATTTCTCACCCAAAATATCTGTGCTAAAATGTTCCCTAGAGCTTCCTCGACTACAATCTTTTTGAGTTTATGATCATTTTAGGAGGAAAAAAAATGTAGTCAGATTGTAAGATAGTGTATTTTTTTTTCCTTTCCCCTCTTGGAAAATGGTGTATTGAGTGTGACAGAACTTTAAGGGAGGTGCACTACTGAGCAGAAATACTCCATGAATTGTAATATTTGATTTCCTCTGAGGAAGTGTAAACAGGATGCTGTAAACTCCTAGTTGTGTTGTTACTTCCTATGCCTAATACTGACATAGATGGTAAGAAGTACAGACTTTCTTAAAGGGAAGTATCAGGCTTTGACTGTCTAGATAACAAAATCAATGTTGCTTTTTTTTTGCTTTTTGTTGTTGACGCACCATGAGTTGTGGCAGTGTTTCCAACTGAATTCTGTGCCTTGTTTTTCTCTTTTATGTTCTTAACTGTAGGATGAGTAAGCTGATATTTATTTTCATTTGATTAATACTACTGTGAGTGATATTTGAACCTCTACTGCCAATCGCTTTTCTTAAAGTGTTTTGATTTGTTTGTTGGGGTTCTTTAATCAGTAATACAGTATCTTCTTCTTAGGTGTGAAATGTGTTTATCTTGGATAAATTTTTTGAAGATAATAAGGAAAATATTTATAGGACTGACTTCAGCCATTTGCACAAGAGGATATAAAAGTTCGCAACTTGTATATCAAAAGTTGTGTGATGGAGTTCAAAACAAGAGAACTGCAGTAGTTTTGACTGTGTCTATAAAAAAAATTATCCATTGAATGCATATGTACATAGTTTGAGTTTAGTGCATCTCTCAGGTATTTGAAACTTTGTTGTTGATTTTGCTACTGTAAAAGTAACTAATAAATATTTTGCATTGCTAGAAGCAAAAGGAAAATATGCTTATTTTTTTCTTAAAGAGAGAGAGAAAAGAGCAGGAGGAGGCAGAAAACCTGTGTATTCAGAACTGCTGATTTTTTTTTAAAACATATTATTAAAAGTAAATCTTGACAGTATCTTACTCATACTTGGTATATTTGGCAGCATTTTGTTTTGTTGCATACTTGATGGGTGATTATGAAGCACGGAAAGAATTTATTTTAAATTACTAGGAAAAGGCAGTTATTTATCTGCTTAGTGGCTGGCAATTAGAGACATGGATGTATTCCTTTGATCCTGTATCAATGGAAGGAGTAATATTTATGCCTAAGATCTTCCGGGTCCAGTGAAGTTAGAATCTTGTAAAAAAAAAAAATCTTCCAGGAGTTTGAGTAGTTTCTGTTTCAAGGCATTTTGGTTTTTACAATTAGTTATAAGTAAATGAAATATGACTTCATATGAATGTTTTGATGCTTATTTTCTAGATGATGTTCTGACGCCAAATACGGAGAACAGTTTTCCATACCAAGTACCTAACTTCCGTAAGTGTGAGATCTGTTTGCTGTCTTTTCCAAAAGAGACCCAGTTCCAGCGCCACATGAGGGATCATGAGCAAAATGACAAGGTATGAATTTTAGTGGATATACAAACTCAGAAAATACCAGTGTAAATTGATATTTCTGTATACTGACAAAGCTAACACAAGAAATAATTTTCAGGGTTTTTTAATTTCATCACTTGGGGACCTCCAGTTTTATGAGGTTTCTCATCTAGGTTCTCATATGTTTCCTTTGAGACGGGATCTTATTTTGATGTCATTTAGTTAGGTTGTTTCCAGTTCAGTAACTTTTAATTTTAGCCGATGTGTAGTTTTCTTTTAATTGAATTTGCAAACTGATTCTACCCTTTAGCAATAAAAAGTAAGTTTATATTGATTATCTGGACCTCATTAGCCTCTTACAGCTCTTTTCAGTAATGTCAAACAACTTAATCCAGTACATATGTATTAGTTGATTGTTATTCCTTCAACTGCTTACGAATCAAATTTGGGAAAAAATGAGAAAAATACAGGTAAGTGATTAAAACTGGACTGACTGGTTAAATGATTCTTTTGCTACAGATTTCACCTGCAATCTGAAACATCTAATTTCTGTTCCTTGTTTTCTGTTTCACAAAGCTAAAACTACATGTGATGAAAAATAATTTTATTACTGTATAAGGCGACTTTGGGTACAGATTAAAAAATTGTGTAAAATTTAAGTGTTTCATATGATAATTCACGTGTACCAAGAACTACATCCACAAGTTTCAATGTTGTAAAATTCTTATATAAAAAAGGAAGTTGATATTGTTAAAAGCATGCTGTTACACACTTGTGCAAAGTGAAGGTGCTTTTAAACAATGAAAACTGATTATGCAGATAATGGCTGAAGAACAGTCAATCCTAGCACAAACCACGTTCTTTGCTATGATGGTTTAATTATTAATTTTTTGATTTAAGGAGATTTCATGATCTCACTTGAAGTAGGGAAATCTGTTTCCATCTCTTGCTCATTCTTTTCTCCTACTAACTTCACTTTCCTCAGACAGTCTCAACATTGAGTCTCTGCTTTCTTTAGTTCCCCTGCCACCTTTCCCCGTATGCTCTTGAAATGCTGTACTTGTTTTCAGGAAAGACATGCAAGGAAGAGGAAACAATTGACTGCTATTTTTAAGGATCATTATAATGTGTATGTGCTTTAATTGCTTTTTTTAAAAAAATGAAATGTTTTGATTTATATGGTTATATGTGTAACCTAGGCTGTATGTGACTTACGAGAGGATTGAATTTTGTTTTTATTTTTGTGGTTTTAACAAACAGCCTCACCGATGTGACCAATGTCCGATGTCATTTAATGTTGAATTCAACTTGACACTTCATAAATGTACTCACAATGGTGACGATCCTACGTGTCCTGTGTGCAACAAGAAATTCTCCAGAGTAGCCAGTCTGAAAGCTCATATAATGCTACATGAGAAAGAAGAGGTAAGTCATTAAACCTCATAATCAAAATTTTGAAAATACATGTCATAAGGATTGTACTTAGTCCCTTACTAATATGATGTAGAATGGAGAATTAATAGTCTAATTCAGAAGAAATATAAAACTTTTAGTGGGGAATCTGTTTTAATAATAGTAGTAGAAGCTAATACACTGGATGTAAGCAAGTGTTACCGTCTTGTCTTTACTGATTAGTTATTTACAAATACTGTTATTTTGAAGCAATTTCTATGATTTTTGTGTACATTGATGAGCCCCCAAGCATTAGGCTAGGTGGTCATTTTTGGTGGGGGGATATGTCGTGGTGAGGCATTCTCACTGTCTGTCTCTTGCATCATGAAGCTATTCCCTTGTGTAGAATTCCCACCATGATGTTCATGTTTTCTAGTTATTACTATAGTTTTCAGAGGTGGTTGTACTGGCCAAAGTAAGAAATTTTCAATCATGTAATTGCTTCATCCTTCTGTTAAGGCTTTTTTAAAATTGCACTTTGTGTTGGAGAATTGGAGATGATCAAGTATGCACTTTTATCGCCAGACGTCTAATCATAAACATACCGATTTCATGTTTCTCCATACCAGCTGCAGACAGCTTTACAGCGGTTTTGACCAGTAGGTTTGGGATGACAGGCCTGTTTGCATTTTTCCCTAAACTAGACAGGCAGTGTCATCTGTAGGGAATGTATTCCTTTTTTAGGCTTCTTATCAGTTCACGTTTTGTCCTGTACACTACCAAGTTATAACTTGAGTACAGTGTTGTTTCATGTTAATGTATTTGTAATGCTACGAAACTTTGTGAATTGCTGAAAACATCAGAATAATTAAACCAATCATTAAGATGCCTAAGAGTGATTTTTAGCATTAATTTCTATCACTAAGTGACTTTTTTTCCCATCTACTTCAGCAGCTCTGATTTTGATACTTGGTGCAGATGTTAGAAGAATAGGTGGTGTGATGCTTTCCAATTAAAAATTCAATCTGCAGCTGAAAAATTAAATTAAAAAAAATTAGGAACACCTTTCAATAGCTACTGAATATATTATCATAATTCCCTATAACTCAAACAGAGCTGAACATAAAAATTAATTAACGGAGAATTGCAAGAATGACTTTCCCAGTAATTTCACACAGGGCCTATAGAAGAGCTGGAATTTGAGCTTGAAGCAGAGTGTGTTATGTTGGCATTATCATTCAGTTAGTTTTTCATAACATACAGGGTAAGAAGTGGAATCAGTGGAATACATTCTCCTTCCTATTTGCTGCACTTCTGCTGTTAGAAGGGTTGAAAATCTGAACAAAGATCTGAACTCCCTTAGGGAATATACATAGTAGTTGAGGAGCTTGCTGCACAAAGTTGAGGTTTGGGTAACTTTAACCATAATTTGTGCTGCATTAGCCATCTTTATCTACAGATATGTGCAGAAGGGCAATAACGAGGAACTAGAATTGATTATCTTCTTGAGCTCTCCAGTTAGGTTTGGGAGACCATGTCTGTCTGTGATGTAATATAGATTCTCATAATTGCTCCTGTGAGAGATTCCAGAATGAATTTTCTAGGCTATTGAAATTGAGTTTGCAAGGGATATACTTTTCTTCTCATGTTCTTTAGTGATGTGAATGTGATAAACTGGTGTAATAAGGGAGAAAAACAAGTTGACATTCCTCACTTTTAAGTAGCTTTCTTTTAAGAAATCGCAAAGAACATACCTTGTACAAATACGCCCAGCCTTTTAGAGGATTCTTACATAATCACCATTTCCTCAGTGGAAATGAACCACAGTATCTACTGCTACTTTTTGATCTGATGAGATAGGAATGTTAAATACAAATGGAAATTATTTATTGCACTAAATCTACTGGTGTGTCTTCTCTGTGTGTACAAGGCTTTAAAAAAACTGTAATACATTGAGTTAAAACTTCAAAAGTGTTCCTTCAGATATTGTGTCTGATATGATAAAGATAGTTCATGCAGGTGGAATTAGCTAAGTAAAGTTTTACAAAATTCTTCTGAGTTTGGGAATTTTAAATATTATCTAGAAGTGTACGAGCAGTCCCTTTTGTTTAATGTTAGAGGGTGAGTTTAACTGTAATGAGATTAACAATGTGTAGTTACTTGTTCTGTGGAAGATTTTCTGTTTCTCTTATTACCTGTTGCAGAGAGAAACTATTGGGTTTGATATATGGATGGCTTTTTCTTTCTCATGTCCTTTTTTTCCTACAGGAAATTATACAGTGATGAATAAAATACATAGGCTTCCAGTGTCTCAAATAATTTTTAGACTATTCTTTTGTTTGTGGAAGTTGGTTAGTAGTATATGTGTTAATAGCAACTTAATGTCGATTGACAAACTTCCATGAGCTTGATCCATTATACATTGTAAGCATCTCTTCAGGTAATTTTTCCTTGCTTATACGAAAGTATTGTCATAAAACAGGTGGTTTTTTAATATAAGAATAGTCTTTTTCAATAGCAAGTATTCAGATTTGGATATAGGTCCTGGAAAATAAGGTAACGTTCGTCTGTTTATTTATTTATTTATCTATTTATTTATTGTACCCCACTGTAAACTAAGTCCAGTAATAATGATTTCTAGGTTACATTAAACAAGTTATTTTTGAGCTATCCTTTCATTTCATTAAGAGACTGAAGATTTTTAAGCTTTTGTGCAGAAATATTGCCTAAGGATATCACAAAATTTTTGTTTTCTTCAGAATTAGGAAACAAAAAAATTATGAAAGCACTTGAATAAAGACACGTAGTGCCATTTTTGATCTTGATTAAAATATTCTTGTCACTATAATTATTTAAGTGAACACCATTTCCCTCCCTCCTTTGTTGATCGTTTGAGGAGGAAAATAAAGAGGAGAGATTAAAAAACATTTGCATTTACACTAATAGTCACAATTACTGAAAAATGAACAAGATAAAGACTATGTGGAGTTCCTTACACACACCGGTAAGGAGTATTAAAGAGGTGTATTGAGAAAGAGATGGCAAGTATTTTTAGATGTTTAATCTTACCTCTGCTTAGATTTTAGAAAGTAAAGGTACACTGAAAAATAATGGCTTTGAATAGCAAAAGGAAGTCAAATAAATGCCTAGCGTTTAGTTTTCATTGAAATGATATTTGACTTCGATTCTTCTTCTGAATGCTTTTGCATTAAACTTTACAAGCATAATTTCCGTTCTGAATTACATGTAATACTAATGTGACCAGAAGTAGTATGTTTCATGCTGCTGTAAAATTAATGGGTTGAAGTGATATCCATCAAAAACGTTGTGTGTTCCTATTTAGTTCTGTTATCTTTTCTGTGAAGATAGCTTAAGAGAAGTCAGTAGTAACTGTGGTGGATTATTGTTAACAGGTGACAATCTTTAACCACTACAAGTGTAAAATCTCTTAATCTACAGTTAAGATGCTTTTGGGTAGAAAGCAGATTTTTTTTTTTACAAATTCTTATGTCGAACATAGCTTAAAATGGCATTGAGAGAAGTTTCTGTGTATCCTTAACTAGCCTGCTAAGGAAAGAAAAAGTGGTGATGATGTTACTGAGCTGCTTGTTTCTTTCTACCATATCCAACTTTTTCAGAATGATACCATGAGCTTACAGTGATTAATTTTCATGATTTAGATTATAGGGCTCATAAGCTTTCTTTGCTTGTGTACTTTTGTTGTTGCTTGCTTCCAGCTGCCGATGTCCATAGAAGGATACATTCATCTACTTGAGAAAAGCTTGTGCATGTGTACCACTTCTTGGGAATGTTTTGGAAAATCAGTCTCTTATTATCTCTTTCAGAATCTTATCTGTTCAGAGTGTGGAGATGAATTTACTTTACAGAGTCAGCTGTCCATACACATGGAAGAACATCGTCAAGAATTGGCAGGCAATAGGATCCACAGCTGCAAGTCTTGCAAAAAGGAATTTGAAACTTCCTCACAGCTTAAGGAGCATATGAAAACTCACTATAAAATAAGGTGACAATCATGGTATTGTAACAAAATGAGCAGATGTTACTTTTATGGTGATAGCTGGGGAAGAAAGATTAACATTTCCAGTCAGCAAAGTACCATGATCTATGCAGATAATTTATTTTCATTGGTATGCTGTTATGAAATGGCTTTTTTTAAAAAAACCTTGCTGAAGTAGATGGTTATTTTTGGAGGCTCTTGTGCTTTGGTTTTTTTTTTTCCGTTTTCATATTTAGGCTTCCATAGTAAGCACAGTCCCATCTGCTAGCTATTTGTAAGCACAGTTTAAGGTTTTCTATAGAATACTTTTTGAACTGTTTCTGTGTGATGGCTAATGGCAGTACATTGAAGCAAATGTATATTAATTTTACACAGCAGTTATTGTAATTGTGAAAATCCTAGTAGTTACCTTCTGCAGAGCAATAAGTCATTCCTTTGAATGACTTATTCCATGAATTATGAGAGTTTGTATCATTGGTTACCATGTCATTGTGAATATTTTGATTTGTATTTGAGGAACAACCGTGAATGTTTGGTTTGTTAAATTCTTAACCTCTTTTTGTTAGACTTCACCAACAGTATTTGTGCTCTAGTTCATGAGATGTTCCTGCTCTAGTTAAGAACTAGAATGTGTTCAGGCCAAAGAAATAAAGTTGCACAGACTTGAAACGTCCCACCAAAAAAGTAATTTAGAAGTCAATGTATACTTATAGTAGAATTTGTAGTGAAAATGTCTCTAAAGAGCCTCTAAGAAGTGTAAATTGTATTGCAGATGTAAGTGTAAGTTTCCTGGTGTTTGCAGGCACTTAGAAAAGTGCTCCATTTACATTGTTCTTTTAGCATCATTAAAGAGTTTGTTTTTTAACTCTCGTAGCTGATAGTAGATGTTGTCATCAAATTTACATTGTATGTTAAAAAATGATAGGGAAAAATCAGCTTTATCAACAAAGTGTTAGAATTAAACAGATTTTGGATTGTGTGTGTTTGTTTTTTTTTTTTTTAAGCAGAGTATCAAATACCAGATCTTATAACAGAAATATCGACAGAAGTGGGTTTACCTATTCCTGTCCTCACTGTGGAAAGACGTTCCAGAAGCCGAGTCAGTTAACACGACATGTTAGGATACACACAGGTAAGACTGTGGAAATAATTATTTTAGTTTGCAGTTGTTGTGAAATGCTGTTTTGTTATCTCTTGGTTTAAAACACCCTTTATGTAATTCCTTTGCTGTGGAAACGTATATGCTTTTGAAAGATATTGGTAACTATTCCTAGTGGTATTCACCTGGACGTTTTAACTAGTTCACAAAGTTTCATTTGGTACAGAATACTAGTTTTGGTACTTAAAGTTTCAATGGGCCCTAAAACTGGAGTATGTAGATAAGGGCCAGTCAGGTACTCTAAATAAAGTTCATAAATAAGCCAGAAAACATGTTGCACAGTCACAAAAAGATTAAAAATACATGAGGAGGAAAAATACAACTGACATGGTGGTGTTGCTTTTGATTTTAGATTATTTAAAGTTTCTGCCATATCTTTTCTGTCCTTACTATCACTTCTGTTTTCAGAACGTCCAAGGTGAACCTGAGAGTTGGTAAACCTAGATTGTAATTTTAATACTTGAAAAAGAGCAGATGACTCCTCAGTTTTGCAGAATGAGTAGCAGATGGTTTTTGGAAAATGACTGTAATAAATATGTGCATTTATATAACCCTTATGCAGTTGAAATAACTGAAAAATGTGAAGTATAATAAACCGAGAATTTTTGAGGTGTACTGGAGACTGTAAGAATAGTTTTCAAGTTTTACCAGACATACATAATACAGCATAAATTTGGCTTTAAACAAAATGTTAATTGTAGATGCTTCAGTGATGTGCAATATATATGTATTCTCCATCTTGCAAATAAAGTGCTGTTTGTCTAGTTTTTAAGCTAATTGAAGTAGTAGATTATATAGGTATGCAGCGTTGTTAGTATTAGCAGTCTCGTCAGACACTGACCCTTTTCTTAGCATTCTTTTTAAGCTTTGTGATTTAATTGTAAAACAGTGACACAAGAGGTCACCCTCGTACTTGCTTTAAAAGTTGATTCAAAGTAATATCTAAAAAAGTCACTGAAAATGAACTCTGTTTTTCTAGAGTTTTGTACCTATATGGTATATTGTTTTAGCTTAGTCTAGTCAGGATTAAGGAAACAAGATTATAGTTCGTTGAAGATGCTTTCCTAAAGCTTCAAGAAGTTGAAGAGCATTTATAGTTCTTTCAAATATTCTATTGGAAAACCAAAGAGAGAAAATGTGATCCCAATGTATACAGGCTGGTAGGTCATTTTAAATTCCAAATAGCTAGCAAATAATAATCTAATTTGTGAAGTATGTTATTAATTACTTGTCATGGCTTAACTCCAGCCAACAACGAAGCACCATGCACCTGTTCGCTCACTTTTCCTGCCCCCGTGGGAGGGGAGGAGAATTTGGGGTGGTGGGGGGAAGTAGTAGAATTTATGGGTTGAGGTAAGAACAGTATAGCAACTAAGCTAAAGTAACAACAGTAATATAGTAATAATAGTAGTAATAATGATAATAGTAATGAACAGGGATATAACAAAAAGAGAAACAAAACCTAACCCAAGAAGAGACAAATGATGCACAATGCGGTTGCTCACCACCCACTAACTGATGCCCAGACTGTTCCTGAGCAGCCTTGCTCCCTCACAGTTTCTTGTGCACTTCCTCAGGTGGCAGACCATGGGAAACATAAAAGCTCTTCATATCAGTGTGCTACCAAAGTTATTCTCACGCTGAATCTGAAGCCAACTGCTAGGAAGAAAATTAACTCTGTCTCAGCTGAAGCAGAGACATTACTGTAAAACTGCAAACTGTCTGGCACCCAGTTGCTTGAAGTACTCAAGATATGTAGGAAAGAAGAACTCTGCTTTAAAGAATTTAGAATACTGCAGTCTTTAATCATTAAAAGGACATGTCTGTACTACATGTACAGCATTACATTAGTGTCTTAATTGCATTACTTTTTTGTTCATAGCTATTGATTTCAAGTGTTTATACCCTGTGGGAAAAAAAATTTAGTCTCAGGGATTGCAATTCCCATATTAATAACTAAGTAATGATCCACTCCCCTTTCCCTCTCCCAAATCTGTATTTTATGAAGTTATACTTGAGAAGTACTGAAATTCCACATTGTCTATTTCAATAAACTTCATTATAAAAAAACTTAACCTGCAGTAATGCTTCTCGCTGTCCACCAGCGGTTGTTAGTGGAAGTTAAGCCTTCTAACTGTGAAAGCCCAATACGAATTTTGTCACTTCAAGAAGACTTGAAGCAGTATTCTGTATTTCAGTCTGTATTAAAAAACATATAGTTAAAACCCACAGACCTTAAAGCATCTTCAAAAGCCAAAAGCAACAGCACAGAAAATACACCTAGCTTCAAAGTTAATACTATATGAGTTATGTGCATGTAATCTGTTTCAGAAAGCTGCCACTTTTATTTCAATGCAAATTTGAGTTAATAATTTTAAACTGGATGTGATTATGGCTATATAATTAGAAGTCATGTAAAAAATTCAACAAAACTGCTTTAGTGAGCATAATATTTAGCACATTTTACTGCTTCTGGGGTAGCAGACATAATGTACAGCATGCTCATAGTGTTTTTGCTACAGAAAATACAACTGCAAAGTGTGAAATATTCTCAAGGTCCTGGAGCTACAAACTATTTCACTAAAAGAAAAAGAGTAATACTGAGTTCACAATCTATATTTCCATTAGTCAATTAAGACACATGTTTGTAAGAAGCTAAACTTTGTGCTTAGCATCCATGTATTTAAAAAATGTAGCTTTGTAATATGGTTATGCAGTTCTGTTATGTTTTGTCACTTAGAATTTCTGGAGAGTTTTTCACGCTTAATCTGTTAAAGTACAAATAATCCTAAGTACATGGAGCACTAAGAACGCCAAAATCAGGAAGTAGTTGCGGAGCATTCATGTAACAATATTGCCTAGTTTTTCTTTAGTATTCAATAATAGCATGAACATTCATGGTTTTAAAATTATTTCCTCAGCTAGTCTATGCAATATATCATATAATCAAAACATTATTTTATTGCACGCTTTCAGTGGGTAGTTATAAAGAATGAATGACTATTCATATTACAGTGGAGCAGAAACCATAGGCCATCTTTAGCAGTGTTCCTGTAAGAGTTCTTGATTTTTAGAGTAAAAGGTTGAATGTTTGACTCTGAGGTACTTATTACTGTCTATTCCACCCTCTACTCCCCCATTTGTTTCCATGCAGGTACATGAATTTTGCAGGATTTGGGGTAAAAGAATTACATATGTGGTTTTGGTTTTTCTTTTCATCCTTTTCTTTTCTTCCAGTGGTTTTACATAGCAACTTCTGAGCTATTCTAAATAATTGTTTCATACCGATTTTACCCTTCTTTCACTGATCATCATCAGCTAGGTTATAGAACTCTTTCACAAAGCTGCATCTTCTTCAGAGTAGATGCTGAGATTGGTGGTCAAGGTAAATGATTTCATTGTCAAAATGCGTGATACCATTTGATTCTGTGTTTGTGTGGGTGTATGTACAGATATCTATATGTACTGTTTTATTTCAGCTCACACAATTTTTCATTTCGATACAGGAAGCTGCGAATGTTTGTCTAAAGCCCTTTAATTTGCCTCACATCCTTCTTCCTTACAGGTGAAAGACCTTTCAAATGTAGTGAATGTGGCAAAGCCTTTAACCAGAAGGGGGCATTGCAGACTCATATGATCAAGCACACTGGTGAAAAACCCCATGCTTGTGCCTTTTGTCCTGCAGCCTTTTCTCAGAAAGGCAATCTTCAGTCACACATACAGAGAGTTCATTCAGAGGTAAATACAATTCTTCATAAAGTGGTTAGTGCTAATATACTGCTTATTTAATTTTCAGAATTTAAATTGTACTGCTTGCTATTCCTATGCTCTCTTGGTGCTTTCTGCCTTCAATATAGATTTACTGCTGTGGTATAGATTCTCATTCGTTGGTTTTACTTGCAAATTCAGCTTTTCTGAAATAGCTTAATCTGAATAAATGAATGCTTAGAATAATAAGCAGAACCTTCATTTAGCATTTTTTTTTTTACTACATTGGAAGATTAATAAATTATTAGTGGTTTTATGTGTATAAAAATGTGTCTATGTCAGTCTTAGGAGAACGAGGGCTAGAATCAGATGAAAGTAAGCCAAAAGCAGAAAATGGTGAGAAATTTCAAGGCCAAACAGCAACCCAGCAACTCCATCATAGAGCATACTTGCAATTGCAATTTGTCTTTGAAGTACATATTTTACAGCCTGTTTCAGATTTTTTTCGGTTACAGGTAGACAAAAATTATAAAGTAAGATTAAAAAGCATTGTTGCAAAGGTGCTGCAATGATAACACAGTCTTCTGAACAACGTTGACTATGCAACTTAGTTCAGCAATTTCCATCCTGACTTCAGTGATTTGTGGTTGGATATAGCCCTAGAAAGATACTTAGTTTTGATTTGGAAGGTATAAAGTCATAGAAGCAGCTTTATTTTTCTCTCTCTCTTTTTTTTTTTTTTTTTTTTTTTTTGGTGCATGCAGAATATCATATCTTTCTAAGGATAGTTTTCACTTTTTTTCTCTGTTACTTAGTTTTTCTGTAAGGAAAAAAGATTGGGGAATAAGTGACTTCAATTAAATGTTGCCTTGTGATCATGTCTCATGCTGTTTCGTGATCCTGAGCCTATATTTTAGTGATTGCTTTATATAATTTGTTGTGGTTTTTTTTCTTTCTTGCTGTCATTGTGTTTACTTCAAGACTGCACATAGAATTTTATTAATTCTTAATTTTATCCTGACACAGTTGCAAAATAATGTTGCAAGTGATAAGGAAACAGGTTGATTCTTACTTCATATATCACTGCTTATTCTGTGTTTTATTAGTTCATACATCTTTCTGGAAGTCTTGCTACCAGTTTAAGCTGGTATCAAAAAATACAGAACTCCATACTGTATTGCAAACAGTGCAGCGTGTTTTCTTTTGAAGACTTTGTTGTTCCCTGCATATTCCACTGGATCTTACTGTTATGTGATAGACTAAGGAAGGAAGGGGAAGTGAGGCTCATTTAAGCTGCAAATTTAGCTGCGTTGGTCACATCAACCCCTTGGCATGAAAGTCCTAAATGAGTTGCTGCTGGTCACTTTCTCATCTTGTGTGTTCAAGTTCAGTTTAGACAGTATTCTAAATTACCTTGCGCTTCACTGTGTTACTTTTTGTGTGTGTGAGTTTGCTTGGAATTTTTTTTCATGCAGTTCCTAGGCCTTTGGCCCAATCTATCTCACCTTCCTTCTACTTTGATCTGAAAAGTTGATTTTATTTTTTTCTTGGAAGTTTATAAAAGATAACATTTGCAAAAGCAGACAGAAAACAGTCAGAATTTAAAGATAAATTGTCTGCATTGTTTTTGTCTTCATGATTCCAAGCTACCGTTTGTATTATGTATGCTAGTACATCTTCAAGCACATCTGCATTGATAAAGTTGCATTTCAGTTTTGTTTCTAAGCATGTAATGGTAGGAAATTGTCATTTACTAGATTACATTTGTTTTCATCTCTGGTGCTTCCCAGCTTGAAGAATTGATGGTAAGAGATGATAGTCGTGCTCATAGATTGCAGTTGACTTGATAACCAAAAACCACCAGCTTGATTCCATAACTGTGTATCAGTAACTTGGAAAAATAAATCAAATTAACTCTCATAGACATATAGTATACTTTCAATATGGATAAATAATAAGAAACTTGATATTTTATAGATGTAGGGAAATTTACTCTTTTTTTGTTTTATTGAAGGTGAAAAATGGCCCTACGTACAACTGTACAGAATGTAGCTGTGTCTTCAAAAGCTTGGGTAGTTTAAATACACATATCAGCAAGATGCACATGGGTGGTACACAGAATTCTGCGAGTGCTGCAACAGATGTATCTCATGTTACAGTGGTAAGCTTTGCTGGCTATATTGTGAAAAGGTCTATAAGAGTTGAATTAGGTTTCTATGTCAATTCCAGTAATTCTTCAGATAGATTAGAACTAAAAGACCCGTAGCTGTCTTTTGTCTTTGAAGTTTTTTTTTCATTTCTCAAATTGATATGCGTTAAATATTGGCAGAATGCAAATTGGCCAATTATATGCAAAATTTGAGAGTTTGGTTGAAAATATAACAGCTTAATTCTACAGCTAAGTAAAACGTAATTCTGATGCTTACAGGTTGTGTGAGGAGGAAAACTTTCTAGATAAAAATAATAAGAAATTTTCACTGGAACACTGCAATTAGTTTCAACTCATTTTCATAAACTAATTGTTCATATCATTCTAGTCCATACAAACACACAGTGAATTCTTCTTCTGACTATTTCTGTTGTTTAAAATGTTAGCTGCTTATTGACAGATCATGAAGGATCCATACCATGGGAAAATGAACTGTGCTGCTTTTCTATGGGATATTGGCCATGTTTTTAGTACTTTTTGTACAAAGGCTTGCAATATGTTCTTTTCCTTGTAGGATTCTGTCACCCAGCCTTTAACAACATCCCCTGCTAATCTTTTGCAACCTGTTGACAACAAATGGAAGAACGTAAGTGTAGAGTTTTTGTCATACTTTTGTGTCAAGACTAAAAGTGGGAGAAACTTCACAGAATTTTGTAAACCTTTGTTTAGCTGATGAAAAAGGACATGCAGTGGTCTTCTGTGATAAACTGATCAGCTAATATGTAAAGGCAAGCTTCTTGGTGAATGCAGCTGGTTATTTAGGAAGGGAACAGGTCTTGAATGGATTATATTCCCTCACTTATTATACAGTCATGAGTTTGCATAGAATTCTGTTCATTAATTCTTCGAAATGGAGGCAAATGCTCTGCTGTGTAAAGAGACCGGAGAAGAGTAAGGACTCTTGAAAATACTGGATTATCCTACCCCTCTGACTTTACTTCACAGAGGTACTATGATTTGAGTCGAGAAGGAAGGAACTGTGTTCTTGCTGGTTGAGTTGGTTGGAATGAAGGCAGCAGTGAAAATGGGGGGTTGCGGAGGAGCCTGTGAAGGTGGGGAAGGACGATGCAGGCAGGGCTGACTTTGTGGAATCTCATACCAAGCAGTCTTGACATACTGGTAGGCAGTTCTTGATGTGCCAGTCAAAGGGGAGAGTGGTAGCATGTTTTGTGGCAGCTATGTAGTGTGTTGTTTATCAGCTAGAGATTTTAGCTTGGTATCTTAGTGACAGGCTGCTTTGACTTACCTTACCATTTTCTCAACTTCAGCTGCTGATTATCTTCTCATGTGCTAGAATTCACAAAACAAAGGACTGGGAAATGTGTCAGTGTTAGTTATGGCTTTGAAGTTGCCATAACTAGTCTGTCCTCTTCCTTTTTATCTTTTACAGTATTCATTGAGCAGTTAAGTTAAAGCTGAACAGAACTGATATGAACTAATTACTAACATTCGCTGTATTTCTTATATTAGGTAATTTTTTTTTTTAACCAGTAAAAGTTGTTTGAAAAGTTTGAAAAGTTGAATGGAATTACAGGTGATACCTTTTTTTAGGAGGTCTATGAGAGTGTGAAAGTACAGATTGTAAGATACTCATCAATTTACAGTATGCTTTATTGTAAATATACTGGATTAAATGTATCATAATCCTAAAAAATGTAGTTTTATAAAGTTACAATCTACATATAGTTGTGACAGATTTAAGTTTCTCCCTCCCTTTCTAGAACACTTTTAGAATGTAGTCTAATAGTTCGTAATCATAGAATCATAGAACTTAAAAATCACTTTTTAAAGAAAATGCAGTCCTACATTTTCAATGAAATCCTACATAGTCCTGTCCCCTCCCTTTCTCCCACCACTCTCTACCACCCTCCAACAAATGGATTTTGTTTTATGTAGGGTAGTTTATAGGCAAAACTGTCAAGGAAATCAAGTTCCAGAGGGGAACTGATGACTTAACTTTTTCTTGAGTCACACAATGTTTTTCTCTTTTTTTTCATTGAATCTGAATATTGATATTAGGTTCCCGTATCAGAATGTCAGATTGTGTGGTTCACTGTACTTGATGCAGAATGCCAGGCATTTTCCAGTGAGGTGCTAGTTGGGAGCAATTGCTAGTTGGGATTCCATTGCTCTCTCCTCCCAGAGTTGCCTACCAAGTGAAAGAACTGGTCCAATTCCATCTTTTAGTCTTTGAACTTGCTTCTTCACTAGAGGAAGACTTATTAACTGTTAAGCCACCAAGCAGTTAATGAATTTTACAGAGTCAGCTACAGTTTACATGTAGTGGACCTCGGAAACCAAGCAAGGAGAACCCTGACTTTCTAGTCCAACAGTTAGAGCTCAGATCTGTTTTCTCCTACTTGCTAGAGTGCGTTCTATTTTTACTATAGTAACTATACAACTGATGGAGCATTAGAAGAAGCTGCCCAGAGAGGATGTGGAGTCTCTTTCTCTGGAGGTTTTCAAAACCCATCTGGATGCATTCTTGTGTGACCTGAAGGAGATAAACCTGCTTTAGCAGGGTTGGACTGGATGATCCCTGGCGATCTCTTCTAACTCCTACCATTCTGTGATATTCCATGATATGTATGGGATTCTGTGGAAAAGGAATGCATGGCATCACCTTAAAACTAATGCTGACAGACCTCAATGCTAAGGTGAATCGGCAGCAATTTGTTTTTGTTTTCACAATCCTCCTTTGATGTACTATTTGCTTGTTTCTGCATCTTCAGATGCACTGCCTGCTTGTTGATGTGCAACTGCTGTTCACTTGTTAAACTAGGATACATGCACAGACTCCTCCATCGGATTGCACCATGTATTACATATGACTTTAATAAAATATACAGATACTTTTATTTAATCTTTGCTTTTTGGTAAGTAGAACTAGTTGCGTTCTTAATAATTCTTCATTTTCCATCTTGTAATGGAGGTGATGAAAAGAATGACATACAAAAAGTAATGAGAGGCATCGTGATATTTTTTTAATTTTTAAAAAAAATTCTGAGCAAACTTGTAAGAAAAGTATGCAGGGAATCATCACTGGTACTGTGTTTCTGATAGGAGTCCCTTGGAAATTAAGTCTTGACACTACATTACTTAATATTTTATCAATGACCTAGAAGAGAATATAAAATCATCACTGATCAAGATGATACAAATATTGAGGTAACTTATGAAGAGGACAAATCACTGATACAAAGTGACCTGGATTTCTTGGTGAGCAGGGAGCGCCAAGCAATGTATGTCCTGGTATAGCCAAGAATAAAAGAATGTGTATAAAGAGCAGGAGAAGTAGGCAATTTTCACAGGATAGAAGTTTTCAAGGATTTTGAATTCCCGTTATAAATAGGGATGAAAGAAGTAATTGATGTATCAGGTAAAAGTTAGGTTTTCCTTGCCTAGAAAGACTAGCTTTTGTCTTTTCTATTGAAAGTTCCTTTCTAAATAAAACAAAAAGCTTGCGTGTCTTCTGTATTTCATTCTGGTGGAAGTGCTCATCGAGCTACTTCAGTAGGTTAGCAATTATGTCACCCATCTACAGGAAAGATTGGAAGGAGGAGCTGGGGAGCCTCAGGCCTGTCAGCCTGACCTTAGTTCCAGGGAAGGTTATGGAGGAGATCATCTTGAGTGCCATCATGCGACACGTGGGACAATCAGGTGATCAGGTCCAGTCAGCATGTGTTTATGAAACGCAATACCTGCTTGATTAAGCTGATCTCCTTCTATGACAACATGACCTGCTCAGTGAATGAGAGAAAGGCTGTGGATGTTGTCTAGCTATAGTAAATTTTTTTGGACACTTATTTTCCACAGCATTACCCTAGAGAAACTGGTTGCTCGTGGCTTGGGTGGATGTACTCTACACTGGGTAAAAAAGTGGCTGGTGGCTGGGCCCAGAGAGTGATAGTGAATGGAGTTGAATACTCTTGGTGGCCGATCATCAGTGGTGTTCCTCAGGGCTCAGTGTTGGAGCCTGTTCTGTTTAACATCTTTCTCGATGATCCAGATGAGGAAATTGAGTACACTCTCAGTAAGTTTACTGATGACACGAGGTGGGAGTGTTCTACTTGAGGGCAGGAAGGCAACAACATAATGCAATGTTACAGGCTTGGAGAAGAGGGGCTGGAAAGCTTTCCAGTGGGAAAGGACCTGAAGGTTTTTGTTGACAACTGTCTGAACATGAGGCAGCAATGTGCTCAGGTGGCCAAGGTGGCTAATGGCATCCAGGCTTGTATCAGAAATAGTGTGGCCAACTGGACGAGAGGGGTGATGGTCCCTTTGTACTCGGTGCTGGTGAGGCCACACCTTGAATACTGTGTTCGGTTTTGGGCTCCTCACTACGAGAAGCACATTGAGGTGCTGGAGCGTGTCTAAAGACGGACAACAAAGCTGGTGAAGGGTTTGGAGTACAAATCTGAAGAAGTGACTGAGGTAATGGGGCTAGTTTATCCTGGAGAAAAGGAGGATGAGAGACTTGATCACCCTCTATAACTACGTGAAAGGAAGTTGTGGTGAGGTGAGGGTTCAGTGTCTTCTCCCACATTAAAAGCATTAGAACAAGAGGAAATGGCTTCAAGATACACCAGAGGAAGTTTAAATTGGATGTTAGGGAAAATGTCTTTATCAAAAGGACTGTCAGGAATTGGAACAGGCTGTCCAGGGAAGTGGTGAAGATATTCAAAAGATATGTAGTTGTGGCACTTAGGGACCTGGTTTAATAGTGGATTGGCAAGTGCTAGATCAATGATTGGTCCTGATGATTTTAAAGTTCTTTTCTGACATAAGCGATTCTGTAGTTCTATGACTTTTGCCTTTGTCAATTGTGTGTTTATAGTGTTTGCTGGTTTTGAACTGTGTTCAAAGATACAGGAGGAATCAGAGCCATCACTATGATCTGATGTGTTTTATTATTGGTAAGATAATATCTGTTTATCAGATAAAATATTTAAAGATTACTTGGTCTGCTGTTTTGAAGAAAAGGGAAAAAATTGCTATCTCTAATAAAGAAGATTAAAAAGGTGTAAGGATTGAAGCTAGGCAAATTCACACTTTGTAATAAAGTATGTAATTTTAGTGTGGATAATTTACTGTTGCAGTAACTTGTAGAAGTTTCATAGCAACAGAAAAAATTAACACAATAAATGGCTTGATTTAAAGAATTGTTATTTCTGTACAGTTACTTGAAAGAATAATTTCACTAAGAGTAGTCACGTGGTCTGTGATACACAGCAGAGGAGACAGACTAAGGATGATCACAGGAGCTGCTATTCTAATTGAACGAATGAGAAATTATAAAGTAGTAATAAAACACTTCATTCTCTATGCTGTTTTTAAAACTGATTATGGAAGCGAGACCTATAAAGAGACCTCTGAAACTTCATAATGAACAGAATGACTTAATAGTAATGGTGCAAACTTTAAATGTGTGCACAGGCATATATTATTTTTCAAAAAATATAACCTCCATGGGACAGGATATGAACTGCTGTATAATATGTGAACACACTGGCTAAATACATGTAGTACTGTAATTTTCATGTCAAAGATAACATTCTTTACATTTTTTTCTCTTCCTAAAGCCTGTGAGAATGTTATAGACTTTATGGCATAGGATTCCTGCTCTACTGAAGAGCTTCCCTGCATTCTGTTGCAAGAAAATGAACAATCTCCATAAAAAGCTGCTAGACTCTTTAGCAAACAACTTTGCTTCAGTTCTGTCTATGGCAATCAGAATGGCACATATACTGTGTCGTGTTTTTTAATTTATATATTTAAGTGTTTATATCACTTCTGTTAAGTTGGAAAGGCTCAGATTCCATCTGTCACACCAGTTAGATGAAAAAAAAGATGAAATAATAGTTAAATCATCAAAATAGCAAATGCTATTCTCCCTTCCATACAAGAAAAATGACATAAGGATTCTTTTTTTTATATAATTTCATGAGAAGACATTAAGAATAATTCATCAAATCCACAAGATATAACTTGAGTCAAGCAAATTTTTCTTAATATATTTCATTGTAACCATCCTCAAATAAAATGTGTCATTTTAACTGTCCAGTGTAGTGTGTCACTATAGAGAAAAATCTCAGGGGAATCTTCAGTTTGGAAGAAATTTATTTCAAGCCAAAAATTATTCTTGTTTAAAATGATCTGAAAGAAGATAGTCTTTTTTATAAATCATGGAATCATAGAATGGTAGGGGTTTGAAAGAACCTCTAAGGATCATCTAGTCTAACCTCTTGCAGAAGCAGGTCCACCTAGATCAGATCACATGGGAACGTGCCCAGGTGAATTTTGAAGACCTCCAGAGAAGGGAGACTCCACACCCTCCCTGTGCAGCCTGTGTCAGCGCACCCTCACAGTGAAATATTTTTTCTTATGTTTAAATGGAACTTTCTGTGTTTCAGTTTCTTTCCCTCACTAGATACGAGTGTTAAATATATATATACATATATATATGTGTGTGTGTATGTGCCCAAGTGATTATTTTTAGAGAACAGAAGTGAATATTAGAAGCAAATGTCTTGTGTGTTCTAGGAAACAGTTATGGGACTAACTATTATATAAATATATATTTCTTTTTTCTGCAGTAAAATACTTGCTTGAAAGCAGATGTTTCCATATACTTGTGGAGTCTATTTATTATAATAAAGAGAAGTTTGTAAATGAAAAACAAGAAAGATTTTTTTATTTTGATTTTAAAAATAAATACCAAGGCTTTTTATAGTGTTTCTCTTCAGATTTGTTACTAAGGTAGTCTAAGATACACTTATGAAATCTAAGACTAAGAAATTAGGGGTTTAATCTTGATTTTTTTTATTTTAATATTTTGTCAGGCCTACATGTGTATGCAATTTTTTAGGGTATGGAAAGATTCTTCTGAAGCTAAGAGATTTAAAAGATTGAAAGTTTAAGGGAGGAAAAAGTTAATAATTTGATTGTTCTGAAGGATTCTGTTTTAACAACACAATTTTGTAAAAAAAAAAAAAAAGTCACAACTAATAGAAGGTTATTTTTTTTAAAGGACTTGGTTTAGTTACATGTGAACTTTAAAAATACAATTATGTCAGTGCAGTTTTATTTCTTGTGGAGTAACTTTTCATGCGGCCTCTACATGTGTTGTTCAGTAATTGATCCCTGTATTTTTTAAACTGGTTGAAGGTTCAGCAGTTAAATAAA
The DNA here is from genome assembly GCA_013401255.1 of Urocolius indicus. Lineage (NCBI taxonomy): Eukaryota > Metazoa > Chordata > Aves > Coliiformes > Coliidae > Urocolius > Urocolius indicus. Next base: position 320,484 of record WBNH01002441.1, on the reverse strand, counting down.
CTTAATTAAAGCTATAAGCTTACAGTTATGCAACTTGGGAAGAACTCAAAAAAAGAGACATACAGAAGCAATTCTTTAGTAGAGTGACCTTGAATGACAACTCTGTGTAACCCTTCTGTCATCCATGTAGTGAACATTTGACGTTTCAGGTAAGAGAGGCAAATCAGTTCATATATACTTTTCATCTTCCTTTACAAATTTACTGCTGTATATTTCAGGCCACACATTTTCGGTCTCCACTTCTTCAACAGACAGAAGACCAGGTATCTTCAACTACTGCTCATCAGGGTCAGCAGGCTGTAACTGATGTCATCCAGCAGCTCCTGGAGTTATCAGAACCAAGTCCTGTAGAAAATAACCAGCCTCAACAGCCTGGTCAACAACTCAACATTGCAGTGGGAATCAATAGGGATATTTTGCAGGTAAGAGTTATATGTGAGAAAACATTTACATTTCAGTGGTTTCTTTCTCATTTTAATGAAATTTGTTCTCGGTATTTTCAATTATGGCAATCCTTCTGCCAAGAAACAGTTGAATGGAACACACCAAGATATATATTTTGTATTTTGTATAAGCAAGGTTATAAATATTGATTACATGACCTAGAAGAAGGCTTTTAGTATATACATCCATAGTGGACATTTTCTTGATTTCTTTTGACTATTTTTTGATGTTTCCCAGAAGCAGCTTATGAAACGTCCTTAAGTTATGCTATGCTTAAAACATAATGACATTAAAAAGAGGAAAATACTTTTGTCTGGTTAAAAAAGTAGAACGTATCTGGGGACTTAATCCTATTTTGACTATTTAGGGCTATTTGAATATTCTCTGTTGGTGCAAAGAAAATTCCTTCCCAGATCAGACTAATGTGTTGTCTAACCCATTATTCTATTCTTGATACTGGTAGTAGGAGTTGCTATGGAACAGAGAGTTGCAGGCATTAGTTCAGCAGTCTCTCTGTGTTCTGCAGTCTCCACTCATAGAACCAGACAGTGAATATTGTTCTTAAGTATTGGTGGTGGCCTGCTAACCTTTAAGCTATATTTTTCATCTCTAGTCTTTTAAGTACCGTTTAAAATTTATTTTGGAAACCTGAGTGTTACATGCAGCTATGTGCTGGTTCACCATATTACCTGTGCGAAGTTCTCTGAAGTTGGGAATATTGTGTGTAGTTGTACCAATTTATAACATAAAATATAACTATTGTAGCGATAGCTGTTAAAAAAAAAAAAAAGAAGAACCAGCCTCAAAGACAGGGTTTTCTAAGTTGTTGTATGAGCATCACTAGCCGTACTGTTGTACAAAAGTAAAACGTATTGTTCTTCCAGGTGATCCAATATCTGCACACTTCAATGTGCATTTAAGGTCTTCCACCCAGAGCCATTTCAAATACATTAGTATCCATAAAGTTGCCTACACTCCAATTCATTTCAGATGTACATAAAAATGAGTGCCTAGCTCTTGGCTGGGTCTGATGGTTGTCAGTCATTTAAGAGAGACTTCTGAGCTTTTACGCACCTTTCTTTGGTTTGACATTCTTCTTTTTCTTTTGGGTCTATGACTTCTCCAGAAGCTGATGGGCTTCAAATTTTGTTGTTTTTTTTTTTTAATAGAGAACTGTTTTCTCATGTAGTAGGCATAAGAGCTGTATATTCCTGGCAAATAATTGATTCTGTGGAAACAGTTAGCACTTCTCTGAAAGGCAGTTGTTGGCACATGTATTAGTGCAGGAAATCAAATTTATGGTCTCACAGACAGTCCGTGTTATGTGATAATGTTTTTTAGCAGCTCAAATTCTGGGAGGATGAGATGTGATTCTTTTAATTATATTTTCATGTATAGTAGTTTGAGAAGAGTTTGAGCAACTGTGGAATGTTTCTTTTTTAATCTAGAAGTTTTTTGTTCTCTTCTAGCAAGCTTTAGAGAACAGTGGGTTGTCTTCAATTCCCGTCTCTGCACATTCTACTGATTGCAGCCAGGCTAAGATTCCTGGGGCCCAGGATCAGAACCCAGATGTCCAGACTCTCTCAAATCATCATCCTGACTCTAATAACACAGAGCAAGATAAGGATCAAGAGACTACAGATAAACTGGATAAAAAAGAAAAAAAGGTTATTAAGAAAAAATCACCGTTTTTACCTGGTAATGTTGCCACTGCTTGCTACTTTTTTGCTGTAAGACTTCAGTATTTGTGACAAAGGGATTTCCCAGAATATATTGTGAAGCAGTTATGAATTTCATCTGCATTTATCTAAAACACAGTATGTGTATAAATTTTGATAACAGCATTTATAACTTTCACTATAATGATACTAAAATATTTCAGATTACCATTAAAGGAAGTTACACTGTTAAATCTTCTGGGTTTACATCAGTAGATTTTTTTTTGGAAGGACGTAAAAGAAGAAGTATAAATCTTTTTCCCATGATCCTTCTTTGAGATGGATTGTTAATTCATGGTATATCATAGAGCAAAGGGTTCTTGCAAGTTCTCCTCTTCCTCTTTGGAAAGGAAGTCTCAGAGAAGTGCAGTGCTGCTGTGTCATACAGTGATTTAGGCAATGTAGAGAAGGGTTGACATTGTGAATAATGCCTCATCACCTGTGTTTGGAATTGCAGTACTAATTACATATTGTCACCATAAATACATGTTCATGTTTCTCCTCCCTACTGTATTACATGTATGCAAGCCTGTATTTTGTCTCTGTATGCTTAAATACAACTTCAGTGTCGAAGTGGTTCCAGCTTTATGGATGCTAGAAGGGATTTGTTCTACGTATAGCCATCATATTTACGTGGCTGGCCTGATGGAGACAGCTCTGTAATAAACAATCATTGAGCTCTGTCCAAAATAACGTCATAGATATATTGATGTTGCCTTTTTTCTTTGCAAGGGATACAGAAATTGATCTAAAGTTGAAACTTCATCTTGTCCAGCATATAGCTGTGCTAAAAACCAACATTAACTTTTTCCTCTCTAAATAACTATTTTGTTCATTGTGTGCAACCGTAACAACTGCAAATAAAAAGTAAAGGTTACTGGTGTACAGTAAAACACAGCTGCCTTTATTTTTTCATAAATTAACATAATATCCATGTATTGGTTTACAGAAAAAACCCTACTATGTGAACCAATGTAAGCAGGTGAATATCGGATATTGAGCAGCATATATGAATAAAAAAACCCTCATGATAGGGTTTTTTTAACAAGCTTCTCTTGTTATTTTTGTTGAGAAAAGGTATGTTGTAGCTTTAGGACAGAAATTGAAGTCCTTGGGTCATGAAGCAACTTTTGTAAAATGTAGCCTTAAAAAGTAGATCTTTCAGATGGGCGTTTATGGAATTTTTACTCCTATCAAAATTCGTAATATGTAGTTTCAAGTCTGAAATGGCATAAGAGAATGCTGTAGAAAGCATCTCCTCCAGGTAGTTAGGTGAGTGTGTAGTACTTAAATTGACATGGTTATGATTGAGGAGTTATATTAATTGCTAGATAATTTTGTGTTAGGGGAAGTATTTGGAAATTAACTAGTATTATTGTACTGCATTACAACTACATTCTGTATTTCTAAGTGGCATGCAAACTGTACTCTTTTTGTTCTGTGAAGTCCGACAGTTCTTCACTTTTTTCTTTCTTTTTTTTAAAATCTTTTTCCTTTCCAGTAGCATTAAAATGTTTGAATTTCAACAGGGTGCTCCTGGGTTTTGTTTTTGTCATTACAGCCCCTCACTATTTTTATGAAATATACTGTGTCTGCTAGAGAAATTTAGTGTCTACAAAGTGTGTTATAATGGCATCTATTTTGCAAAGTGTTCTTGTGTTTTGATTGCTTGTGAAATAGTGACAGCCTAGTGGATATTTTTTACAACTATTCAATGTTTCAAACATGCTTATTTTAATGTTCCTTATTTTAGGTTCTATACGTGAAGAAAATGGAATAAAGTGGCATGTTTGCCCATATTGCTCTAAGGAATTCAAAAAACCCAGTGATCTAGTGCGCCACATCCGCATTCATACACATGAGAAGCCGTTCAAGTGTCCCCAGTGTTTCCGCGCCTTTGCTGTTAAAAGTACTCTCACAGCACATATAAAAACACATACTGGCATTAAAGCTTTCAAGTGCCAGTTTTGTATGAAATGCTTTTCCACCTCAGGGAGCTTAAAAGTTCACATTCGTCTACATACAGGTAAGGCTTCAAAATTGCTTTTGTATCTTCTATGATGTCAGACCTTAAATGAACAATGGTAATTGGAGATGCTTAAATTGTAGCGCTATCACATCATTGATATTTATCAGAGAATAAACTGCTTTTGATGTCTTTTAGGATTAAATTAATTTTTTGTCATTTTCTAGTGTTTTATGGCTTTGAAACTTTATTTGGGCTCTTATAAAAGCCATATAGATGCTTAGTTTTCTATCAATGAGTCAGAAATTGCTCCTTTGTAGTATTGCTGTTTTAAGTGGATTAAATTGTCCTCTTTTACAAGTTATACTCTTAGAAATTGAGTTTGATTTTACTTAGCCCCATTCATCCTTGATACTTACATCTTCCCTCCCCTTCTCCATACTTTTTGATAATTTCACTGTTATCACTCAGGACTACTTGGTTACATGCTATTTTGTCTTCAACAATAAGGTAGTGCTTGTTTTCACCAACTTACCTGTTTTCAATATTTTATGCTACACACCTTAAAACTGTTCGATTCATGTAGTCCTTGTTTACAACATAAATGATGTCTTCAATATCTGTTACTCTGTGGCTGGACTTCTATCTTCTGCATAGAGAAAAATGAATTTTCTGCTTTTAGTGAACTACCTGGTTGTTTTCCATTTCTCTCTATTCTTGCAGGTAAATAAGTTTTCAGCAAGATAAGCACATACATGTGCTGCTCTTTTCTTTCACTCCTGTTTACTAATGTTCTGAAAAAGTATCATTTACTGGCTTTGTGCATTTAGTGTTTAGTGTGTTTCATCATCAGATCCCTTTAATCCATGAAATATTGGATTCATCTGTAGAAAATGTTTCACTTCATTTTTTATACATTTTTAAACCAGTATGTTTCCTGTTACTTTCAAGTCAACCTTACTTTATTTAAGAAGTCAGTCTCATTCAAAGTTGCAAAAGCACTTGGTGGCTTGAAAAACAGGTGGTCTGGTGTGTGTGTACCTCCATTGTTCAGCACACTTGTTTTTCCCGTCAGAGGTCTTTGTTTCTTTCTCTGTCTAGCAGGTTAAGCTTACTGGGTCAGGTTAAAGGTTCATCTAGGTCTGCATACTGTCTCTGATGTGAAAGTGAAAGCCTACTGTAATGCTATTCTTAGCACCATAGCTTCTACTAGTCTTTGGGTTGTGGGCTTTATGAAGTAGGATATACCTTTGCACTAAGCAGCACTTTTTAGATATTTTTTTTAGTTCCAAGGAACGTAGCTAATTGATTTTGAACCCATGTCAACTTTCCACTAGAACATCCTAACTTAATGAGTTCAAATGTTGAGCTACATACATGTTGACCAAAGTACTTTCTGTTGCTTTAAATATTCTGCTCGGTAGTTTCATATAATGTGTTAGTGTATTTTGAAGGATGATTTATTCTTATTTCTTGTTCATTTCATCCACTTTTGATTTTATAGAACTTTCTTCGTAATACCCAGTTATATATCTTCTAGCCTTCTAAGTTCAAGATTTCTCCTAGAACAAAAGCTGAAAGTTCATCAGTTTTGCCCGTCTCTGTAACTTACCAAGTTCTCCAATATTCTTTCCAAGGAGAAATTTCTATGGGATTTTAAATTTCAGAAGTCAGTAATTCCTGATGGAGTGTGTTTTTTGCCAACACACAGTGTTTACGTTTACAGAGGCCCATCTAGAATTTCTTTAAACTTTGTCACATCACCATTCCTCTGTTTTATCCTGTGTATTTGATTCTTTCTTCTTGTGGTTTTTCAAAAGTTTGTTTTGGCAGGACGTTTGACCTGCTATCTGCAGTTCTTAGGATAGCTTCTGGAACCTTTTGAAAATTGCTGTCACTTTTGCATCATCCAGTTTGCTGCTAACAAGCTTGCTTGAAGTGATGTGTTACAACCAGTTAGTAGTTCAACAGTTTCATACTTACTTTTGATTGGCTTTTATGGATCTGTTTTGAAAACCTATTTCATGATAAACACCCTGATAGAAAACAAAGAAGAAAATACAGAAAAGAGAATCTGTATTCCAAAGCTACTTTTTTAGAGTGGTGGAAATAAAATCACAAACTAACATTTCTTTTAATCTTTTACAGGTGTGAGGCCTTTTGCTTGTCCTCACTGTGACAAAAAGTTTAGAACATCTGGCCATCGTAAAACTCATATTGCTTCCCACTTTAAACATACTGAACTAAGAAAGCTGAGACATCAACGCAAACCTGCAAAAGTTCGAGTAGGAAAGACAAGTGTTCCAGTACCTGACATTCCTTTGCAAGAGCCCATACTCATAACTGATTTAGGTAAATAGCGAGTAAATCCTTGCTCTCCTGAAATTGAGTGTTCACTGCGTCACACGTTAATCAAGCAAACACATTCAGAGCTTACTCAGAAATATACACTTTGAATTAAGTCGTCAGAAACAATCATGCTTCAGAAGAGTGCCATTATTTAATAGTTTGCTTGCACTAGGGTTAATAAGAAGTATCTCTCTCATTTACAGAGAAATTGTATAATCAGAAATTACTAGGAAAAAGAAAGTGCATTATTACATTACATTAGGAGAAGAGTTTAATTAAACTATTGTTAGACTATTAGTATAGAAAAGGTGACAGTTCATGACCTAGATTCTTCTTAAGATGATCATGTTTATTCAAATTGCATATATTAGTAAGTCAGTGTGCTATACTATTTTAATATGTTTGTTATCATTTTGACCTCAACTGGTAATAATAGTGGTAATAACTTAAAAAAGAGCAAAATAATTCTGGAACATGCTATAGAGAATTCATACAGTATTTTAAGTCTGTTGTAGAGCAATTGTTACAAGATTATGTAAAGCCACCTTTTGGAAGAAGATAAGTTGTACAACTCAGTCCAGACAATATGTATTTTTGTCCTATAGAGGTCAATGTAGTGGACAAGGTGTTTACTCTTCATTGTCATTTGACTCGGTCTGCTAATCCCTGCTTTGTCTGCTCTGTGGTCATGTTTGTATAGTAGAATATTATATTGGCAATATTGTTAGTCTAAAATCTTTATCACTCTTTGAAAATCCTTTTGCTTCCACCGATTCCAAGAATTATTGTATGCAAGAGTAGTGGTTATTTTGGTATCAAGTATAAGTAAGTTAAATTTTTAGAGTAGCAACAGAACTTAGCTGACAGCTTCAGATACACAGATCACACACACGTTCGTTCTTTCTTGAGTGAAGGCTGTAAACAAGTACAATCCTATTTCTTTGTTTTAAAGAAAACCAGTACACTCAAGATGTATACAGTGAAATTCCAGATTTTGGATTTAAAAAAAAAAACACAACACACAAAAAATCTGGATTCTTACAGGCTTTTGTGGTAATATTTAGGACCATAAAGGGTTTTTTTTGCATATTTATTGAAACTTTATATCACTCGCTTACCCATTACCTTGCTAATATGAAAGGCTACTTCTAAGTTCACCAGTGTGTGAGTGACAATGAATCTGTTCACTTGAGAAGTCTGCTGCTGTTCCCATTCTGTCATAGTGTTTGGAGATGACACCCTTCTGTTGGCTGCTCCTGAGGCAGCATACGCTTTTATTAGCAGTTGGAACATTTAGTAGCAGGAACTTTATTTCCTAAAACAACACGTAACCGTCGAGTGTATAAATAAGTTGGCTTGAGCTTTCGGTCAGTGTTGTTTTCAATACGTTTTTGGAGGTACCTAGAAAAATAGCAAGACTGAGTGGCCAACACAGATGATGTAAAAATAAAGTAATTTTTAATGGACTTTTTTTTATCCTCTAAGTAAAGGCTGATACACTTCATGGTGTTTTGTACGTTTCACAAAATGCACATGAAATATTTTTCAGGTCATGATGCATATCTGGAGTACATCGATTAGATGTCATTTGCTTAAGGGGGATGTTGGGAGAGCAAAATACTATTTGATTTGCAATTAATTCATAATTGTCATCTTTTTTGAAGTTACGCTGTTTTGGAAAAATGTGTAGTTTAATATTATGAGGTGGACCCAGGAATAAAAGAAGGTAGCATGCACAGTATTGTGTGTGTATATATATTTATAATGCTAAATATATGCATGCATAATTTTAAGTGCTGAAAACATGCTCATTTTCTTTATATTCTTGCATACTAAAAGTTTAGTCCCTTTTTTTTTCCAAATAGTAGCTCTTCAGACAACTGCATCTTTGGAATAACTTTACTGATTAATTTTTCCTTATTTTTGTGTGTGTTTGTGTGTGCAGGTCTTATCCAGCCAATTCCAAAGAATAGCCAGTTCTTCCAAAATTATTTTAACAATAATTTTGTCAGTGAAGCAGACAGACCATACAAATGTTTTTATTGCCATCGAGCCTATAAAAAGTCTTGTCATCTAAAACAACACATCAGGTAAAATAAAGACAAATAAGAAATGAAATATATGTAATAAGAAATTTATGGAAAAGTATGAAATTTATATAGTGTTCACTGAAAATACTTCCCTGTTTTTTCAGTTGTCTCATAAGTAGTGAACCAGTGATAACTGAGTTTTCTGGTAAAGCTGGAAGAGGCTTTGGCCAAGTTCATAACTATATGGAATGCTAGCAATGCAAGTGATTGTGTTTAGCATGCGGTTTAGCTTAAACACTTGGATTCGTTTTTTTTTTCCTAAACCATATATAGAAAACATATATAGATGATCTAACCCAGATCATCTGCTTTGTATTGTAGCTCATGTTTTTTGAGAAGAAAATGAGCTTTTTGTTCTGTGTGCTGTACCTAAAAGAATTTAGTCTTGCATTGTGATTGAGTAAGTGTCCTTAGGGATCATCTTGTTGCTTGAAGTTCAAGTTTCATATCGTGTGTGTTTGTTGCAACCACAAGATCATGGAGTCTCAGAAAAAATTAGATTGACAGGGAACTAGTGGAGGTAACATTCTTGTTTTCAAAAAAAAAAGTACCTTCAAAGTTAGATCAGGTTGTAGTTTTACAGACAGCGAGCTTTGACGTTTAGTGGAATTAACAAACATTGCTTCTTGATTTATAAACTGTGAGTAACTGGAAGAGAAAATAGGAAAATCCAAAGATGATTACAAGGATCTAAGGAAAGATTCCATACAAGCAGGTAGCAGTCTTCTTGTTTCTGCAATGTCAGCTCTATACCTCTTTCTGTAATTCAAATCACAGTGAGTTCTTCATGTTCTCCTTATAAATCAAGTTCTATACTGGTAGATTTCGTTCTCAAACTGTCTTGAAACAGTTGTTGGTTTATATTTGCTGCTCTAATGGGACAGAGGAAGCCTTACAGTATCACATCTTTTAATTTTGTAATATCTGACCTAGATTTCTCACTATCTCTTGTAGATTCAATCAAGCTGGATTGATTTAAATCAAAATAATTTTACATTAGTAAGTGTTGCTGGTTTACATCATTATTACCTTAATTGTCCTTCATTGAAATAGTTGATTTTTATCTGTATTTCAAACTTGCCTCTTTGTGTTCCTAAAGAGAGTGTAACTTTCGATGGATAATTACCCCTCAAATGTTAGTTGTTACTAAAGAAGGCCTTACCGTCTTAAAGATGGCCTTAATTAGCCTAAATATAAGCTACACTTACACCTATTTTACTGAAGTACTTGCTTAGTTTTGTGTAGATTCATCTTTCATTTGTGTTAGAGAAATGTAGTTAACTGATTTATGTAGCTAATTCTTCACAGTTTTGTCAGGATTCGTTGAATGGAAATTGAAAGTGTTTTAATTACACAAAATACAATCAGCCTGTTTGTTAGGCAGTTGGTTTACATGCACTGAATACTCACAGTTTTCTCTTTTTTTCTTGTTGGAATACATTTTATGTTTGAAAATTATGTTGTTAAAATGCCTGTGCTTGGATTCATTCTGCTGTTGGGTATGCATGTCATTCAGCTCAGGATAAACTTCTTTTAGAAGCCTTATTACTACTTATTATATGCCTCTTTGGTTTTCTGCTCCCGTACTGAAAATGCAAAGATTGGAGGTACCAATCATATCACTTTCTGATTCTTTGCTTCTTTCTGATTCTTTTTCTGATTCTGCTTCTTTCTTTCTGATTGATCTTTGTAACAGAGTACTGAGTGAAGCTTAGCTTAACTTGGCCTTATTAGGAGTTTTGTAGGGGAATTAGAAATTATTCTTTTTCCATGTTTGTTCTTTGTAAGTTGGTATTGATACACCTAAACTGTTAGACATGACTCTAGTGTGGTCAATCTGTCTTCATGTAATGACACTGAGTATTGGTTAGAAAGCTTGTTTCCATCTCTGCGAGAGAGGGGAATTTGTAGCAGGGATATTTTCAACAGAAAGACAGTGAATAGCCTGAGTTCTCCCACAGGCACACCAAGGAAGGATTTCCATATATGTATACTGGTAACAAAGCAGTAATCTTACTGTCTCTTAAACTTCCTTATTATGGCAATTGATGCAGTGGTTATAGCCTTAAAAAGCTACTGCAGTCATAAGCCATCACTTAAGCCATCATTTTTCCAATTTTATGAAATCCTACTTCCTTTATTTTCCATTTTGTAGCATTCCTATTGCCATCCTCCCAGATCTCACTCCTGGGATGCTACAGTTGTAACCTTTAAAATTCTTGTGGCACTCTGCAGCACAGACTTGAGTCTTGATCACAGAATTGCAGAACAGTAGGGGTTGGAAGGGACCTCTAGAGATCATCTAGTCCAAAAGCAGTTTCACATCAATCAGGTCACACAAGAACACATCCAGTCAGATTTTGAAAACCTCCAGAGGAGGAGGCTCCATTTATTTTTTACTAGAACACTGCAGGAAGGGTAATGAAGTTGAGCTCTGCTTTTTTCTCAACAGGGTCCAAGGCATTTCATTTTCAGTTGAGGGTTGTACCTGATTGTGGAACCATCTGTCAATCTCCATCTCTGCTCCTTTAATACTATCAACTCTGCTAATGGTTTCTTGCAGTTTTTCACCTGCTACTGCAGCTCTTGGACTTCAAGGCACCTATCACACATACTTACTTAGCAGGATGTGTGCTTAAACATTCCTTGCAGCCAGCCTGTAGTGAAGCATCCTTGCCACTCAGCTCCATCTGGGTGGATACATCAACATTCGGCAGGACATTCTGTTTCTGAGCCTTGGCCTTAGCTCGCAGGCAAGTGCTCACCATCTTGGCAGCTTTGAGACTGGAGCACTTGCTGGAGTTGTGGCTCTCTGTGCAGGCAGTAGGTTGTTCCCTACACCAACTGCCACACGAACTGCCACACCATGCTCACTGGTGGCTATTTAAACCCCCAAGGCTGGTTCCTGGGGAGTTCCTTCCTGGGACTTGATATAGGGAAACTCCTCTAGCACCTCTGGAAGGAAGGATATAGTGACTGGGACATTTTGATAGTATAGGTGAGAGAGTTTCCCCACTTGAAGATGGCTTTCATGTAACAGTCTGAAAGACTAGTTGTACTGTCTTTTGTTCAGGGGTAGTCAGAATGAACACAGTTCTTTCCCCAAAAGTTTCGTTATTAAATACATTAGTAGTATATAATATGAGGAGGACCATATATTTTTTTCCAAACTCGTGGATATAATTTTAGCTGAATTGAGGAAAATGCATGCTAATGATAATACGCTAGTTTGAAAGTATAGTATATTTCCTGTCATTGATAAATTTAACCCAAATGTTTTAATTGAAGCAAAGTATGGTCAGAAAAGGAGGTTGGACTGTCAAACGTAGTAAAAACTGTCAGGCAGTATTGCTTCAAGACCTGCCAGTGATGACATGCAGGTTGTTTATAATTTATTAAAGATTTAATTTCTGGATATTTTAACTGAAGTCTCCTCATCTATACAGGAGTTGCCTTAGTTTAACTTATTTATTGATCATTTTAAAATTTAATCTTTTAATAACTTCTCAAATCAGAGCTTTAAATCTACTTTATCTTCTGCTTTCTCTTAAAAAGGTCCCATACTGGTGAAAAGCCATTTAAGTGCTCTCAGTGTGGAAGAGGTTTTGTGTCAGCTGGAGTTCTGAAAGCACATATTAGAACACACACTGGATTGAAAGCTTTTAAGTGTCTTATATGCAACGGGGCCTTCACTACTGGTGGTAGCCTCAGGCGACACATGGGGATCCATAATGACCTTCGACCATATATGTGTCCGTATTGTCAAAAGACATTCAAAACATCACTGAACTGTAAAAAACACATGAAGACTCATAGGTATGTTTACAATTTTTATTTGCTTGGAAAGGCAGCTTTGCTCTGTAATAAATGCTAATAATTGAATAAGGGTTTTAATATATGGGCAGTAGACACTGAGGTAGCTCTGAAGATATAGTATAATGAAAATGTTTTTTATCTTGGAAGTAGTTAGCATAACTAACTGAAGTGATAAAAAGAACTCCTTACCTTTCTTTTCAGATACGAACTTGCACAGCAACTTCAGCAGCATCATCAGTCTGCTTCAGTAGATGATTCTGCAGTAGATCAGCAAAGCATTCATGTTTCTACACAGATGCAAGTGGAGATTGAAAGTGATGAGCTACAGCAATCTGAAGCTGTTGCAACAGATCAGCAGGCTATTTTAGAGTTAGACCAGCAGCCAGTGGTAGGAACAGAAGAAACAGCACTAGAACAACAATTGGCTGATCAGCCTTTAGAGCAAGATGAAGGTGAGTATTTTGAAATATGCTCAGGGTTATAATGAGGTAAGTTTTACAAGTTCTCATATAACTTTTTTCACAAATTTCAATAGTTGGAACTCCAAGACAATGCAAGTTAAACAACTAGAGAAGTGTATCAGGTAATAACTAAATAAAATACATTGTGCAATCTCTTTCATTCATTGGGGTTTAGGCTGACTGTTAAAAATATGAAAAAAATGATTAATGTTCGCACCATTTAGTTGTATCAAAACTACTAAACAGATATACAGAAAAATAATTCTGTGAGCACAAAACTTTACTATATCCCCTCTGTTGTTAATAAAAAGCACTGCTCTGTATTCTACTTGGGAAGTAACACCTGTTTTTTGAGGTGGGAGAATATGAAATAGTTTAGGATTTATTAGTAATAGTGGAATAAAGTATTTTGGCTTTTATTATTTGCTCTTTTTCGTGATGTAGTGACTTAGAAAGCACAGAGGAGTATAAGTAAAGCCTACAATAAGCAAAGATATAAATACCTGCTCAGCTAATCACTTTATTTTTCATTCAGTAAAAATTCATCTGACTGTAAAATGTAAGATTTTATTATCCAGTTAATTACATCATCTTTTCCTGACATTTTTTTCCTTTTCTTCTTTTTTCCTCCTCTTCATTTCCCCATTTCAGATAGATTTGTGACATCACAACATACTTTACAGGAAAACATCACTCAATTTGAACAACAAGCTATAACACAGCAGCCATTTGATCAACAGGGCTTATCACAAGGTTAGTAATAAAGAAAAGTTTTTAGAGTGATTTTTGTAAGTCGGGCTTTACAGCGAAGCAATCAAAGCATTTCAAAAGTGGGCATCCACAACCCAAATAACTGCAACATAGAGAACTTGGAAAAACTCTGCCTTAAATTACTATTTTCAAACTATATTTGGTAGAAAATTTTGAATACTTGAATATAAATAGATTTTGCTTTCATGAGCTGATGTTTACTCTTTACAGTATGGGGTTTATAGTCAGGCATTTCATATTCTTTCCTTGGTTGTGTGTAAAATTGCTGTGGCAGTAGGCACTTTACAGAACTTTCCCCCTAAATACACGTACTCGTAACCATAAAATATAACGATATAAAGATCATACTTTCACCTAACTGCAGCAGTTTCTTTTTATGTTTTCTAAAGCTACGTAAGTAACAAATGAAGAGATTGTAAGTGTTACAAAAGTTTAAAAAAAATCTAAAATAATCATTTAACCTAGAAAATACTGAGAAATATGTGTAAGGCTTATGTAGCCTGCAGAGAGCAAAGAAATGGCTGTGTTCACTTTTCACGGCTTTGTTTCTTGAGTTGTTGCTTGATATGAAGCTACTAATTTGGGGGCTGCAGCACGGGGAACGAGGTATGTTTAAGGTGTTCTTTGTTTTGTTTGGGAAGCATAACTCACTGATTGCTTAGTTCTCTTCCTCCTTGTATCTGACTCCAGCAAATAACTTTCTGTTTATATAACTGGTAACCAGTAACTGGTTTCGATTAGCATAAACTTCTCTGCTCTTAATTTCATTCTCTGCTTAATTGTGTAGTGTGTTTTGAAAAACGTAATTGTACTAAGTTACATGACACTGCAACGAAATAGTACAATTTATTGCTGATTTTAATTCTCTAGGTTGTGTTGCTTTGTATGTAACTGAGGAAAAAAAATTAAAGGCTCCATCTTTATCAAACAAGACTGAACCAGGTCCTGTTAAAAAACTATGGATTATTTTCATTGCTTACTTTTTGCAGTTCTCCAAATGAATGAAAACAGACCACAGGAAAAAAAAGTGCAACCTTTCACTCTCAAGTGTAGTGGTGATTTTTTGTTTGGATTTTAAGGCTCCTTTGAATTTGAAAATGCTATAAGTAAACCTTGTTTTGTTATCTTAGACTTTTGTTTCTATGTTGCATATTTTCTCCATACTGAGTGGTTTCTTGAGGGGGGGCAGAGGGAGTGAAATTCTTCTAGATCTGACAAAACAATTCTTTTGTCCTCAGAAGTCTGGGCTGTTCATCCGTACATTACAAAATGGGTAGAGAGAATCAGAACGTTTATGCTGTGGGCTATTTTAAACTCATTTGTATAAGATGTCTCGTATTCTACTTGGAATCTCATCCACAGATTCCCTACTCTTTGAAGTTTCCTTGAAGATCCTGGAGCCCTTCAAAATTTTTGAATTTCAGGTAGGTAAGCATTTGCGCGGATGCATGCGTTAAATTGGTCGACCCTCTCCCTATGTCTGCATCCGTGCTTCATGCTCCTAATTTCTTTTTCCTATCAACTAGGCAGAACATTCAAGCTTAAAACAGTCTCTTTTTTATAAATCTTTGATATTTATAGGCTGTGTTCTTGTTAAAATATTTTGGATCATAGTTTATTACTAAAACAATGTAGGAGTTTAAAAAACAATCTTTGCCTAGAGGCTGATCTCTAGGTCTGCACAGATCTGTCAGAACTTTGTTCATTCTTTCAGGTTTGTTTATAATACTTTATCAGAATTCTTGGTGTGTTAAGATAGGTTTTCTTCTTGATATTTTCAGACTTCTAAAGAAGTGCAGATCTTTTGAGGATGCTGCTGTTTCATAATCTATTATTCATTTGAGATAGGTTTGAAGACTTAAGAAAAAGGACTTCAGTGTTCTTAGTGGTTTATATAGTCAGGCATCTTCATTTGAAGACTTTTTAGTGAGGTTAGACCGACGAAATGGATCTTTTATCAAAAAATGTCTGGATTATTGAATATCATCTGTCACCAAATGGGCTTTCATATAGATTACATCACATTTTCTTCAGTTAAAGTCTCCCTGTAAGCATGATTGAATGTTAATAGTTTAATTAGTGGTGATAGGAGAGTCATGTCAAAAAGCTAAAAGTAGTCCAAATACTGTTACTCTGTAGCCCACACAATTATACCCTTGCCACCAGACTGCTGTTTTGCTTTCCTAAGAAGTTGATTTGCCATCTCAGGACTTTGGAATTCTGGTTCTTTCAGTAACTATTTACACATGAATCACAGTCAATACTGTCCAGTTGGTTCCAGAAGTTGCCTAGGAAGCAAACCTGCAGCACATTCGATTGCTAGTCACTGACTGGGATGCACATGTGCATGTAGATATCTTTGTAATGTTACAATTCAAATGATATATCACTAAAGAATTCAAATTTTGTCTAAACTAAACCTACTAAAATACTGTATTTGCTGGGAACTATCACACTGTTTTCTCATTCTCATGTGCTGGTCACATCTTTCTACCAGTAAACTGGTTTCCAGAGTACTTTTTTTCAGTACGTTTTGTTAACATAGATGGGAATAGGTCAGGTGAAGACTTAAAGCCAAGAAAAAACAAGCAATGCAAATAATTACTTGTACTGAAATAACACAAAATCCAGTTCCAACTTCAAAGGACTTTGTAATAAAAGACTCCCTTTATTATATAAAAGTTTAAGATGTTCTCTGTTCTTTGAAGATTAAGCAAAATTTTCTAGGAAATAACAGATAATGGTGTAAACAAGAGCAGAAAATAAAAGTTTGGAAATTTATTTCTGTCTCTCAGACTAAATGTCTGGTTTTTACTTCTTGGTGTTTTGTTTTTTTTTTAAATACTATTCTGTAGAAAAAGTATGATGGTAGCAAATACCTTCAGTATGCTCTAAATTGTCAAGACTTTTTACAATATTTAGTGGATACCAGATCTTCATAGCAGATATTGAGCAAAATGAGGACACATCATGTATATTCTTGTTACAGCATTGGTTTTGCATATATTCCAGAACTACTTTCAGAAGTAGTATTTCTTTCTTCAGTTTGTCCCAAAGAACCTCTAAATTCTAAACTTTTGTTGCATGATCCTGCGAAATTTTTCAGGATATCAATAATTACTTTTATTTAAAAACTGGGAAGTGGAGCAGGTTGTGATATGGTAGCTTCTTTTTTCACTTGTAACTAGTAAAAAATTGTTTAAAGTCATTACAATTAAAGTAAAATTTTAGGTTTAAGTAATTGTTCTATGTACATTTAGTAGTTAGTTTATTTATGTAGGACATGGAAGTGGTATCGCTTTTACTTCAGTTTCTTGAGGCTTAGTTTTTTGTATTGTCATCAAGTGTAGTGGGAATATAATTTTTCTCTAAAATGTATTTGAAAATAGAAATGAGCAGCTCTCTTAGCTTTGCATCAGTGTTCTTCAGGCTACTTTTTTATTTTATCATTTTGCTATGAGATTCAGCTTGTTAAAGCTTTTTTCTTGTAATCTTGGTAGTTCTGGGAGAGAAAATAATACACAAGTTGCTCTTAAGTATTCAACCTGACTAATAGTGCTTTCAGGATTTGTTAGCTTTCATTCTATGGTGTAAGCAATAGCATACAAGTAGGTTTTTTTCCTATATTGTTAACAATATTCTTCAGCTGTGGAAAGTGTCTTTTGGGAAAACTTCTGCTTGACTTAAACACATCCCAGTTTTGGATGTACAACAATTCTTTAAGCATTACTTTTTGGCTTTTGATGTGGGTTTGTTTCTACTACCCTGTTTTCATAATCTTCACCCTTTTTGTCCACTAAAGGCAAACTGCACAGAAACAGTAAAATTGCTGCCCTTAATTACTGATATTTGTGGTTTCATTTTTTTTCACATAATTTTTTTAAAAAATATTAGAAATACTAGAGCTTAGAGTGATTGATAAAAAGGCATCTCTAATAGCATTTAAAAAATCCTGTCATCTGAGCTATATTTCCCTAGCTCTGAATCATCGACACCATCATTTCATTCATTCATTTAGAAAAGGAGACAATTCAGATCTGGTATTTTAGAAGAACAAAACCAGACAGAAATTTCGGGTCGTTATACTGGAAATGTGAATGTTTATTTTTTTACTTTGCAGTTTGCCTTTGAGAGGCTCTACTTTACTATTATCTAAAGAGTGGGAATATGTGGAGGAGATCCAAAGTAGGAGAAAATGGGGTTACTTTATCAGAAACTGGAGTTCTCCTATTGGGTCATCTCCTCCACTCACCCGCCATCCTCCCCACTGAGCTTTGCATCCTTGTGAGCGGCTTTCAGTGTAGTTAAGGGAGCGTGGTACCAACGTGGATAAAGGGAGATGGGTCAACCTGTTTGACACATGCATGCTTACATACAAGAAATTCAAAATTTCAATGGCTCTAAGGTAATTGTGGCACCCTGAAGAAACTTCAAACAGTGTTTTTCTGTGGAGGAGATTTTCCAATAGAATTCCCAGCTGATGGTAAGTAACCCTATTGTGCATATTACATAGATGCCAAAAGCATTTATGTATTTTGACACTCAACACTGAAGAGTATAAAACAAGTATTACACTATGGTGATACTACTGAATCTCTTTTAAAGGTGGACTTCAGAAAAGTGTGGTGCTATTCAAAGTCCAATTCAGTGTATTTTCCAGGTTTGTGACTGTTGAATTTCTGACAGGTTTTACAGTGAATGACAGCTACAATCAACAGACTCAATTTCCAGCTGTACAGCAGCTTCAGGATTCAAGCACACTTGAATCTCAGGCTCTTTCGACGAGTTACCATCCACCAGCCCTTCTTCAGGTTCCAAATACAGACACTATTAACGTAGTAAGTACCACTGGAAAACAGAATTCACTGTTCTGTGTTCCGTGATGAATTTCTTTGAGCTATTGCTTTGGTTCCTAGGTAATCTAAGAAGTTATAAATGTTTCATGGTGAGTTTTTTTTAGCAACTGGAAAATAAGAGAGTAAGGGGACAATAATTGACCTGGCTAGATGTTTCTAAAAAAAAGATTTGTATGTTTCAATGCTCTAGATAAAAAAAAAAGATATAATGCTGTGAAGTTGGATTTTAAATGTAAAACTAAGGAAAGGACCCACTGTAACAAAGCAATATTATTGTACTATAGTCTGTCCTAATTCTTTGATTTCTGTAGATACAACCAAGCAATAAAAATAATGTTACAAATGTATAGGGATCAGCTTGTATATTGCATTGTATGATGTTTTTTTCATAACTCCCATCTGGATAAATTTATAAAAGAGCTAGAGTACTAAAAATATAGTTTAGATATAACTTCTTAAGATGATAACAATAGCTAGCATGAAGGCTATCTCTGGCAATGTGTTTACTTTGATGACCTGCGTGCATTTTGATCCCTTCATACTTGTTTGTGAAGGGCAAATGTCAGTCAGAGAAGCAAGGGTGCTTTTAGGATCTGGAAGAGTTTGACTAGGAGTTTTCTTCTTTTCAGGTCTTAAAACATGCTGTTGTTCTCAAAGATTATTCTGTGGTGGGTTTTGCCTAGAGGAAAAACCTGTTCAAAAAGTAGTGAAGTCTTTCAGCACCATTGTGCAATTTGCTACACAGTATGGAGTTCTGACTGTTTAAAAGGGCTGCTTTAGTGTTAAATTTAACCCCTGAAACACCAGAAAAATCCCCAAGACTTGAGACTTTGCTTAGATTGCCAGGGAGGTGTAAGTGCACCACATTGTCTATTCATTCTGATTCAACAATTGCTTATATTGTTGCTTTGTTTGTCACTATGATAGAGTGATGTCGTATCACACTATCAACTTCTGGTAGAAAGTTATGAAAACACAAATTTGATTACTTGTGTTGACTTTAAAGGCTGTAATTTTTTTCATGCCCACTTGTGTGACTTTATTTCAATACTGTGTTATTGAAATTTACTTGAGGCTTTGATTTCTAGACAACTCGCTTGATACAAGATCAGTCATCACAAGAGGAACTTGATTTGCACACACAACGGCCTCACTTTCTTGAGGATAATGAAGATCAAAGCAAGCGTTCATATAGGTTTGTTATACTTCAAGATTACATCACAAAATTTCTTGAGTCTTTTATGGCTAGTAACTATATGCAAGTAATGAAAACAATTTTCTTCTAATAGATGTGAATATTGCAACAAGGGTTTTAAGAAGTCGAGCCATTTGAAACAGCACGTACGATCACATACTGGTGAGAAACCTTACAAATGCCAACTCTGTGGCCGTGGCTTTGTTTCCTCAGGAGTCCTTAAGTCACATGAGAAGACTCATACAGGTAACAGAGTATACCAGCTCTGTATTATCTGAACTCCCATTGGGTTTTGTAAATGTCCTGTATAAGTAAACTTAAACAAACAGCATGCTACTTATTTGTTTCTTGTACTTTAAGGAGTTAAAGCATTCAGCTGTAGCATTTGCAATACCTCCTTCACAACTAATGGCAGCCTTACCAGGCACATGGCAACTCACATGAGCATGAAGCCTTACAAGTGCCCATTCTGTGATGAAAGCTTTCGAACAACTGTTCACTGCAAAAAACATATGAAAAAACATCAGGCAGTCTCCTCAGCTGTAGCAGCAGCTACAGAAACAGGAGGAGGAGGTAAATTATTTCATTTTTACTCTTACAGTCCTTGCTACCTAACAAGTACAGATGGTTCAGTGGATTGCGTGAATGCTATAACAGTAGTGTTATAAATTAGCCTTCCAGCAAGGATAATGTCTAATGTTCAGAGCCACTGAAATTGCTGTTATCTAAGTTGTTTAAAGAAATCAGTTTTCCAGGAGTCTATCCCAGTGTATTCAAGGTATTGTATGTCACATAGTTATTTTACTGTGTCACTGAAGTAGAACATTTTTTTTATCCTAAATTACTTTTATATGTATTGAATCATTATAAAAATAATAATTATAAATGCAGATATGCTTAAAAAGAAGTACAGATATGAGTAGTTAGACTTGAAAATTTAAACCCAAGCACATAATGTAGTAGCGGTGTGACTAATTTGTAATTTCAGTTGACTGGTTAAACAGACACGTGTTTGGTTTTTTTTAATAGTCGCATGTGTTGAAGATGACGATGAAAACTCTGAAAGAACTTCAAGAAAATCTCGTCCTGGTGTCATAACTTTTACAGAAGAAGAAACAGCGGAACTGGCAAAGATTAGGCCTCGAGAAAGTGCCACTGTCTCAGAAAAAGTTCTTGTCCAGTCTGCTGCAGAGAAAGACAGAATTAGTGAGATCAAAGATAAGCAAGCAGAACTGGAAGCAGAGCCCAAATATGCCAACTGTTGTAGTTATTGCCCTAAAAGCTTTAAAAAACCTAGTGATTTAGTCAGGTAAGGAATGAAAAAGTTTTTTGTATTTTCCTTTGTTTGCCAGAAATTCATATTTCCATATATTTTTCTTTTTCAGAATGGTTAAAAAATGTGTCAAAATATTATATATTCTGAACGTGACTAAGCCAGCCTTTTCATATTTCTTTTCCTGTAGCATTAAAATGATTACTATGAAGTTCTAGATTTTACATACAAAAAACCTGTAAGAATCAGTTTGAAAGAAGGCAAACTCTTGAATCGTCATCTTTACTGGTTCTGCTTAATGTAATGTTAATATAAGTATTCAGTTAAGTCTAAAATTGCTAAGATACAAAATATTTATACAGACTGACATTAAAGTAGAAATTCACATATATCTGTATTCTGGAATTATTAGGCATGTTCGTATCCATACTGGAGAGAAACCGTATAAGTGTGAAGAATGTGGGAAGAGTTTCACTGTTAAATCCACACTGGATTGTCATGTTAAAACACACACAGGTCAGTAAGATTTTGAATGTCTGTGTTAAGAAACTGTTTACTTTCTTGACTGACTGTTTTAACTGAAGATTTTATAAGGAATGGCATGTTTCGCTGCATTCTGGTAACTGGCACTATGACGGGTAACACGAGGTGAAATTTGGTACTTACGGCATCATCAAATGAACCACAATGTTTTGAATAAACCATAGTTTTGCAGTCTTGTATATTAATGTGCTTATGAAGCAGTCGTAGTTCTAGCTCATGGAAAGACTCTATAATATTTTGTTTTCAAACTTGCTATAGCATTTCAATGCTAAATAATTTTCCTGAGGAAAAGGGTGAAGTTAGAAGATTTTCTAATGTTAAGTTGAAGCAAAAAAATTGCACAGATCAATTTTTGACCATCTAAGTAAAATGAAAAAAGTACAAAAACCTGAGCATTCAGCTATTTGAATAGTTCAAGTTGAGTAGAAACCTGATTGATGTAATACTTATATGTTTGCCATCACTTTTTTGTATTCCTGAGAGAGGTCTTATTTTAATGTTTTCAACCTCAGTTTTACACAAATTAAAACAACCCTCTTGAAATCTTTCATAAATAGAGGGTGTGGTAGGCGTCCGGCAGATCTTGGACTGTAACGTGAGAGATGAAGAGGAAGTGAAAGGGCTGGCACGGGGCAGAGCGAGAGGAGGTGCTTATGCCAGCAGATATAAGAACATAATGTAAACAATAAAGCAGAAACTGAGCATCATCCATACCGTGTATACAGTGATCCTTTCCCCTCAGCGGTCAGAGAGCTGGGAGATCAGTCTGGACTGCCAGGTAGTGATGCTGGCAATGGCAACAAGGGAGTGTTTTGTACCACTGAATTTCAGTAATAAACCCAATCCTTAACCAATTAATTTCTAAAATTGGCCACAGCTTTGCTAAGATGTGAGACATAGCTGAAGGCCAAACGGCAGCAAAGCACCACATAGGCTTTGCTTATTATTCCCACTTTGCAGTAGTTTAGGAAGGAGAAAATTTCATCTGCTACCAATCAAAACCAGATTAGGACGATGAGAAATACAACCAGATCTTTAAACACACCTGCCCCCGATCCCTCCCGTCTTCCTGGGCTCAGCTTTGCTCCCAGTTTCTCTGCCTCCTACCCCACAGTGATGCAGGGGAATGGGGAATGGGTGTTATGGTCAGTCCATCACAGATTGTCTCTGCTGCTCCTTCCTTCTCAGGGGCAGGACCCCTCACACAGCACTCCTGCTCCAGCGTGGGGTCCCTCCAATGGGAGCCAGTCCTCCGTGAACATCTCCAACATCAGTCTTTCCCACAGGCTGCAGTTCTTCACAAACTGCTCCAGCTTTGGGTCCCTTCTGTGGGCTGCAGTCCTTCAGAGACTCACAGCTCCAGCACACGCTTCCCACAGAGTCATGGCCTTCTTGGGGTGCCAGATTACCTGTCCCAATGTGGGGTCCTGCACAAGCTGCTGGCAGATCTCAGCTCCACTGTTACCTTCCATGGGTTGCAGGGGCACAACTGATGTCTCACCACAGGATGAAGGGGCAGATCTGCTTTGGTACACCTCTTCCCCTCCTTCTTCACTGACTTTGGTGTCCACATGGTTGTTTCTCTTGAACCTCATGGTTCTTCCTCTTTCTGCTGCAGATTTCAGTTTCTTTTTTACTTTCTTGAAGAATGATTGTAGAGGGGCCTGATTGTCTCAGCCTTGGCCAGAGATGGGTCTGACTTTGAGCCAGGGGAGTTTAAAGCAGCTTCTTACAGAGACCACCATTGCAGCCCCTCCCTTGCTACAGTAAGAGTCCATACCACACAAACACAATACAATGCGTTATAATCTTTTTTTTTTTTAAAAAAAAAAAAAAACTGGAAAAAAAAAGATTGAAAACTTAATTCTGTAGTACTTTCTACTGTTATTTAGTAAGAAGTATTCCTCTTGTATCTCTGTGTATATCAATATCTTGTCTCACATTGTAGCAGATGCCAAGGATAATGAAAAAAATAAAGCTGTGATTTGATCATGTTCCTCTGGATTCAAGCAGTTTGCAAGTTGTGGGACTCTAAACTGGAGATTGGATCTTTTTGCTCACTACATTTAATGGGATATCTTATATCAGTTTTATCCAATTGGTGAGAAGAAACAGCCTCCAGTGTACCCAGCTGTAATAAGTTCCTCGATGCAAATTTGGTTTTCAACATGCAGTCTGATGATTTTGTTTCTAAGACCACTAGTTCTTTTTTTGAGAAAACTAGATGAATTTTTTATTCTTTGTTGAACAAAAAGTGACAATGATGTTAGGCTTTAGTAATCTAAACCTGTAATCTGAAGTAAATTGAATTCTAATTCAGGAATTCAATGAGAAATTCTTTTGTGTAACTGGAAACTAGAACTCAATAGCAGAAATAGTAGGCACACGTTGGTTTTGTGACTGTTTACCAGCTTTAAATGATTAACAATCACCAGCATGCAGTAATGCATTCTAATCTGGAAGTTGAGTCAACTTCATTTCTGGATTGATATAGTGGTTTGCCTGGAAAAATAACAACTTAGTCACAATCAGTACTACTTGTTTTACAAATAATTATTTCTGCATCACAGCTATAGAGAAGTATTAATTTTATTCTTTGATAAGTCAGCAATACAAAACATTGATTTCTTTCCCTTTTTTAGCTAGGATGCATTACTGTGCTAGAAGGCCTGGGAATTTCAGGAATTACAGTGGGTTTTCAGCTGCAGTGGCATATTTTCTGCCAGATATTCCCATTATGCTTTTGTGAATTGTATAGTTGCACATATGGTTAATGAAACGAGCTCTGTAGTTAACTATTGTTATTTGTAGTATATTAAAACTCCCATTTGAGACTAAGGGTTTTCTGCAAATGTTATGCAGTCTGAAAAGAGAGTGGAGAAAGAGGACTTGAGGCACATAAAACAGATTTCTGTAATTCTAGATTACTTTGAGGTGGTTGGTGTTTTGTTTTAGAATATGTCCTCACTTACAAATTTTATTCATCTCCTACTTAAAATTCCTTTAATACAAGTCAATATTGAGGTAAAGGCTGAAACAGCTGAATAAAGCCGCTGAAATTAGAAAGGAATTAAGTAGCTAAGTAAGAAGAAGCCAAATGCTGAAGAGGGTGAGACGGTATTTTTAATTCTCCAGTTTTATGAGCTGTGTAGTTGAAAGAACTTGATTAGTCAGGAAGGTGAGATGATGGGAAGGACAGACACATCAAGGTGACAAGATAAGATTCTGCATGAAAGTTTTAACAGCATATTGAATTTTAGAAATAGGAAAAAAAGAAACCAACCAAAATTACTAAGAAAAAGGATTTCTTCTGTTCATATCAATTTAGAATCTGTGTTTTTATAAAATTGTTGATACAGTGCTGTTGATTTTTAGAGGTTTTATCACTTACCTTTATGTTTTTGGAACTTTTCCAGGCCAGAAGCTCTTCAGTTGTCATGTATGCAGTAATTCTTTTTCTACAAAAGGGAGCCTAAAAGTCCACATGCGTCTGCATACAGGAGCAAAGCCTTTTAAATGTCCACACTGTGATTTACGGTTTCGTACTTCAGGGCGCAGAAAAACCCACATACAGTGTCATTATAAGCCAGAGACAAAGAAAGTTCGGAAGCCTGTCACCCGTACTTCAGCTGAGGGACTGCAACCAGTTGGTCTTCTTAATTCATCCTCTACAGACCCTAATGTTTTCATTATGAATAACTCCGTTTTGACGAGTCAATTTGATCAAAATTTACTTCAACAAGGACTTGTGGGCCAGGCTATCCTGCCTGCTTCAGTGTCAGGTAAAAATAGATGAATTTTTGGTGCTGGTGTTGAGATCAAGTAGTGAACATTACTTTCTATTAGAGTTCAAAAAATCATGCCAAACAGGTAAGAGGGGTGCTGAACTTATGATTTGATGCACAATGATGACATAAATAGCAATTTATTTATTTATTTAAGAAGGAAGGGGAAAATATATGCAGTTCATCTAAAAAGATCTCTTCATTTCTGCTGTGGTATTACACTACAGAAAGGAAGAAAATGCAGATAACAGATAGCTGGAGTACTTGCATTCTTTTTGTTAATACCCTGTTGGCTTTTCTTTAAAAGGAAAGATAACAGTTATTCTGTAAGCTTTCCATTCCATAAGATTTATTTTTCATTCAAGCTTTAGATAAAAGAGCAAAGAAAAGTTTATCTACGGTATTTATTTACATGAATGGTGTTTTAAGTGCACATCTTCTGCTGTAGTTAGTAGTCCAACATAAAAAGGAAAAAAACACATCCCTCCCAAAAACATTTTAGTGATTAAAGAAAAGCTACTAGTGTAGGCATATATGTTAAATAATAAACGCCTAGGATATGAAGTTGTAGCAAATAACAATGACTACACCTGCATTAGCACTTTCAATGTTTAACAGACTGTTCTTTAACTCTGAAGCCAGCTTGGCACAGAATACCCACTGTGTCTATAATTTCTATTATCAGCATGTCTAAGATTTTAGGAAATGCCCACGAATTCACAGTCACATACCAGTGTTGTGTTTAACTGTAGCCAGTCCAGCTTATTTGATTTGACCTAAACTGTTGTCCAAGACCAACAAACTGTTGCTTTGTTTGAATGAGACTGGAAAATGCTAATTGACAAGCACAATTTGTGAAAAATTTGTGACTTAAAAACCTCTGTCTGTTTGGTTGGGTTTTTGAGTGAGCACAATAAGGAGTGGTTTTAGCATGTTCAGATGGCCTAGAAAGACGCAGGAACCTTCTTAAATCAAGAGCATGCTTGTGGATTTTGGTCAGAAGAGGTATTTCTTGGGTATATTATAAAGCAAATTCATTATCCTAAAGAATTTTGGAGAGGGAAAGATAAGTAGATGTCTTTGAAACATCAGCCAAAGGAGAATGGTTGATCATACTGAAGGTGTTTGGAGAAGATGGTATGTCAAACACAAGATGATGTTTTCCTTGTAGAGCCTCTCAAGACGTTTTGTAGAGGTCTGTTCAACTTCTGAAATTATAAACTTTGTAGGTTCTAAAGATTTTGGGTTTTGAATGCTAATATACCTTTATTTCCATGCATGTGAGTACATAGGATGAACTTGGACACCTTCTTG
Organism: Urocolius indicus; assembly: GCA_013401255.1. NCBI lineage: Eukaryota > Metazoa > Chordata > Aves > Coliiformes > Coliidae > Urocolius > Urocolius indicus. The sequence continues at coordinate 293,903 of WBNH01002441.1, read as the reverse complement.
AATAATATTTGTGCTGTGCAAAAAAGTGGCAGTAGCTTTCATGAATGTTCATGTATGTTCAGAGTCAGAATGCACGTTTCCTGTGTGAGTGCTGCTTGTACTTAGGCACGCTCTCTAAGGAAATTTAAACCAAATTTCTCCAGGTTTCCAAAGCTACTCTGGAATGCTTCTTGTTTTGTAAGACATTAGCTAGTGCTTAAATAATAGCAATCCTTAAATTACCTAGAATTTATGAAGCTTAAAATAGGAAATGAACTACTTTAAATTCTTTTTCTTGGCATAAATAAATCTATGTGTGTAAAGCTTTTGTATTGCTTTAATGTTAAAAAAAAAACAAGCTAAAAGAGGCAGTCAGTAATGAGAAAGAACAATGTTATAATATAACTGTTTTCTTTGGTAGCTGGAGGTGACTTAACTGTGTCCTTGACAGATGGTAGCTTGGCCACTCTTGAAGGAATACAGTTACAACTTGCTGCTAATCTGGTTGGACAAAATGTTCAAATTTCTGGAATAGATACCACCAGTATTAATAACATAACGTTACAGGTAGGTTGGTTACAGTTTCTTACTTCTAATTTTATAGAGCCATTTTGAGGGCCGATGGAAGTTGAAGGTGCATACGTAGTTCTGAAAGAGTTCCCTTGAGCTGAGGCCCATGTCAATACCATGCTGTATTAGTTAGAAGAGAAAAAATAGTTGCAAAGTAAAGTTTTTTTTTTTTCTGATTTGCTTCCTTTCTTTTTCAGTTATTCTGTTTTATTACCTCTCTGGGATTTTAGCACATTCCTTTAAAATTTTATCTTTTCCAAAAGCCTCTTAGGCTTCCCATGCAAACCCCCAAATGGCATCCCATCCCCTCAGAAACAAACCAACCCAAGTTATTTCACAGCACGTTTGTTCTTTCCCTTAACATATGACACCCATGTTATTTAGCAAGCTTGTAATTTTGGATTTGCAATTTTAATTCCCATGAGCTTGTAAAATGAGTGACAGGAAAAGGTGAGATAATTCTATTTTAAAATCTCATACTTGATATGAACAAAATATTTTCACGATTGTATTTGATTGGTTTCACAGAATCATTGAGGTTGGAGGAGGCCTCTGGAGGTCAGCAAATCTAACCCTGGAGTCAGGGAAGGGAAGTTTGGGTTACTCAGAGTCTACTCAAGAAACTTTTTCCATAAAATAAAGACAACTGTGTTGTAGTTTTGTTTCCCCCTGTCTCCACACATCCCTAAAGAGTAACATGTCTATCTGACTATTGAGAACAACTGTTTGGCTGTGAACTGGTACCTTAATGAGCCCTAGATGCTGAATAAATAATTTATGATACCAGTAGTCTCCCTGCTTTATGCCTTTTCACATTCAGAGACCTGAAGACAGTGATAAGCGTTACATGCAGCAGTGAGACAGTACAAAATGCCAGCAGTGTGGGTATCTGGTGCCAGGCATGCTCATAAGTATCTTTGATCATGATTTCCCAAACATTTTGCTGAGGGAAGTTAAAATATAGGAGTACAGCTGAATAGGCTGTTTAGATAATGACTTTGGAGACTGACTATATACAGACACTTTAAAAAATCCCCTTTTTTTTGAAGTTTAAACATTATATATGTTCTCTGTATGCAATAAATATGAATTTGGGATTTATATTAAGAATATTTACTTAACTCATATTTATTAACTTGCTTTTCAGATTGATCCAAGTATTCTACAACAGACGTTACAGCAGGGCAATTTACTTGCTCAGCAGCTCACTGGAGATCCTACTATGGCTCCACAGAATCCCTCCCTTCAGACAACAGAAAATGCAGTGCCAGCTAATGTGGTTATTCAGCCTATATCAGGCCTGTCTCTGCAGCCCACAGTAACATCATCTGCAAACATGTCAATAGGATCCCTGTCTGAGCAAGACTCTGTGCTGACAACCAGCAGTAGTGGTAAGCAGTGTCGATACATTTACTGTGCTTTCAATTTCTTTCTTTTACTTATGGCATTACCCACAGTTTACTTACAGTATCACACCACCACCTCCACTAAATGCCTCCTGTAATAAAATAAGCATACAGTTCTTGTTTGAACATCTTCAGCAAACTTTGTGTTACCAGTTTTGAACATTTTTTTTTCAGGAGGTGGACTATATAATGAGAACATGAAGAACATTTGTAGTCTTTAGAAAAATACAAAATCTTTGTTCTGAAGATGTTAACCTACAGAGGAAGAAATTGGATATGAAAACAATTTATTCTTTAGGTTACAAGTCCTAGTATCTTACCATGATTATGTCTTTTACAGTAGTTCAGAAAATAATGTATTCACTGCTTTTAAAAGTTATGTCTATGAAGAAAGAATCTTCATGTATTTTTTTGTTGTTGTTGCTCTTATATTTAGGTGCACAGGACATCTCTCAAGTCATGACTTCACAGGGTATGGTATCATCTTCAAATGGACAGCATGAGATAATGTTGACTATAAATAATTCCAGTTTGAGTCAAGTTCTAGCTCATGCTTCTGGTTCCACTACTACAAGCTCAGCAGGAAGTCCTCAAGAAATCACTCTTACAATATCTGGTTGGTATTTTTAATGACCTATAATGGTACCAGATCTCCATTTATAAGGTAGCTACACTGTAGCATTTGAGAATGTTTGCACAGTTTACAACTTTCTCATAGTGTGTATTTTTTTAAAATACATATTCATCAGCCTTAAAAGATATTCCCCAAATCTACTTTAGAAAATCAAATACATTTGCTTTGAGGACACGTTACATTCGTAGTCTTGAGTCAATGGATATTTACCTCAGTGGCAAAGCTCATGTAACCAGTTCTTATTTCCTTGCTATGTCTCACTTGAGGTAGTGCAGATCTTGGGTAGTATTGGGACGAGAACAAGCAGGGTGGGCAATGGGGTGAGTTTGTTTAACCTAGTTTTCTTTAAATATCTGTGTAACCATGTTCTAATAGATGTTCTGATTTTCTTTGAGGTGTACTATTCAGTTTCTGTAACATGTAGTTAATACTTTAGATGTCTCAGAATAAATTTAGACCAACTTTCTTACTGCCTCTAAGAGACTGATCCTATATACACTATCAGTATCTTTCTGTTTTTCCAGACAGCTTGTATTTTGTGTTTATAAAATTTCTTTTCATAGATCCAGTATAATATTTAAGGCTTTTCCTCTTTTTTTTTATTTTTCCTTTTTTTTCTTTTTTTTCTCTTTTCTATTTTCTGTAAGAGATTTAGTGTTTTATTTAAGTGTCATGACAAGGTCTGTGTTCAGGTGTGGGTCTCACACCTGTGTTTTTCTGCTTGTTGGTAGATGTTGGCTCACCTAAGAAAAACAGTATAGGTGTCCAAACAGCTGCTAGAATCTCCTTTCAGTTCCTGTGTATTCTATGCTTGTTGACCATTCCACAAAATTAACACCCTGTGAAGTGATGTTCTTACAAAAAAGGTCACGTTTGATGCAGTTCATGATCCATACTGTAGATTGAAAGAATCACATTTTAACCTTTAGCCTTTAATGTGTTGGTGCCTTTAGACTAGATAAGATCAATGTTTAGCTAATGGTAGTAATTTCAGGTATTTCTCTATATCGTAGTGTCTAGATATGCATAATCACATCTCTGATTAAAAACAGATTGGACCTCTGCACAAAAATCTGCATGTGTAGAAATGAATTTTGTATTTTGGTCATACTTTCTACTTTTGTTATTTTATGGTTGCTTGTTTACAGTTCTACACAGAGTAGCAGAATAACATTGAGATATTTCCAGTTATAATAGGACTTATTTCTATTCAGGACAGGATCTTATTCAGCATAATTCTGGAGGCAGTGATCTGAATAATGGCTTAAGGCTGACAGCTCCAACTATCAACAGTCAGACTACAGGTGCTACCTTAACTATAAGCAACGACCAGCTTCTTTCTCAGGGCACTTCACTAAATGCTCCAGGTATGCATACAATGGTTTTTCTAATTATTTTTTTTTTTTTAATGGTAAAAAAAATGTGTTAGGCCAGGCAACTAAAGGGTATAATGTGGCACATTACAATTAAGGAAGTATGTGTCTTTGTGTGTTCTCTCACTAGCTTTACATTGTCACGCCTATTTAAATGAACTTTACTCCACATAGTAAGGAGAAAATGGAAACAAGAAGACTTAGCTATAGCTACCACTTTGAGGTAGTTAGAAGAATATTGAAGGTCTCTTTTTATAAATTGGAGGATGGAGAAATCTGATACATTTGCTGCAGACAGGTGCTAAAATAGCCTTTGTATCAAGTTTGTTCTAGTATTCAATTTTGAGAATTTAAAATATGTACATGAATTTCTACCTAGTTGTGTGTATAGTTTTCATACTTTCAGCTAGTGCAGCAGGTTGCACTCGTACAGACTTAATGATGTAGAAATATTTTTTATGTTCTTATGGATACCTAATTTTTTTCTGTCTTCCTTGATTTATCTCCTCTCGTGACTTCCTTCCTTGGAGCTCACATATATCTATCAAGCAAGTCTGCTTTAATGTTATACTGGGGAAAGCCTGTAAGATTTGAAGGTTAAGACATGCTTTTGTGTAATAAATTAGTAAATTAAACAGTAAAACCAGATATTTGTACTGTACCTACTATATCATCTCGTATCTCATAAACCGAGAGCTTTGAGGCCTCTAGTCACATGTTGTAGAATCTTATCATAAGCTCTTATACAGCTGTTGCAATCAATTTGTTACAAAATACCTATTAACAATAAATTCGCCTTTTTGCTAGTATGGATTATCAACCACGTTGCAATGAGAGCGTGGAAGTGTTGGGTTACATTTTGGTTTAGCTGCCTTGGGTTGAAGTGTATTTCATTGAGAATTCTGAAAGTGATCAGACTACAGAAATGTGTAACCTGGAACTTCTCCAGGTGTCTTTTCAGCAAGGAGTCATCCCCCACATGCCATGTTACAAAGTTACTGCTTTGCAGTATAATGGCTGTCAAGCCACATTTAGATGTAATTTTTCTGATTTTATCATCTGACACTGACAATTCAGCTGGTTAACTCCAAGTTAACCCAGAAAAGAAAGGCCTAACTAATGAGAAAGAGAAATTAAGTTCGATTAAGTCTGCAGCTAAGAGTTTATGTATTTAATAATTTTTTACTATTTTGCATATATTCCAGAACTTAACACAACAGGTGGAACAAGCCTTCCTTCAACAACACCCATATCTCAGTCTGCAGTTTCTGCCCAGAATTTGGTAATGTCTTCATCAGGAGTTGGAGGAGATGGTAGTGTCACCCTAACTCTTGCTGACACTCAGGGAATGTTGTCAGGTGGTCTTGATGCAGTTACACTTAATATCACTTCACAGGTAAGAAATGCTTTTCTGCACTGACAGATAAACAAATGTTATTGTCATACAGGGCAAGAAATGGAGATTTTGCTTAGAAAGAAGTTTTGTCTTGTAAATACATAGTATTAGAAAATTCAGCTATCTTCTTTCTGCCAGCAGTGTCTGCACGCTGGCATAGAGAAGCATAAATTATGTAAACAGAAGCACAGATAAATTTTGCAGGTTTTGCTTTTTTTCTTCTCAGACTGATATTCTCAACTGTTTCAAATGCTGAGATAATTTTTTAAAAATAAACTGAACTGTGTACTTCATCACTATTCAGTTATACAGCTTAGCATTCCAGAACTTTTTATTGCTTTATATAGTACAGTTCTCATGTGAACATGAGTGAAGTGCAACAGTTCCTTTCACAGCTAACAGGACAGAATCTAAATTAAATTGACTAATAACAGGTAGTGTTATAAGAAATTTTATAAGCTTAGTAGCGTATAGGCTATGATCTTCCCAGTAGCATTTAGTTTTTATCATGATGTAAGGTTTTTGTGGTGTCATCAAAAGCCAAATACATGCTGGCAAATAGAATGTGTAGAGTGGGGAGAAAGAAAAAAAAATCAACAGCAATATTAAAAGGCTATAAAGTGAAAATTTTTGCATGGTTGGCATTTCAGTGTAGATTTTATATCTGAAAAATTAGACTGCTACATCTACATTACTTCTGTGACTTAACTAGGTTTAGATTAATTTTCACTTGCTTTTCTACCTGAATGAAAATGTGTAAATGTATGAAAATGAAAGACCATTTGTCTAGTGTATAGTGTGATTAAAGCTGACAAAATCTATGAGGATGATTATTTGCTTCACTCTGCAATTTTGCTCTGGGGAGGGGAAGAAGAGACTTGAATAATTTTCAGGACATGTTTGTGATTTCTGGCATCACAGGGCAGCAAAGCAACATTGGCTTTCAGGTGACACTGTGTAATAATTTAAGTGACTACATTCGATGTTGTTGATAATTATTAAGACTAATGACTAATGTTAAGGCAGGCATAAATAAAAATTAAACACTGTTTTGGACACTATGCAAACACAGTCTATGTTGCAGGAATTGTGATGGATAGCCAGGTAATATGGAAAGGTACTGCATTTCCTGGGGAAATGGAAGTGTCTTCAACAGTAACGTAGAAACAATAGTAGTAGTAGTATGATACTAGTAATTATATATCTTAAGTAATAATTTTGTGGCTTGACTTCATGTGGTTTGGAAGTAGGTTTAGTGAAGAGATTTTTTCAAAAGGAAAATGTGGGAAGACCATGCAGGAAAGCAAAATATATGGGTTAAAGAAACTATCAGATGAAGACATAAAGAGAAGGGAAGGTTGAGGCATTAAACAGTTGATTCAGGGCTGAGAAAAATTAATCAGAACTGAATCTCTGCTCTTACAGACTTCCAGCTGCTGTTAACCTTAAATTGTTAGACTTAAAAATGAAGCAGAAAAGGAGTGAAAACAGTAGCATGTGTTTAGATAGGATTCTGGAATGGTCTTTTTTTAAAAAAATAAATAAAAATTTGAGGTGTAGCAATAATTTACATGGCTACAGTTAGCTGTTGAGATATAGTTATTCAACTTTCTTTTTTTCTCCCCTCTTGACAGGGTCAGCAGTTCCCTGCTATACTCACAGATTCCAGTCTTGCTAGCCAAAGCGGATCAGGCTCACAGCAAGTTATACTGGTGAGCCATACACCCCATTCAGCATCTGCAAACTCTGATGAAATAACATATCAGGTAGATATAATAAATTTCTGTATCTTTTGTGGGTAAAGGACATTATTTAATCAAAATACTTGCATGATTTCTCTATATCCTGAAGCAGGAGGGCTGATGTAATTCCCAAGTAAGAGTATTGGGAAAGGGAATTGTTGTGACTTCCTAGACACACAGATTCTGTTTTGAGTTAAAAACACTTTTTCATACACAAAACAGAAATGCAATTAATAATAGTGTAATTTTTTTTTCCTAAAAAATACACAGCTGTGCTCTCAACACACAGTTTCAAATGACTGGCCTTGAGTCATACTCTCAAGTCAGCTTAGGCATATTTCAAATTCAGAAATTTTCAAATAGATTTCTAATTAGATAATAAAAATAGACAAAGTTGAGAGCTGTGGAAAAAAGTATTACCTATTGCTACACCTGTTCCGTTCTCTTTTTGTAACCAAATTACTTTAATAGAATCGCAGTGTTTTCAACTTCTTGTGTATTTGAATTTCAGTAGGAATTTTTGCATATGTAATATATTATTCATATTAGAAAAAGTGATTCAGACTTCTTTTGTGGAGGGCAAAATGAATGTTTTCATCCAACTTGGTAATGCAAACTCTAAAATAGGAAAAATGGAGAGACATATGGTGACCCAGAGTCAAGTGAAGAAGTGATGGACCGGACTGACAAGCAAGTTGTGTCTGATACGGTCATGAGAAACCTCAAGGACTGAAGGGAGGAGACCTCACCTCAGATGTATCTGTATGAATAAGGATACTGAGCTGCCAACATAATGGAGGAAACACTCTTCTTGGAAAAACGGACACAGCTGGGTCTCTCTCTGAAGTGCCTGTACACTGATGTGTGCAGGATGGGAAACAAACAGGATTGGGTCTGCATACAATTGCAGGGCTTTGATCTCATTGGAATCGGGGAAGATGCCACAGCTCACACAACTGAAGCACTGCCCTCGCTGGAAGAACACACTGTCAAGACAGTGGTGGGAATGCATAGAGCTCTGCCTGGATGATGAGCTGAGACCTGTGAGTAAGGACTGGCAAGCAGATCAGTGTGGGTAATACTGTCATGAGTACTAGCCATCTACTCCAGCTTACCTGATCAGACAGAAATAGAAGACGAGACTTTCATCATGGTCTTGGGCAACCTGTCCCAGCTGACCATTCTTGAATAGAGGGATTAGACAAGATGATCACCTCAAGAGGTCTTTTCAAACCTAAAAAGATCTATGATTTGCTGGTTGGTTTTTATATATTATCCTTCTTCAAGCTCAAGAATCGTCAGTTCCAAAGTATAGGAAGTCAGAGACAACGGGAAACCAGCATGGACAGTCTCTTGCTCGCTGCCCCTATCCACCCCCACCCTTGTTAGGATGGCAGAGGCCCCAGTGAAATGGGAGTAAAAAGATAAGCAAGGGTTGTTGTGGATTGAGACAAGGGCAGGGAGGGCTCACTGCCAATTACAATTCCAGGCAAAACAGAATCCAGTAATCGACTTAGGAAAGTTTATTTTACTGCCTACAAGAAACAGAATGGAAAAAAAGGCAAAAGAGAGCAGGATGATGAGTAAATTACAACCAGCATTTTAAGATCTCCCTCTCCCATCCCTCCTTTATTCCCAGGCCCAGCTCACTGCTTCTGATATCTCTACCTCCTCCCCCTCAATGGCTCGGGGGGTAGGGCATGGGGGATGTGGTCAGTCTCTCACAGATGGGCTCTGCTGCTTCTCTCTTCTCAGAGAAGGACGACTCCTGGCATTCTTCCCCTGCTCTGATACAGGGTCCCTCCTCCAGGACACAGTTGTTAAAGAACTTCTCTGGTGTGGGTTGTTCCCAGCAGCGGCAGCTTCTGCAAATACAGGGTCCCTGCCATGGGACTTGGCCTCCTCTGGACATGGTCACTGCCCCTGGCATGAGGTCTTTAACAAAATGCAAACAAATCTCTGCTTCACCAGTTCTCTCTGCAGGATGCAGGGGAATCTCTGCTCCAGCACACCTTCTTCTTTCTTCCCTCACTGACCTGGGGTCCCCATGGTTGCTTCTCTCTCTCTTTCAACTCCTTGCACCACCACTAGCAGGAAAAGAAGGAAGAAAAGAAAGAACAAGAAGGAACAGAAAAAGACCCTCCTCTTCCGACTGCTTCTTAAAAAGTGATCATGAAGGCATCTAATTGACTCAGCCCCAGAAGTGAGTCTGGCTCAGAGATTGGGAGAGTTTCAAGCAACTGCTTACAGGAGCCATCTTTACAGCCCCTTCCCCATTATCAGAAAGGGCTTCACACAAAATCATGGCACCTGCCTTCAGGATGGGCAGGATGGATATTCTGGGGAAGTACAAGTCAGTCACCCTCACCTCAGTCCCTGGGAAGGCAATAGAGCAAATATTTATGGAAGGCACTTCCAAAGATGAAGGCAAGAAGGTGATTAGGAGTTAGTCAGCAGAGATTTATAGAGGAGTAAAATATGCCTAAGCTGACTTGAGAGTATGTCTCAAGGCTAGTCACTAGTGGTTTTCCCCAGGGTTCAAATACTGGGACTACTGCTGATCATTAATGTTCTTTATTAGCAATGTGCACAACAGAACAGAGTGCATGCTTAGCAGGTTTACAGGTAGTAGAAAACTGGAAGAGGACACTTATCAGACTGAATGGGTGTGCTGCCTTGCAGAAGCGCCTCAACAGATTGGAGAACTGGTCCAACAGGAACCTCACAAAGGTCATCAAAGGGAAGTGCAAAGTCCTGTCCCTGGACCCCATGTGATAGCACACAGTGAGAGTAGCAGGAAAGCAGCTTTTCAAAGAGGGACCAAGGGGTACTGGTGAAAAAGTAGTTGACCACGAGCCAGCAGTGCAGCAAAGGCTGCCAGCAACAGCCTGGGATGCATGAAGAAGAATGTTGCCAGCTGCTGGTCAGGAAGGTTGATTTCTCCCCAGTACCAGCAAGAACACATCACCTGAGTGCTGTGTCCGGTCCTTATTTTGAGAAACATGAGTATGCAGTAGTGAGTGCACTGGGAGGACAACAAAGATAACGAAGACATTGAAGGGAAGGCTGAGAGGCTGGTCCCAAGGCTGAGAGCTGGGACTATTTGGCTTAAAAGATCTGGTTTGCAGGGTTCTTATTGATGTACAGAAATGCCGGATGGGAGGGATGAACGCAGATGAAGCCAAGCTCTTCTCAGTGACACTCAGTGAAAGAACGAGAGGCAGTGGGCACAAATTCAAATAATTCTATCTGAGCACAGAGAAATGCTGTTTTACTGAGGGTGGTTGAACCCTGAAAGAAGTTGTCCAGAGAGGTTACATCCTTGGGAATACCCAAAATGTGTTGGCATGGCCCCGAGTGTGCTTCAGGGACATTGGACTTAGGTAATCTCAAGTCTTCTTTTCCAACTTGAGCTATTCTATGTTTCTCATCACATCTTGTGCATATGATTTTTACATTTGCATATGGTTATGAGTTCTTAATTTTGCTGCTCAAATGGCCTGTGAAGTTGGATGTTTTAAAAAGTAATGCCAACGTGTTTGTTTGGTTATTTTGTTTTTTACTGTTCTGAATGTAAAACTGTATTTTGTGTTCTGTAAACACGTGCTTTCTTAAATCAGAGCGCCATTTCATGAGGCTTGTCATACTGTCACTAGTAAAATGTGATGGTATCTGAGTAACACTATGGAAATAACACTCAAAATGTCACAGTAACTTAAATTAGTTTTCTGTCACTTCCTGTAATGTTGTGTGGCTTGTCTAATTACGGTGACTATGTTCATTGACCTTTCAACATTTCACCTTTTTCCTGAGAGTTTCCAACTAGTTGAAAACAAATGCACGTGTGTGTGTATGTGCACACAGAGGATTTTTTTGTTGTTTCTTCCAGTGTTTTTTTATATCACATTTCCACTTTCTACTATAGGTAATATTCTACTGTGTTCTGAATCTTTTCAAGTTTAGTTGATCCTGAATAATTCATTCAGAGTGTTACTTCATCTTTTCTTCATCTTTATTTGTTTCTTTCTCTAAGTTGTTGTATTTAAGATTCTGTTGTATCTATTAAGTTAAAGGAATTCTGTGCTATTTTACTGGGAGAAATTGGGGTTTTTTTTCCAAACGCTCCTCATTGATTAAAACAAAAGCACAGTACAACTGCATCCAAATTCTATCAGCTTTTCGTTGTGCTTCAGTATTTCTGGAACTTTGCATTGGTAGTTCAGAGCTTTACTTACGAAAATTGAGTCTTCAGTGAAGAAATTAAACACATAAAAATATTCTTCTCTCCTGTAAAATCAGAGATACTTTCTTTTTTTCTCTGAAATGTTTTTAGCTTCGAACATTTTTTGATGAGAAACACAAGAATCAACTGAGATGCTCTGGAATATAAAACTGAATATAGGAAAATATTAATACAAACACTTTCAGTTTATAAAGCATGAATTATTTTGGTCATAGTTATTAGGATCTGTTTTCTTAAAATACATATTGTGTCATTCTTTAGAGCACTGAAATACAGGTTAGTATTTATGTCCACTTTATTTCCTTTTTGTTATGTTGCTTGCAAAAACTGGTCACATTGAGGTAGATTTTGAAAAATAAAGCATTGTTGTGGATGTGCCTATGAAATTATTTGATAGTGTTTTTGTAAATTTTTATAGGTGACAGAAGTTTCTCCAAATGTGACTAAAAGCAGTCAAGCAGAAAAAGAAAGTCGTGTGCACCAGTGCTTTGAGTGTAGTCAAACTTTCTCTTCAGCCACCATGTTGATGCACCATAGTAAAGAGGTTCATGGCAAGGAAAGAATACACGTTTGCCATATCTGCAATAAAGCCTTTAAGCGGGCAACACATCTCAAGGTATTTGGTTATAACAGATGATTTTCTGTTGACTCCTCCTTTTGTTTTGGACTTTTTGCAATACTACTGAAAGGTACCTTATTATCCCTTTACTTTTACAGTGTGAGAGATATGCATCTGAGGGAGTGTAGTCTAAGTGATAATGTATACACAGCTGGAGAACTCTCTCCTGGAACGTGGAAAGGATTTTCATGCATGTGTTGGCTACAGAGTTAAAAACGTGAATGCCTGTCATGCAAATAATGGTGCCAGAAAAAAATTTTGCTTCCTTTACTTGCTTATATATGTCATCATTGCTAATCCTCATTTCCAGATAAGCTTTTGAAATCATAGGAAGCTCTCTGCTTTGCATTCTGTCCTTTGATTTTTAGATGTTCTGTCTCAAGCATCTAAATGTGCAAAAGAACCAGTTGTTTTAAAACATCCTTACATTATTGCTGTTGTCTAGTGGTATTTTATGTGGCTTTCTTTACATGATGAACAACCTGATACTTCCAGGTCTTTCCAAGAAATTAGTGGTGTGTTTCAGTTTTTAAGTAGATTCTAAAGTTTTTGTTAGGAATATTGGGCTGGGAGGAATATCAGTCATGGAAATGTGGTGAGATGACGTGCATAGCTGGAGTGCTGCAAAGGATGGCTATAAACTTTTCAGAAGGGGATAGGCAAAGGAGGAGAGGTGGTGGGGTAGTCCTCTATGTTAGGGAGTGTTTTGACAGTGTAGAACTTGATGACAGTGATGAAGGGGTCAAGTGTTTATGGATAAGAATCAAGGGAGGGGCCAGCAAGGCAGACGTCATGGTGATAGTCTGTTATAGACAGCCCAACCAGGATGAAAAGATAGATGAAACATTCTACAGGCAGCTAGAAGCCTCACAGTTGCTAGCCCTTGTTCTTTTGGGAGACTGCAGTTTATCCAATGTCTGCTACAAATACCACAGAGGGGAAACAGCCTAGGAAGCATGTGTAAGACAACTTCCTGACACAGCTAGTGAGGGAGCCAGCTAGGGGAGACACCCTGCTGGGCCTGGTTTTTGCCAGCAAAGGTCTTCTGGTAATTCCTGTCTCAAAAATGAGAGGATTACACAAATACACTTGTAAAGCATCATATGAACAAGCAAAGAAATGCTAAGTATGTCTATAAAGAAGTGTTTTCATTACGGAACATTCTGTTCCTGTGAACTATTTTCAACATGTGTATTTTACAGGAGAAGTATATGGGGTTAGCAGATCAGGGGAACAGAATTGTATCACAAACTGTTACTTCAGAGAATGTTGATTCTGTGACAAAGTTCTGCAGTACCTAGCTGGGCACAGTTGTTTGCTTTCACATAGAAAATGGGGCATGGGGCCTTTTGGGGTTTTGGGTTGGTTTTTTGTGGTGGACAGAAAGAATCAGCCAGTTTCAGATAATTTTTCTGGAATAGCTCATAGCGTGCTTCCATTATTTCAATGCTTCAGGAGGTAATGAGCAAGATAAAAGCAAAAGATATTGTTCATCTCCAACTAAGCTATGGTTTGTGAACCGCCTGAGATTTTTTGAGAAGATCTTTTATTATTTCTCTATGATACCATAGTGATTACTAAAATAATAATAGTCTTCCTTGTACCTGTCACAATGGATTTGCCATTGAAAACAAATTCTGCAGACACAATTTGCTTCGATTCATGGTGTGAGGAATAGGACTTCATAGACATCAAAAAGGCTTATTGTTAGGTGTAGTAAAGACTACCTAATAGTCTAGTCTGTAATGAATAGACTAGAAAAGAATATCCATACGTATTTTAGAAGTGGACTAGTACTCACAGTACTGTTTCACATATAGTTCTTGTTTAGATTTTTAAATTAAATGTTTTTATTTGCCATGTTTTGTAATCTGAATTTTATCTTGGTGTTAAATAAAGAGATTTAAATGAAAAAGCTAATAGTTAATGTAAGAAACCCCTTTACATTTGCAAAACTTTTTGACCCATAGTCAATGATTTAAAAACACTGAAGTTAAAACTTCTTAATGCTTCCTCATAAAGTGCGTAATACTCTCATTCTGCTTTCTTACCTGGAAGGACCTTAGTGATTTATTTTCTATTAATTTAATTTAGGACTTCTTTGTGAAGTGTTTTTTTTTGTATGCTGGCATTGTGCATCTGCACTTCGAGGCCTGTACAGCTTTGCAATGATGCTTGCTGAGGTGCTGAGTAGGAACACATTTGTATCAGGCAAGGGGAGGAGATAGATACTGTAGAGAGAAGGGGAAAAATCCAGTGCTAACTTATAGTGCATAGCTGTCTAAAATCCATATTTGCCTCCGAAAAAAAGCATTTCAAGAGCTCAGTGGTTTTTAATATATTTTTTTGCTTCAGATAATTAGTGGGTTGGTGTATACAGAAAAAAGCAATACATGCAGTTATTGACAGAAGTTTTCAGAAGTGTAAAGATACTGATGCATCAGCCTTCCAAGGAGTCGATGTACAAAAACAATCCCTCATTTAAAATAAAAAAAAACCAAACCAGACAGACCTTCATCTTTTTTCCAGATTGTCTGCTGGTAGCTAAGATCCTCTGCTTTTGTCTTCAAAGTGTGAATATATTTCTATGTTAAATACTGAAGCTTTTTTAAATGATCTGAAATATACTTTTTTCTTTCCTGGTGTAGGAACACATGCAAACCCATCAGGCTGGACCTTCTCTGAGTTCCCAGAAGCCCAGAGTGTTTAAATGTGATACGTGTGAAAAAGCTTTTGCTAAGCCAAGTCAGCTGGAGAGACACAGTCGCATTCACACAGGTAACACCAGAATTATTTTTATCTGGCATGGTTTTTTTGTAATTATATGAGTGTCATATTTAGGGTCCTTGAGTAATGGTTTTCGGTAACTGCATTTGTATACCAGCTTAAGCTGAAAAAAACCCAACAAGTAAACTTCTAAACCAAAAAAGTTTAGAAATTAAAATGAGGAACAGCAGGCTTGCAATCTCAGAAACATTGATGAGCTCTTTAAAGCTAGAAACTCAGTTATGTGAAACTCAGTTATGTGATTAAGCTTCTCCATATTTTGAGACTGGCAGTACGGCCACAGTAATAAGAGTGCATGAGTTCGTATCTAAAAGTTTGTCAGACTTTGAAACAGATTATTCAAAGCATATTTTAAAGCATTGTTTAAACTGGTGGAAGGACACTATTGTGTGGATGGTATGTATTGGTTACAGCAACTGGAGTGTGTTGTAACAGAAGAGGAGGTTTTCAGCGATAGGATAGACTGTAATATTGGTGGTCTGGGATATCCACTTTCAGCAAAACTTTAACTTCTGTAGATAAGCAGCAACTCTTGATAAAGGCAATGGGGATTTGCAGGCATTTGCCAGCAACATTCCTCTCTGATCAAGTGCTGCTTGGTGCAATTACCATACTACTGACTGCATATGTTGTCTTACAGGGAGTGTTCAGAAACTGGTTGAAAATTGTTTCTCATCTGAATATGGGAGAGAACTTTTTTATCTGATCTACAAGAGCTCTTTTGATGTGTTAAGGGTCTCTGCTGACCCTGTGTATTCCCATCCAGTGGGATGACTTTTTATGTTTCTCTTCCCTCCACACCCTGCCCCAAGAAAAATGCTGACTGCTTTTCTTGAGAGTAGAAATGAAGAATGGGAAGAGAGCTGCTCTGTCGTTGCTGTGGTAGAAAGGAACATTCTGGTTATACTAGGGGTAGGAAAAGAGAAGCAAGAGTTAAAATCCAAGGAGATTAAAAGTCTTTAGAATTCCCCAATAATTCACTTTCTGCATAATTGACATAAATTATACAGACTTTTTAAAAAGGCAATGTTCTAGTTTCACGAAGTAAGCTGAAAGAAGGAAGGCCAGTTTCCTTTGTCTCTCCTTTGATTCTTGCTGCCTACTGGTAACAGAGCACTTTAGGAAGGCTGAGACAGAACAGAGTCCCCTTTATGCATCTGTTGCTCATAAATCTTGCACAGTGACAGTAAAAATCTTTTCTATTTTGGAATGACTTGTAATTTACTCAGTAAATCCTCAGGTATTTGGGGCTTTTTGTACTCGGGTACTTGTGTGTGAGGAGCGTTCAGAAACTGTAAAAATCCTCACTGAATTTGTTTTTATATGAATGGGAGGGGGTGAGTCTTTTTTCTGTAGGGCCCAGTGACAGGACACGGGTTAACAGGAACAAGCTGGAACACAGGAAGTTCCACTTGAATGTGAGAAGCTTCTTTGCTGTGAGGATGAGGGAGCTCTGGCACAGACTGCCCAGGGAGGGTGTGGAGTCTCCTGCTCTGGAGGTTTTCTAACCCGTCTGGATGCATTCCTGTGTGACCCAATTGAGGTGAACCTCCCTTAGCAGGGGGATTGTTCTAGATTATCTCTAGTGGTCTCTTCCAACTCCAACCATTTCATGATTCTATGATAGCAGTGTTATCTGACGTTGTTAAAACAGCAAGTCAACCCTCGTGATGTCATTTTTCCAGAAGAGAATGGTCTTTTAAAAATCCTTTAAGACCAAAAGAGTGAAAATGTACTGCACAGAAGTTTTTAGATGGATACTCTTACATAAACTCTGATAGGAAAGGCTAATGAAATTTTAAACTGATTTGCTTTGCTAAAGGTATGATCCTCGTCTGTGAGAAAGTGTGACTTCTATCTTGATTAAGCAGTTTGAACTATTTCTAGTGGACAGGATCTACTGAATCAGTGCCCAGAAGGAAAACACATTATTTCTCTGAACAGCTCTAAATGTCTTGTACATTCAGATTTACCAGTGAAGAGCAGTTTGGAGAAATGTTACTGAAGTTTGAGGGAAGCCGATACTTCCGGTTCTAGCACAAAGCCAGGTGGCAATCCATTACACAACACCAAAAAAGCTCTTCATCTTAACAAAATAGAAAACCTGCACTCAAAAGTTATCCGAGGAAGACTAGATTTCACTTCAAACTAGTGTAATCCTTGTGACCAAACTCTTCCATGACTTAAGTCTTCCATGACTTAATAGTCCTTTTATTGATTGCCTGAGAAGTTGGATTTAGCATGGAAGTTGCAACGCATGTGGGAACACTAAGATGCAGGGAATGAAGGAAGAAAGAAGCTGGTCCTTTACGTAAAGTTGTGGAAAATTATTTATGCTCCTGCTTTTGCTTTATTGTGATAACTAATAAGAAAGTGTCTTTGTAAATGGAGCAGATGCTTTTAGAAGTCCTTAATGACGTACAGCAATATGCCCGGTGTTGAGGTTGGAGGTTGTGGCCTGTTGAGTGCTGAAGTAAAGTTCTGTTTGGCAAAGTACATATTTTAAAACAATTTTTATGATGAATATGTTCTTGAGTTTATATTTAGAAATCGATAGTATTCTGGTAGATTTGGAACAGTGTGCCTGCTTTGGTAGCATGTGAGAATTACTAGTGGCACCAGAGGAATCACTGTGACATAGGAGGCCACAGGTCTCAGGTAGCATTACCAGAAGTTACTTGTTTGGAGTTTTTTTAACACATTCAGCTTTCTAGTTTCTTATAGACATCATGTTTGATAATTCTAGAGTATTACTTTAACTAGATTCTATGCTATGATGTAAAAAGATGATGGATCCCTTGAGTACTGAGAAGTCAAACTAGTAAATTGGAGTGGCTTTTCTACTTCCTTACAATAAATGGAATAGGAAAGATAATGATAGCAATGGTTTAAGACACACATAAATATTAGGCAATTAGTTTGGGATGTTTCACTTATTTGCTGTAGCCATAGCACTCTTTTGAGAAGTCTCATAGAAAAAGACGAAGTCTACTTAATTTCTAGGTCATCTTGATGATTTTTACTAAAGTCTGAGCTGTATTTTTACGTTGAACTGAGAAATGATTAAATACATTTTTCTCTTTTACAAGGGGAACGGCCATTTCAGTGTACACTGTGTGAGAAGGCTTTTAACCAGAAGAGTGCTCTTCAAGTCCACATGAAAAAGCACACAGGGGAGAGGCCTTATAAATGTGATTACTGTGCAATGGGATTTACACAGAAAAGCAATATGAAACTACATATGAAACGGGCTCATGGTTACACTGGTATGTAGCATGATTTTAGTAATGGTAAGTGCAGAAGGCCGTGTGCTTTATTGGGAAAGGCCAAAGCACTTCCCTGAAGTTACTGAGGAATTGAGCACGAATAGCCGAAGACCAGTAGTTGCACAAACAACCCAAAAAGCAGATGGAAACAGATTGGTACTACTTATGATTCCTTGGGATGGTTTTTTGTGAAGTTCTGTAGTACAGAAATACAAAGTTCAAAAACTATTACAGGAAAAGAAGGAAAACAGAGGATCTTATGGATGCTTATAATTACCTAAAGGGTGGATGTCGAGAGGATGGGGCGAGTCTTTTTTACTGTAGTGTCCAACAGCAGGACAGGGGTAATGGGCATAAGGTGGAATACAGGAAGTTCCACTTGCACACGAGGAGAAACTTCTTTCCTGTGAGGGTGAGGGAAACCTGGCACAGGCTGCCCAGGGAGGGTGTGGAGTCTCGTCTGGAGGATTCCAAACCCACCTGAATGTGTTCCTATGTGACCTGATTGAGAAGAGTTGGACTGGATGATCTCCAGAGGTCCCTTCCAACCCCCACCATTCTATGATTCTGTGATACTTCCTTAATTCCCAAGTGTTACATTTGCATTGTTTTCATATACTGTACATCAAGTCATACTCCTCTTTTTCTCTTGCACTTTGGTAGATCCCGTACAGGAACCTGCCAGTCGTCAAGAACAAGAAGGGGAAGATATTAGCCGTGCTCTGAATTTAGAAGAAGTCGTGCAAGAATCTTCAAATGAATGGCAGAGTTTAGGCAATGTTTTTCGATGACACCTTAAAATTTGGGAGTTGCAAATGTTTCTGGGACTTGAATTTCTCAAAACAATTTTCAGAAATGTAAAAGATATACAGTTAAAGCTTCAAGCATTGGAAATATGAACAATAGAATAATATATTCTAGTTTTTTTAATTATTTACGAAAAATACATAAAAATTCTTTTTTAAGCTTGTACACAAAGCTTGGGAAAACATCGTTTAATCTGTACAAAGTTGTCTGTGAATCAATGAACTCAGGTAATACTGTATACAGTTTCGTCTTCGAATTCACAGCCAGTATATCTTTTTGAAAACTAAACTGGAAGTTTATATCAGAATAGAACGATTACTGTTTTTAAAGGAGACGAAGAATAACTTTGTGGGAAAATCATTAAACTGTTGGTCAGGTCTTTTTTTTTTTTAAGTGTTTGAAGAAATAATTGAGGTTGGAAACAAAGTTAGAGTAGATGCATGCAGTATAAAATAGTTTTGATTTGGGTTTCTTGTTTTGTTTTATTTTTTTACAAGGCACATGAAAACTCTGTATTTCGGTTTTAAGGTTTTTTCAGTATTTTGAGAATTTGTTCTAAAAAATAAAATGCCGTGAACTTTGGGCTTTTCATCAGTTAAACTCTTGACAGAGGGAGCATGCTCAATTCCATTCCAACCACAGGGGCAGTTAGTTCTTAGTTTTTACATTACAAGTCTGAGGTTTTAAACTCAGCAATAATTATTAAAAGATAATCCAAACTAAAAGAGGTTCCCTTGAAAACCTCTTGTTTTGTGTTTACTGCATTGGATCAGCAGGTACATATCAGCATCTGTGGAAAACACAGCCATATACTAAATCTGGAAGGTAAATCATATGATTTTGTGTTAGCAGTGAGAAAGTTAGATGCACGCTAGGTCACCTATATTATGCAGTATTCCTCAGTGCTGTAAACATTTCAAATCTGTAAATTTGTCTTTACTTTCTATGTGAATTTTGGAAATGTGTTGCTTTCAGTTGTTGTTTTCAGCAAAACTACCTAGTTGACTGAGTAATGCTTTGAAAAGTGCCACTCTTTAAGTATATTCAAAACAAAAAAACACTGGAGTAAAAACATGGTCATCTTTTAGACATTCCAAAGACAGAAGCTCTTTTTTTTTATTTTTTACCTTGTTCTTTTGAATTTTATTTATATGTTACATATATATAGAGAGATATATATATGTGTGCTTGTATGTATATATATATATTTAAAGTTATATGAGCCTCTGTGTGGCTGATCAGTATATTTTGTAAATACTAATCCCAGTTGCAGGAAGTTCATCTTTTCAGTTTGCCACAAATACTTAGAGATCAGTTGTGTATTTGTTGTACTATAATAGAGCTGGTTTTTAATTTACCTTCTGAAAGAAGATAATTGCTCTCAGATCCAACAAGCCCTTTTTTGTAAATACTGTCTATACTTTGTCTACGATACAAACTCGTTACTTCAGATTCTCAAAGCAAGAAATCACTCTTGGTTTTGATAGAGCATCTCTTAATTCTTTTGTTAACTCTTTGCATATGTATATAAGTAATATAGTTGGTGACATGAAAATAACACTTTTGTTATGTGGAATATTTAATTCAAAAACATGTTAAATATATGACATTTTTCCAAGTTCTGTTTCGTGTTGTTTTTTTAAGTGTTTCATTCTGGATTCTAGAAAATTCTTTAAATCTCTGTTTACTAGACGTGAGGGGACAGAGTGTACCATCAGCAAGTTCCCTGATGACTCCAGATTGGGAGAACTGGCTGATTCTCCGGAAGGCTGTGCTGCCATTCAGTGGGATCTCGACTGGCTTGAAAGTTGGGCAGAGAGGAACCTCATGAGGTTCAACAAGGGCAAGTGCAGAGTCCTGCACCTGGGGAGGAACAACCCCATGCACCAGTACAGGCTGGGGATTGACCTGCTGGAGAGCAGCTCTGCGGAGATACCTGGGAGTCCTGGTTGATAATAAACTGAACATGAGCCAGTAATGTGCCCTCATGGTGAAGAAGGCCAATGACATCCTGGAGTCGTATGTCTAGTTCTGGGCTTCCCAGCTCAAGAGGGACAGAACTTCTGGAGAGAGTCCAGCACAGGGCCATCAAGATGATCAGGGGAAAGGCTACAAGAACTGGAACTGTTTAGTCTAGAGAAGAGGAGACTGAGGGGAGATCTGACTAACATTTACAAATATCTAAACAGTGGGTGTCAGGAAGTTGGGGCATCTCTTTTTTTCTGTTGTATCTAGCAACCAAACAAGGGGTAATAGGATGAAGCTGGAACACAAAAAGTTCCATTTAAACATAAGAAAAAGCTGTTTCATTATTCAGGTGAGGGAGCCTTGGCACAGGCTGCCCAGGGACAGTGTGGATTCTGCTTCCTTGGAGGTCTTCAAGACCCACCTGGACATGCTCCTGTGTGACCTGATCTAGGTGGACCTACTTCTGCAGGGGGAGTTGAACTAGATAATCTCTCAAGATCCCTTCCAACCCTACCATTCTGTGATTCTATGTCTCAATATTTTATGTAAAGAAGGTATGTGAAGTTCTTCCAGTGGTTCGTATTCTTACAGTCAGTCTTATTAGTGTTTCCCTTTTCAGAAAGCCATGATATTTAACAGTTGTCTGAAGGCACATGGTCCCCAGGGCAGAACACACTGTTTGTCTGCAGGAAAATATGCTGTTTTGCATGTACCAGGTATAAAGTTTTTCCCTGTTCTTTCAGAGAACGCTATATACAAGCACAGTGAAGTTTGGAGTGAATTTGCTGCACAGGGGAGGATGCTTTCCTGAGACTGCTAACTCCAGTTTGACTGAAGGGGATTTACAGCTGATCACATCCAGATGCAAATCCGTCCATAATAGGAATGTAATTCCTGGAAAGCGTTCAGCCTGCTCTAGCTGCCACTGCTTTGCCAGCAACTCAAAGCTGGTGGTGGCTGATAATTGGTGAGCATGTGCTAAAAGCAGATCTCCTGAGTAAAAAGACGCCATTTTAAAATGGTTAAAGGCAGTGAGTGTGTGCTGTAAGTCTTTGACGTGTTAAATAAGCAATGTGAGCATAATCTGACGTTTTTCCTGGATTCAGTTTGCTACTCCTCCAGCACTTGATGTCAGTTACAGTAAGTAGACTTCTAAAAAAGGTTTTTTGTAACTTGGTACTTGATTTGCTTCCCTGCATCCTGCTCCCCCCTCAAGTATTCACTCCTGAGTATCCTGACCTAGAGGTTTCCATAGCTCACATTCCTTGGGAAGACTGAGTCCTCCAAGGGTTTCAAAGCAGCGTGTTTGTTGGTGTTCAGTACAGAACACAGACACTGTAACCAATATGTTGGTATTTCCAAAAGCAATGTTGAAGTGGGTGCATCTTTTTTGGAAGCAGAAAGAGCTCTTAGGTTCTAAGGCCTGTTTGAAGAGTTACGTTATGTAGTGGGTAAGTGAATAGTTCCTAGGAATGCCTCTTTTTTTCTGGTTTGAAACAGTAGTGGCCTAACAATATCCTCAGGCTTTTTGGCTTGTGTCTGCTCAAATATTTATTTTGGTTTGTGTCCCTTCAGTGCAAGAAATGATACACTCCTACTACTGCTGGTGCTTTCTTGTTCCAGGAAAAATCCTTTGCTTACAAATCACCATTTAAACTGCTGTTTTTCAGCAAAACTTTGAGTAATGAAAAGAGTTATATTTCATTCTAAGTTTTAATCCCTTTCAAGAGACTTGTGCTGGTAAAATAATGCTTCAAAGTACCTTACCAGTTCAAAAAAAAAAAAAAAAAAGCCACTTCCAGTCTCTGAGGAGAACGAAGGGTGATGAGGGCAAGGCAGCAGCCTTGGATAAGTTGTGTAGCTCCACAGTGCAGTATTTTGAAATTTGTATTTCTCAGGGTTTTTTTCTTTTAAATACTCTTTCTTATTTTTGAAGTCTGTTTTAAAAAACAATTCCATTTTTCCCATACCCTGTTCAAACAAGATAATTTGTGCTCTACTTGTTTGTGAAGGCTGGGATTTCATTGCCTGTACAAAGGTGGTTCATGCCTTGCAACGTTCTCCTGGACCTTAGCTGCCACTATCCAAAGACATTGGTCTTCTATCAATCCTGTGTCACTTTGCCAGCCTTGTGGGCCATGCTGAGCTGCTGGCAATGTCACAAGAAACCTGTGTGCTGGCAACTGTCTCTTGGATCACAAAGTGGCATTTTTTTAATATCTGAACATTCCTCGTAAGTTGGGGGGGAGGGGGGAAACACAACCCAAAACCAAACCGCAGAACTTTGTGTATAACATTTCCTCTGTTGTAAAAGACAAAACTGGCCCATGTTTCTTTTCAAGTTGATTACTTTATTTCAATCATGAATATTTTTAAAGGCTGTGTTCCTCTAAGAACAAATTCGTATTCAAATTATACCAACTATTATGTTGCAGAGTATACATCTGAATGAAGCTACAATAGAAAAATACACATAGCAACCAACATAGGCAATAGAAGATGTAATATGTTGGTTGCTATGTGAATGAAGCTACAATAGAAAAATACACATAGCAACCAACATAGGCAATAGAAGATGTAATATGTGTGTGCATGCTTAATAATTTTGGTGGTTTTCTTTTCTTTAGTCTCTATGTATTTTCTATCTCTTGTCTTTCATTGCTTCATATTAATGGACACTGATTTAAACCTACAGTAGATTTAGATATGAAATACAATTAACATACATCTTTATAGGTGACTTCTAGTGGACACTTATTAGGAATGCAGTTTCAACCTGGGAAGCATTAACTACTCTACAATGCCTAGGCTAAAACAAAAATAAGAAAATAATTAATCAGACACTTAGATGACAGCTTGAAGGAATGGTAAGTTTTAAGTAATAAAAACAGTGCAATTCAGAAGAGCCTTGTATTTCCCTACATGTGGTTGGAAATACCATTGCCACACATTTGTTTTAGTAATATGTGAACAAGTAATATCTAACTCTAACTCTGCTGTAATTTATTTCTATAAGGCAACTACAGTACAACAGTTAAATGCTCACAGTAGCTTACTGTGAGTTTGCTTTGGTGCACTGCCCTTGACAGGCATCAGGTGTTACTCGGGCAACAGATGAGCTGATCCCTTGCAACACTGCTGCGATACCAAGAGGAAGATTTGAACTTCTGACGTGAGATGTGCAGGACTATCTGAGATACCAGTACTGAAGGGCTCTCTTTCAGAAATTAGACTTACTTGTTTATATATTTATTTACTTATTTATTGTACTGCAAAGTTTATGCTGTTGCAGCAGAGTTGATGTGAAGCACCAGTGACGTCCAGCGGTCACTTGTGCCATCTTAGCTGTTTCTTATCTGGGAATATCCCTTGTTTCTTGACATTAGTCTAACTCAAATTTGAATCCTCTTTCTCTCCCTCATCTGCTCTTAATTCTAATGGTTTGGATGCGATGAGCAATTCATGGTATGGAAAGAATTTCCTTATTTTACTACTGCTTCGCATCTTATTGATTCTTCAACATCTGCCCCCTCCCACACTTCACATACCTTGAACTCCCAATGTTTGGTAAACCTTTCCATGACTGCCTAATCCTGTTACAAAAATAAATTATTCTGTGAGTGAGAGAAGGAAGATTAAAACAAAACAGAAAACCGAATAAAAAAAAAATGTTTGGATAAACAGTCCTTACAACTTCTGCACATGGTGGATTTTTTTTTTAGCAGTGTGTCAGAAATTCATTAACAGCAGTGCTCAGTATCCAAGACATTATCTCTTTATTTATAATTCTGATATTCACTAAAATGAAACCAGAAGACTTGAGCTCAGATTAGGCGCTTGGGAGAAATAATGAAGTCCAGCATACAGTTAGGGCATCCTGAGGAAGAATGAGTAAAGGCAGAGATCTTGTTACTTCACATAAAACGTGGAAAACATCTAGTAAAGCTACTTCTTGTGTTCCTTTCATTCAACTGTTGATCAGGGATTGCCAATAGAAGTTTGTATAATCTACTGCATGCAGAAACTAATTGGCATTAAGTAATGGATTGCATCTACCTAGGTAATTGTTGCAGTTGTTATTAATTTTAAGGCAGTTACATTATGAAGCAGAGTACGTGATCCTTGGATGGCATCTTAGAGCTTCAGCGTCTAGCAATTGGTGAACCAGACCGCGATCCAGGTCGGGATCCAGAGCCTCCCTGGGGAGGGAAGAACAGAGTGAAGTTAGGCAACAGTAACTGTTTTTGCGGGCTATAAACTGAAAAAATATCAATCTGTAGTACAGCAAAATTTTAAACATTGTCTAACTTAAAGGGCAGTGTCAGGAGGATGGAGCCAGGCTCCTCTCAATGATGGCCAATGATAGGACAAGGGCAAGAGGTACAAACTGGGACAGAAGAGGTTCCAAAGAAACACAAGGAAGGATTTCTTCCCTGTTGAGGTGAGAGCACTGGAAGGGGCTGCCCAGGTGGGTTGTAGAGTCTCTTCTCTGGAGACATTCAAAACCAGCCTGGACGAGTTCCTGTGTGACCTACTCTAGGTGGTCCTGCTCTGGCAGGGGGGTTGGACTAGATGATCTTTCAAGGCCCCTTCCAACCCTTAAGATCTGTGATTCTGTATTGAAAAAGCCTTACAGTAGGTTCTGGTATATCACTGAATATTGTTTGAATTGTCCCCTCAAAGAGATGACTGCTTTTCATGCATTTTCACATAGGATTAATTTACTCTTGTTAAATCTCTCATACAGGGCTAGGCAGTCTCTCATCAATTATTTGTAGCTGCATGTTCTTATTCTGGCATTGCTAATGAGAGCAATTTATTTACTTTGCCACTCTGGAAATGTTCATTAATATGGCTACCCCAGAGCTGTTTGCATACTTGATAAAAACAAGCAAATGAAAAATTCCCAAAACCTCAGACAAACAAACATTGAAACAAAAAACTGCAGAGGTTGCATACAAGTTGTATAAATAATCTCACAACTGAAATAATTGAAAAGCAATCATTTTGTTCTGTAATATTTCATATGGTAAATTGTTGCTGTGTCAAAGCAGTCTTGTATGGAAAGCTCAGGTGCAAATACAGGAAAAAAATAGGAAAAAGATAAAGGACTATTTTTACAAATTGTAAGCACTCATCAACTAGGAAAAAAAAACCCTCAACTTCTGCAATCTGTAATTGACGAAAGCCCTACAGCAAAGATGATCCAGGTGAAATTTTGGCATTTCATTTTTGGAACCTCAGGTCAGGCTTCCCAAGGCTTTAGCAACTTCCTAGGCAAACCTTGACCGATATACTTAGGACCACAAACATGAGATAGTTTGTTAGATTTTGAGAAGGATTATTATTGGGTATTTTCAGATGTTCAAAAGACATTTTGCAAAGAATGTCAGTGTATAGCTGTGGTGGTGGTGATGTATGTGAACTCCACAAAAAAGCTACAAGCACCCAGCGTGAAAAGTAGACTTAAAAGGTAAATATTTGATTTTTTACCTGGGCCTTTTGAGTGAAGAGCTCATTCTTAAATTGCAATATAAGAATCCTTACTATCTCCTTGAAGTTTTCAAGTGGTCACTTGGTGCTGCATGTGTTTGAAAAAGAGTTTTACAATTAAAGGTACACATCCTAAGCCACGTAGGGGACAGAAGTGTGTTTTATCTAGAAGTGAAGGTGCTGCTGTTGTCTCCGATTGCGGAGAAGAGTAATAAGAGTCGGAGATTATCCACTCTGCTAATGAGATCTCAGACCACCTGTTTTGAAGTTAAAATTATACTGATTGCATTCTTCATGTGTGAGTTACAAGTGAATGTTCACTGCCTTTGAGGAAATAACAGAGTCTTGGTTAAAATAGCCACCAGTGGATGTGATGTGCTGCTCTCTTTTTTCCTGATATGTTGGTGAGATATTTTTGTTGTTGTGTTTTCGTTTATTTGCTGTGTTGATGGGGCTGTGCTTTGAGTCAAAATGGTGAATTGAACCAGATTAGACATAATCTGTCCAAATGTTTATTTTTCATATGACACTGATTTGTCCATCTATGTGGTGTTGCAGCTCCCTATACTAACACACAGAAGTTCTCCCACCCGGCCTGGAAACAAGCAGGGACAGCTCAACTTGGTATTGTATCTCAACCAAATGCATGTCCAACACTGCTAGTTTACTAGTCTAAATAATTTAGCAACAGCAAACTGTCACCTCATTAATCTTCTCTGTTCCAGATCAGTCGTGAGTTCAGTGACATCACGGATCCTGATGCGGGACTTTGTGGACCTTTGTGGATTTACATTCTTTCCTGGTGGTAACTGACTGCATGTTTTTACCTTTGCTTTCCTATCATGTAAGTAATTACTAGGCCATGAGATAACCTTCTGTTTTATCCATACAAATCTAGTTCCTTCAGAAACTTTAAGGAAATGTGGTTGCTTCAAACACTGCAGGTTCTGGAGAGGTTTGGTTTCTCTTTTTTTTCCTGGCTTCATTTTTTTGTACTTAAGAGTTAAGTTCAGTTGTACTTTACCAGTTTAAAGATTCTGGAAAGAGTGCCCTGGCCCTCATGATAGGATCCCTTATGTCCTTTGTGAGCAGATTTGTGCTCATAGAATCTTCCACTTCCTCCATATCCTGGCTTGTGTCCTTCACCACCCTGCAAGGAAAGATTTTCACATAGATTGCAAATTTTCATTTAACTTCGTGTGTGATCACTGCAGTATAATACTCAAATGAGAAATTTAGAAGAGTTGGAAAAAAGAAATCTTTTACATGATAAACAAGGATGAAGGAAAAGGTTAGGAGGTTATCTGAATGTACTCGGATCTGAGGGAAGCACCAATCTGTAAAAGACAGATTAATAATAATAATAATAATAAAAGAAAGGATACTCAGGTGGTTAACCTGCATTACAAAACTGAAAATGTTTCCATTTCAGGAGTTCTAAAATGTCAAACACGTCAGCTAATTTGTGCTCTTCTGATAGTGGAAGAAATGCTTAATGGCTTGAAGGCTTAAATATTTTGTCTTAAAAATGCAGGTAATCTACATGTCCATCTCATATAAAAATCAAACCTGTGGTAGAGAAGTGAAATTCGATTAGTTGTGAGATAACTGTGGGAAGAACTTGTTTAGTAGCTGTTCAGGCAGACCACATCTTACTGAAAAGGTTTGCAAGGAAAGGTGGGACAAAATACTTGAATTAGTGACAGTGTTAGTTTGGCAGAATTTACAGTGTCAGAACAATTGGAGCTGTGGAATAAGCACCCATCTTGTCCCAGCCTTCCCTCCCACTTTGTCCTTCCCAGGAAAAGAAAAATGTAGCAGCAGAGTCTTCCAGGAGTCTTTAAGGGAAGAGAGCTTTGTCATGCAGTAGATTTTGTTCCCTTTGTGCTAAAGCAAAAGAAATTACTGCTGCAAGGCTGTCAAGTTGCTGGATAAGAGCAAGCAACGAAATTACCATCTTAAAGTGCTGTGGGAGGTGGGAGGAAAGTGGAACAGGAAAAGCAAAACGGCAAAAAGGAAACAAAACAAAATTATCATGTTGCTGCAGGAGCTTGAGGCAATGAAGCAAGGTATGCTTTGGCCTGGTGAATAAAATGGAAAGCACATTCATCACCTACCCAGCTAAATCTGGTGAGGGATAATCCTCTTCCCTGTACATGCAAGAAAGAGAAACAATGACATGATGATCACTGTGGAACATAACATCTGGGTGTACCATGCACAGAAGATTATGAAAATGCATTAGAAATAATTAAATACTGGCCAGGTAACGAGGCAGGGGTTGAAAACAATAGTCTGTACACTCATGCTGTGAAACAAAAACAGGCTGAATTCTTTATTATAATTACAAGAACTGACTGTCAGCATTGTGTGCTTTAGAAGCCAGCTGAGCTTAGTAAAGATAAGGACAGTTCCTGGTGGGCAGGGCTTGTTTGAAAGCATTACCTTTTATTAGTTTATTGCATGAAGCAATCACAGCATAAATCAAAGATAAAAATCCCTGCAAGTGGCTTTAATTTGTCATGCAGCAAGTCAGGAAGAGCTTTTCTGTCTCAGTCCCTTGATTTAAACATTCCCAGTGATAACTCCAGATTTCTACTTAGTGCTAAGAAGAAAACAAATTAGTCTAACAATGGTGTAAATGGTGTAAATTGACCCATAAAAGTTCTTGGACAGTGCTTGAGCCCCTGAAAACCTTTGCTTACCTTTGCTTGCATTGGGGGAGGCGTGCGAGGTGAGACCTAAAACCAACACAAAAGAAGTTGTCAAATCGACACAAAAGTAAACACAGGGAATCGTCAGGCTTTGTGTATATTATTTATGAGTTATTAGGATTAGGTGCTATCTGAGTAACTGCACTGAGAAGCTCCTCTGCTGTCTTAGGCTTTGCCTAGAACACACTGGATTTTTGTTTATTTTTAAGTACAAAAGATTCTAATGCTGAAAACACAAGGACAAAATCTGTAAAGAGTGAAGCTGTGTAATTGTAATGGTGGTTGTTGAAATGTGACTATGCTAATGGAGGGCTCACCCACTTCTTTTTCTGTAGCATTTCAGCATTATGTGTGTTGCCACATAAAAGATGGTTTTGTATTTGAATGGCTTGATGAGCTCAAAGGCACGGTATGATTCACAAGGCTCAAAATAATGGTTTGGGGAATGTTTGGTTACTGACAGATCCTAAAGAAAATGTTCTGTTTTAGTGCATAGCCAGAAGAGAGGAGACTTACAATGTTCTTGAAGAAGTGGACTACAGGGTTGTCATCCCCAGGCCGGCCATGCTGAGATCTCTGGGGGATGGACCCTACGTGGTGGCTGGCCCTGGCTGCATATTCCTGAAAGGCAGAAGAGGCATAACGACAGTCAGGTGGGAAGGAGAGAGAATTGGCAGTTTTATGAAGAGGAGAGTTGTGTTTTCATCAGGAATGGAAAGAAAAATACCTTGGAAATCTATAGAGATTACAACCCAAAGTTGTCAGTGCTGTCAGTTCTGATAACAGAAACCTTGTAATTTTCCTTCTTTCACAAGCAGGGTGGTAGAATGTTACTTTAGAAATTAAACCTGAAATGGAGAAAAACCTGAAATGATGTTGGATCATTCTCCATGCAAGAGCAGGAATGGGATCACGTCTCATTTCTCAATTCCCAAAGGCTACCTAACTCTGAGGAACTGCAAGAGAAACGGATTGGGTTGGGTTTTTTTAAAAATGAGGGAATTAAACGAGACTGGCAATACTTTCTGTTTTCAGTAGGGCTTTCTGAGCAATACAGAAAGAGGTCCAGTAGTGAAGGTAAAATAAGTAACAACACATTGTGAAGAGTTAATACCTGGACTGGTCCTCAGAGCGTGCTGCATCTGTTGCATGGAAAAATAATGTCAAAAATTCAACGTAATTCCTGCTGTCTAGACGCAGTATGTCAAAGTTTAAAGAAGAAATGTTACATATGGCTGACCCAGTTACAGACATCTGCTCATCCCTGCAAGTGTCGAGTCACAAGGCTTTGTGTTCAGTGCTGCAACAGGCTTGAAGTATCATAGAATCATAGAATGGTAGGGGTTGGAAGGGATCTTTAGAGATCATCTACTCCAACCCCCCTGCAGAAGCAGGTCCATCTAGATCAGATCACACAGGAACGTGTCCAGGTGGGTCTTGAAGACCTCCAAGGAAGGTGACTCCACACTGTCTCTGGGCAGCCTATGCCAGGGCTCCCTCACCCTCACTGTGAAATAGTTTTTTCTTACGTTTAAATGGAACTTTTTGTGTTCCAGCTTCATCTCATTACCCCTTGTCCTGTTGCTAGATACCACAGATAAAAGGAATGTCTCCACCTCCTGACACCCACTGTTTAGATATTTGTCAATGTTAATGAGATTCCCCCCCTCAGTCTCCTCTTCTCTAGACTGAAGTATGTTCAGTGAAGAACAGAGAAGGTGGGAGAAAATGAAAATAACAGCAGTGCCACAATGGTTCTCTTGGTGAAATGAGTTCCCTGAAAATACAGCATACAAGCATCATGTGCGTAGAAAAAAAAATGTTGTTGCCTTCTAAAGATGAAATAACAATCCATAGTGAGACAGCAGCTGACATAAATGCACTTCCCTTGTTACAGAAGCCGACTGAACGTTTGACTGAAGAGCAGTACGAACAGTTATTTAAAATATACTTTGCTTTCATCGCATATAGAAAGGCATTACCTTGCCGGGGAAAAGCTTAGTCTGATTGTCAGTGCAGGAATCCTGACTCATGAGTGGTCTGGTGATTTTAGACAAATAATATCCATAGAACAGATTTTCAAAGGTTTGAAGAGTCTTGGAGTGTACTTGGAGTGAAATCTCGTGACATCAGCAGCTTTCAGAATGACCCTAACAGTCTCAAGCTATTACTCCGAAAATGACTGTACAGAAATGTACATGTTCAAAGCCTCTTGAATAAAAGGTCTCAGGAAACCATCTAGTGTTGCTGCTCAAAGCTGCTGCACACAGGTTTTGGTTTTAAGTGATGGCGACAGATCTTGTGATCTTATGTGGATAAAATGGATTTATACTATGTTGGATCATGCAAAATGAGATTAAGGGTCCATCTTCATGAGTGGGCTTTTATGTAATTCTGAGGAGAAATGAAATTGAGATTTATTGCTTAGAAGATTAATTTCCATAGGATAAAAAAAATGAGCCAATACAGAGAAGTTCAGCTGGAATGTAACAGCATCATTTTTTGCATGCCATGTACAGATGACATGGAGAGATTGACTGTTTAAAACCCTGGAATTTCAATAGAGTCAGGCTTATACTTCTGTGGCAGGTTCTACTTCGTCTCTTTTCAAATGTTGCCAAAATATCCTCTGCTGCTCTGATTAGGGGAAGGGAGGAGGTAAGGAATCGGCATGTTTAGAACAAGTTGCTTCTGCCATGTGTTTGCCTGTTTAGTCTGTGTTCACATGAAGCACCGCTTTGCCTCTGGGACCGCTTGACTGCCTTGTCTTTGAGGGTAAATACCATGATAAATACTGCAGTGTTGCAGATCCAAATGTCAGTCTTTAGCAGAGCACAAGCCGGTTTCTCTCTAACTGTCAAATTGTTGCAGTAGGTGAAGCAGAAAGCACCAAAATCAGATTTGACTGCATGTGGCCTGCCATGTCGCCGTGGACTGCAGCTTGCCAACAGGCAATTATCCCAGAAAAGGTGGGATGAGAGGGTTCTACGGCTTAGATGAGGTTGAGTTTCCTGAATTCCATTTTGATTTCCATTCTGATTAATTATTAGGTGCTAATAATTTAGCATGTTGAAAAGGTTCCTGTGTGGTATATACAAACGTCTGTCTGTGGTGCTACAAGTCAGCATCATCTTTGGCTGGGTCCCATTTTAAAGCTTATTGAGTCATAGCAAGTCCAAAACCATTTTAAGTGATGGGTCTCTGAGTTTAGTACCAGGGTTTTCTCAGTGTTGCAAATAAAGTGCTTTCCTGTTACCATCAGCAAGCATCATCTGTGGTCAGATCGTCCATATTATTCTCAATTTGTGGCAATGAATCACTTGTTTCCCATTAATTTACATAATATAAAATGATTCCTAAGGAAAGCATCTAGAAGTATTAAATAGAACTAATGAGAAGAAGCTGGAACACAAAAAGTTCCATTTAAACATAAGAAACTATTTTCCTGTTCAGGTGAGGGAGCCTTGGCACAGGCTGCCCAGGGAGGGTGTGGAATCTCCTTCCTTGAAGGTCTTCAAGACCCACCTGGACATGTTCCTGTGTGACCTGATCTAGGTGGACCTGCTTCTCCAGGGGGAGTTGGACTAGATGACCTCTGGAGGTCCATTCCAACCCCTGCCATTCTGTGGTTCTATGATTCTAATTTATTGTTAGTGTTACTGTTCTACCTGTAGTTTGTTCTTTCAGTTTTGGGATCCCTGGAGGTGGGGGATGAAAAATCTTGTGGAGATTGCTCACCTTCATGATTTCTGAAAATGGTTTCCCTCAGAAGACTAGTAGTAACTGTCATCTATAGGTGTTAAAAGTTGAATCTGAATAGATTCAGGTGCTGCTTTGCTGAATGAAGGAGAAAACAAATGTGGTTTATCCTGCTAGGATGAGCCACTGAGGTGCTGTTTTGTTGACTTTTTTGAATGAGCTTATCTAGTCACTGCACATTTCACTAATACATTCTTGAAGTATATTTTAAGTGCTCCAGGAGGAAAAAAAAACCCAAACATTAACCTTTAAACACCTAATAGGAATCCAGCAGAGCAGCTCTATTTTGGGAAGGGGTGATATTTACTTGTACCTTGGTATCAGGGGTCTCCATCAAGCTCTCCCCATGACTCTTGCAACGTTGTCATAAATCTCAGTTCCTGGGAGCATTGCCAATAAAAACTAAGCTTGGTTTCCACACCTTGGTATTATGAAATAATACTCACAAAGTCTTAATCTTGTCTTCAGAGCCCTTGAGCACTGCTTGGGGATTTGAAAATAGAGCTGCCTTTGTTTGTACCCTTAAAAAACAAAAAGCATTTGAAAAATTGCTACTTCGAGGGTAACTGAAGAGTTTGCAGCCATGAGCCATCTTTCTCAAAAAAAAAAAAAAAAGCACAGAGAACACTTGGGTTTTTGCTGCTGTCAGTTCATTTTTTGTTTGACCTAAATAAAGGTTCTCTTTTAAGCCAAAACAGAAAGATCTCTCAATCTGAATAACCTAAATTACTGGATTTTTTAAGCAGTATCTGGGAGATCTGATGACACAGATGCGGTTTGAGACTTTAGGGTGAAATGAATAGCTTTCAGGATTAATAATGTAAATAAGACTCTTCAAAATGTGTGGGAAATTACCCACAGTTATTCTGTAAGGGCGATCATTATATTCATGATAGTGTTGGGATCCTTTGCAGCTCTTCTTGGTGGCGCACAGGAATGTTGCATGATTTCACTGTGCTACCTACCTTCTGTATTTTGGCCACTGGGACAAGAGAAGAAAAGACAGTAAATTTCAATATAGTGCAAAGAAAACACATGGGTATCTTAAGGCTGAGCAGTAGCTACATATTGGCATTGCATTCCCTGTGTTGGCCATGTACTTTCACAGCAAACTAATTACATTTACTGACCCCGCTTGTATTAAAAGAGCTGTTGGAAAAAAACTTTCCATTTCTCTAAACATGGCCACAAAAACCCATAGGGAATTCAATACGTGCTCCATGTGGGGATTTGTGCAGGATTCTTACGTTTCCAATTGAGGTGGAGGTAACCGAGTATGTGCTTTTTTGTATTCGGAGTCACCAAGTCTCTAGGTGTTTTCTGTCACACTTAACAGGGGTTATGGGGTGTTACCATCAGCGCTGTAACTCTGCGGGAGACCAGAGTAGAGGGGTCTTGTGGGTTTTGGTAGCTGGAGTAGGCCTTTCTGGTTTGTATGTTTGGACACCATGTTTGATAATCCAGGTCTGTGATCACACACACATCTGACTTGAGGTGTGGTAGGATTTGGGGGAATGACATGAATTTTCAGGTAAACAGAATTGCAGTTATGTGTCCTACTTGATTTTTGTTTTCAGATTTGATGCTGAAGGTGTAAAAAACGTGCTCGAGCAATGACATCTTTTGAGCTATGAGATTCCATGAAATATATGTATCTGACTTTGCTCAATGAAACATGCTGTGTCAGATCATGAATTTGTCCTCATTAAGAAGGACTTTTAAATGCTTATTATAAGCTCTCAGTGAGAGCTCTTGTCCTCCACAAGAGGATTACTCATAACTAAAGGCTGCGTATGCATGTAAATACAAACTTAGAGCTCTAATTCCTAATCAGTAGATGATAGGCATTAGCGGCAATAACAATATTAAGATATTTTTGGTTTGGAGTACTGGATTTACAGGTTTTTTTTCCCCAGTTCCTTTCAGTACCACTATTGCAGTTTTGTTGGCTGCTTTTAGGATGTGAAATGAAAATTCTAAGGACCATCACATGTCATTTCTGTAGTGGCAAAATGCAAACAGGTCTGAAATACAGAAGTTACCAATTGAAAATGTAATCAAACCAAGTAAGCTTTTTTAACCTTAGTAAGAATCAAAAACATCCCAGACATTTTCGTGGTTTGAGTGAGTTTCATGGTTTTCAGTGAGCTGCCTTCACAAAAGATATCTAATGAATTTATGAGAAATCATACCAAATCTACACATTTCAAATTCATATAGATATGAAAAGTACATTTAGATTGCCTTAGAAACCCAAACTTCCAAAGCCTGCAGGATGTAATGCTTGACCCTCACTAAGAAATCTGAAACCCTCCTGGTCGTACTAAAATTAGCCTTTAATTAGCTGGTTTGTGGGGAGAGCAAGGTGAAAGAGCAACAGGCAATTTGTTAGCTCCTCATCTGCTGATTTTGTGTTAGTCCTTGAAGTGGACTCTGCATTCGAAACTCTAAGGAAATTCCTACCCAGGTTTGAATTTCTGTAGTTGGTACCATTTCAAAACAGTATTTCGAACAGGAATTCCTTTCATTGAGTATGTACATGTTTCGGTTTTTTTTTTTAAGCAAGAGGGAATAGATTACATACAGCTTCACTAGAGCGATGACAGGAAATCTGGCAGGTGCTTGTATAGCAGCACTGAATCCCAGATGGTTTGGGTTGGAAGGAACCTCTAGAGATCATCCACTCCAACCCTCTGCCAAAGCAGATTCACCTTGATCAAGTCACACAGGAACGTGTCCAGGAGGTTTTCTCCAGAAACCTCCAGAGAAGGACACTCCACGCCCTCCCTGGGCAGCCTGTGCCAGGGCTCCCTCACCCGCACAGCAAGAATATTTTTCTTTGTGTTTAAGTGAAACTTTTTGTGTTTCGCTTTGTCAGCTACCCCTAGTTCTGTCACTGGAGAGTCCCCTCCTCAGCCTTCTCTTCTCCAGGCTCAACAGCCCCAGGTCTCACACAGGGAGACTGCTGCCTTTCGGGATGGGGGAGGTGCTTTGTACCTGGGGCTTCTCTGTTCCTGGGCACAGCTGAGGCTGTGTCAGATCCTTCTGCTGTTGCCACCCGGCATCACATCAAGCAGCGGCAGAATCAGAGCACGTGTGTAATGTGAGGATGTGTCTCTCCATGCTCATTTCAGTCAGATACCTACTGGAAACTTGTGCTGCTGAAGGAGAGCTGTGTTCCACTGGTGTCGTCAATTCCACTTTCATTCACGTACCCTCTTTGGGAGAGTGTTTGTGGCAGGCAGTTCACAACTTTGGATCAGCTACAAAAAGCAATGGGAATGCTGACATCTTCCCCCCTTGCTGGTTTGATGGTGACATAATTAATTAGCTAATTCAGCAGGTTTTTCTAATCACTTTAGAAAAGATGAACCACAGGTCTTTTTCATGGTACTGTTAATTTTTACTGATGTGGAGATTAAGACAGAAACAAAATTACATGCTTAACAGTATGGAGGAGAATTGGTAAGAAGATAAATGGAGAGTCCAGGAGATTCTACCTTCCGGTGTTGTGCTGAGACCTTTAATATAATCTTTGTCTAGAGTTAAGTGATGAACAAGAAGAGGAAGAATTCTTTGCAGAAAATGGGAATAAAAAAGACGGGAGGAAAGACTAGAGGTGACTGAAAAGTAAGGAAGATGAGAAGATGAGGGCAGATGAGAAGACAGATGGTAGGAACAAAGAAACAATGGAGAACACTGACCATCAAGAGAGGTAAGTGCTAATTGCTAATCCAGAACCAGATTTCTCCACAACCTTCTTACTCCTTAGTGCCTTCTATCATTATGAGTCACAAATTAGAAGGTGAGAGGAAAGAATTACTGCAGAAAAAAAGAAGAATAGGGACAGTTGTTCAGGATAGTGGTTCTGCTTTGTGGTGGGTCCCAAGCGACAGACCAGGGCCATCACACCAACTAGATTTTATTCCATTTATTCTGTTGTTGTGGCACGTGAATAATGGTTACAGGGGCACAAGATGATGCTTTAATTTACATTTGTTTTTCTGAAGCATTTTTTTTTCCCTGGAATTAGTATGTTTATTTGAATATTCTTCATGGTAGAGGTTCCTTATTTGCTTGCACATAGTGCGTATTGGACTTGCTTGGACTGTGGTGCATATTCATTATTGTCCTCCATGCTGTTTTATCAAGATTGTTGCAATGATGTTGATCAAACCTTGCTGAAATGATCCACTGTAGAAACCCTTTGAGGGCTTTTATGGCTTTTTTTATTCCGGTTGGTGAGTTTGTTTGGGGTTTATTTTGGTTTGGGTTTTTTTGAGAATGATCACTGCACAAAAAAAATGAGATTTTTGGCTACTAAGTAGCTTACAGGGTAGTTCTTGCTACCAACTGTAAGGACTTCAGAGCTGTAAGGACTTCACTGTCCATGGTGCAGGTATGGGAGGCATCACAGATCAGTATTTGCAATGATTGGTTTCTACTGCTAGACTCTGTATTTGGTGGACAGGCACCGGTTGGTGCTGCTCCGGCAAAAGAACATAACATTGTGGGAGGAGCTATTAGTAAGCAAGCAAAAATTAATAAAAACTTGCAAAAGGCCTGTTGCTTATTATTTTCATATGTAACAGAGCCCTGGCACAGGTTGCCCAGCGAAGGTGGGGAGTCTACCTCTAGAGGTCTTCAAGACCTGCCTGGACACGTTCCTGTGCAACCTGATCTAGGTGAACCTGCTTCTGCAGCGGGGTTGGACTAGATGATCTCTAAAGGTCCCTTCCAACCCTACCATTCTATGATTTAGAAAACAAGCCTGTGACTACCAGATGTATACTATGATTTCTTTACAGCTGCTGACCAGAAATAGAGAGGGAAAAAAATGTTACTAGAACCTTAATTTCTCAAAGTCTGCATTTCATCTCTCAGGTTGCACATGCTCACCCGCCTACGAACTATTTAATCAGCTGTCATCTCTGAAGGGAATGGCCTAATTTTCTTTCTTTTCTGCCTGTATTAGGTAAGAAGATGACAAGCTGAACTCTTGTACAGATTGTTAAAAGTACTATTGCCTACATCAGCATAACTTATGGGGAGAGTATAATAGTAAAGAGAGTTTACTATGAGGAAATAATTAGATGTGGCACAGTTAATAGCTTTTTAACAAATGCTATCACTCAGAGGTAACATTTCCAACGATGTAGGCAGTAAAATGGGGTACATGCACACCACTCAAAACCTTGAGGCTTATTAACTGCGTAATGTACTAGAATCAAAACATAGATGCATAATAAGCAAAACGTGAAATGGAGCTAAAGCAGAAATTCACTTTTTCAATTGCATTGTAAAGAATTCAGTAAAAGTGTCTTGAAAGTGGCAGTGTAGGATTTTTGTGTGTGTGTTTAGCTCGGAAATGAAACCAAGTCACTTTAGAGTGAAATGTGTAACAGAACTTGCCCAACTGGAGACCATTTCAGGAACCAGGTGAGATGTCTTGCATTTTGTACACAAAATGAAAGATGGCAGTTGTAGCTAACTATATGCCATGATGGAGGTACAAAACAAGGTCAGGAAAAAAAGCCCTTAACTTTGGCCTCATTTTTCTGTTGGGCAGTGTTTACCACTGTGCAATCTCAAAATAGCTGAGGAAGAAAGTCATTAATTTTGGCGTGCTAAGATGCAAAGCGCTAAAGGAAATGCAGGTCTTAATTTACAAGGAGTGGCAGAAAAAGCACCAATGTGACAGATTTTTTTCTTTAATATAAACCAATTTGTTAGTTATAAATCTGTGCTTTCCATGAAGAAGTAAATGCAATGAGAAAAATGTAGTGTTAGCTAGGTAAAATCCTCATGCTAAATTTTGAACACATCCATTTGACCTGTGTGTCAGTTCTGGGGTTCCTGCCTGCCCCTCCACTTGTTTGAACATCCCCACTCCCAGGTAAATCTTAGTAAAGCTGTTCCCAACTGGGCTGTGGTACAAGGCACTTGAAAAGCACAGGAATTGGTGTGGAACCGGCCAGGCCCGTTCCCAGCAAACCCTCCCAGCGCTGCCCTCTCTGCCTGCCCAGCTGTCCTGGCTCTGTGCTGCCTCCATGCTAACTCAGGCCTGGGAAAAGGCCCAGAGGCTCTTCTTCAGAGCATCCTGTTAGCTCCCCCTTAAACAGATGATGATGCTGATTATATCCTGCTGGTGGGTGGGTAGCATCATCTAGTCTAGCAAATACTGCATTGGAAGCTGCAGTAAACTGTTTGAACTTTAATGAAGATGGGAAACCTTTTGCTGTAGACTGATTAGAAACAGTGATCTTCACATGCTTCTGTTGGTTAAGTAATTAGTAATTTAGCCTGAAGATGTTACTCTAAATACATTTCTGAATTCAACAGGCAAAAGAAGACCATATCACACGTAGCTGAGGTGGTGAGAAATGGGCTTGGCAGTACTAGGTGAGTGGTTGTACTCAATCTTAAAGGTCTTTTCCAATTACAACAGTTCTAAAAGGCAGTAAAGGCAGTAGTGACATGTATAGGCTTTTCCTGGCCAACCACTTTCCTCCTCAATTTGTCATACCAACTCTTGAGTCCCAACAGCTCTGTCTGATCTCTGAATACCCCTTGCCATGCATCTGCTGTTGGGCCGAGCACAGAGCCCCACTACCACATTATCAAAAGTTAGTGCTCGCTCTTCTAAGCATCGCTGACAGAGCATTTAACCTGGGCTGTCATCCAGACTCCTCTTACAGTTTGTAGCGATTGCTTTGAGCAGTTATTTCTTTGCAAATGTGAGAGAGAATGAGTTTCAGGGCATTACATAACGTGTTAATTCTGAGGCACACAGAGCACGTATGCAGTCACACGGGTGTTAGATGAACTCATGTCACAAAGCGCTCCCGTGTCCCACTGGCTTGTCTCATGTGAGCTGCGTGGTGCTCATGTGCTGGCACGTGCCTGTTTGGTACTTGGTCGGTACTCATTTTTAGCCCAGACATGTGTGAAGTGCTGAGAGGCCTCCCATACCTGCAAAATGACCTTTAATCAAGCTGGCAGCTCTGACACACAACTTCATTTCTGAGTCCTTCATCAGTCATTAGTACCTGCTACCAAAAGGAGTGGCCAGACTCAATTCCTGTTATCATTAAGCAAGACCACAAGACTGAGCAGCTTCAGTTCTTTAAACTCTCGTCCTTTCCTTACAGGAGGCGAGCTGTACCCATCCCTGCCCCACACACTGCTTTTAACTGAGTGCTGTAGGAGGACATACGGCCTCTTCCCATGCTCTGAAACCCCACGAAGTAGTTTGTTGCGGCTTCTGTTAATGGATTAAGGCATTTAAAACAAATTAAATCATTAGTACACCGGTTTTGGGATGTAAACAGTTTAATGGATACATAAAGCACATATAAAGCAAAAGATTAAAACAAAATTATTGTTACAACCACCATAAACGAGATATATATATATATATATATAAAAAAAACTTTTTACAAGCGTATTGCTTGCACGGCAGGTTTTACACAACGCTGTGTCATGAGCAATACCACTCCCTGAAAACTAACGCTTGGAAATCAAACTCACAGTATTTACTTAAATCACATCACACACTAGTCAGACTAGCATTGAATGAACCCCTTTCAAAGTCTGTGGTACACATTAAAGCTGGAACAAGGAATGTGAACAGAGTTCAAGTGCAAAAAAGAAGAACAGGTGCCTGGATAGTCTGATGAACGTATCCTTCCGTGTCATTACTGAAAACTGTAGGTCCCAAACTTTTTGTCTGGGCCTGTTTATCACAACCCTTTTTTGCAGATCCCCATTCCAGCAACTGCCTAACTCTGGGGTGGGGTGGGAAGGGCTTTTTGTTTCAGAAATGCTGATCCCAAACCCCAGTTCTGCTCAACTTGAGAAGAACTTCAGCCCCAGTGCTCCTCAGACCTTGCCTCTCTTCAGCTGGAAGAAAGGGAAGCCCCGGGTCCGCCTTCCGTATTCCTTGCACCCAAACACAGAGATATTGGGAAAGAAATACGGGAGCAAGGCTTCATGCAGGCAACAGGAGGGTGTCAGGATTGCATACCAAAGGTAAAACAGATTTAATCTTCCACTAGGTCTGGCCTCGGCCTATTATTTACTGTCACTCACAATATTTTGGTTTCTTCCATGTGTGTCACAAATGTAGTTTAAAGTTTAGTACGTTAATGTAGAATGTTAAACCAGGACAGTAACGTTCTTGTTTCACAATCAAAACTTTAGTAGGAAAAAAACCACCAAAATGAAAATCATAAACAAAGGAATTACAAAAGCACAAACAACTGCATAAAAGAAACAAAATGGCACTCGGTACCTACTGAAAGCTGATTATAGGCTAATATGTAGGAGGCACAAGGAAGATTTGATCATTTTAACAAAGTCGCTTATATGCTTTACAGATATTTAGATAAAATGGTCTATAAAGATTAGAAAGGAAATAATTTATAGTTGTGCTCCTCTCTCACATGCTTTTTTGAAATGTCTGCACCGCGGTTTGTTTCTATCACCCTTTTAAATTCTTCTTTAATACATTTAGGCTGTGCACAACCACAGTGGTGTTGAGAATATTCTACCTTAAACATTTTCTTAACAGTATGGAATTCAAGCTGGTTTTGATTTAGTTTACCTAAAGTCTTGATGGGTCAGGGGTTAGGGAAGCAATGGCGAAGGCATTTTCTGCCCCTTAAAAAAGGAGTATTTCTGTACATCCCAGTGTTTCTATTTTTATTTACTCCCATGCACTCTTACTTGAGAATTCCAGGGTCAGGGCAAACCTGCTCCACAAGAGAAAAAGAGGCCACAAAACAGTCCCCACTTTGTTCCTGCCCCACCTTTCCATATACAATAGTGAATATTACCCATTAATGTACTTTTCAGCTACGGCTGCAAGATGAAAATGCCTCCACAAAGAATTTATAATGTGTTTTTGCCTGAATGCCAGCCCTACATCTGTACAAAGAGCAAGTATTGTCTCTGCATTCCAGCGTTTGCTGGTGTGGGTAGTGGAGATAGCAGGCTCCCACTGGGGCATGGGCTGGCTGAGAAAAGAAGGTGGCCAGAAAGGCAGCCACAGAATTGCTTTGAAATGCTTCAAAAATGCATCAGGGATGAGTGCAGGCAAATAAACTGTGTAGCTCTAGGAGCTTTTTTCATCTCAAGTCTCTGAAATTCGTCCTTTAAGGTGCTTTTCCTGGTTATCTCATTTACCAAGGGACCTGTTTACTTAGTGGACTCAGGAAAACTGCCGAGGGACTTTGTTGTGTTTCAGCTCATCCATGAACACTATCCTCCTCTCTCAGTACTCTAATGCTCGACATACTTCAGCAAGTAACAATTCTGTAGGTTTTCAGCACAAATGAGATGACTGTTGGCCACCGAGACTTCTGTATTACACATATATAAGCAAATGGCACCACGAGCCTTCCTTGATACGAGAACCCTGAAGGCTTTGATTCAAAGGCTAAATAATAATAGTTGTAACAACTGTCCATGCCACTTGCTCAGTATCTTCTGCACTGCAACCCTCCTTCAGAAGATCTTCCTGGGACACCTTTTGATAAATCAGTACTGTCATTCTGTGAAACACAGAGCTGGAGATGCTTTGGCACTGGGAATCCTAATGTGACTGACTTTTGCTAAGATAATAAAAGTTGTGCTTCCAGTCGAGAACTCTTAAGTCAGGACTCTACAAATACATTACACGTCGTTCTTTAAAAAACAAAATAAAATACTCCTGTTAGAATTGTCTGTACTGCTTTGCAGACATTTAAGTGCCTCAAAATAGCAGTTTACTGAACAGCAACAGAAACGACAGGCAACATTCTGTCCTCTTGTATGTAATCACAGAGATATCTGGAGAGAATTATAGCTGTTGTGTTCCTACACCAAAGGGTAAAATACAGAATCGGTACCGCCTGCAGCCATTTTTTCCAGACATCACTACCAAAAAGTAAGTTGATTGGTTTGTTTTATTGCTGAGCAAAGTTGTAGGTACAAGCAAGACTGGATGTTCTGGAGGCAGGATCTAAGGTTTTGGTATTGTTTCCTTGGCGTACAACGAGAATTTCTTAGACCGTTTCTCATCGAGTAACACAAAGCACATGAGTAAAAACAGCAAGAGTTGAGCTAGCCAACCAGGTCCAGAAAACAGCAGTGTTGGGAAACAGTCTCTGAGCTTTGCAGCAACAGTAAGAAAAGTGGGTTTTTTCCCCCTCATTCTCACAGCAACTGCTCGTTGCATGTGTGAGCATTACGTACCTACGGGAACAAGTGCACCATTGCTAAATCTTTGGCAGAAGCGTTACAGGTCCCAGGTCATAAATGTGGGAAACAGAAAAGCCAAAAGATACAGCTTGCCTTACTACTGGCTGCCACATGTGAGAAGCTTCTGGTTTTAAGTTTGTAGACTATTTTTCATCCAGTGGTCTATGTACATTACAACAACTCTACAGGGAAGGGCTATTCTACATTGTGCTTCCAAGTGCAGAGCTGTGACGAGCACTGACAGCCCACAGCTGTCCTGTGATCACAAATCAGTTTTAAGCCACAGGGTGGGATGTACTGTGACCCCGTGCAAGACTATGAGAGAGCCAATTTGGGAAAGCTGCATGTGCAAACAGCACAGCTTAGAACCACCTTACAGACAGCAAATGTTGTCAAAGGTTATGGAGAAAAGTTTAGGCCCAGCCAGCCACTGCAGCACACAGATTGAGCAACTGCATCAAACAATGTATTCAGTCAAAACAAGGGGTTTACAGCCCTACAGTAGTTCCATTCAAATGCTCACGCGGTGTGTGAACATACCAACACAACACT
Source organism: Urocolius indicus (assembly GCA_013401255.1). NCBI lineage: Eukaryota > Metazoa > Chordata > Aves > Coliiformes > Coliidae > Urocolius > Urocolius indicus. The sequence continues at coordinate 250,353 of WBNH01002441.1, read as the reverse complement.
TCACGTGGCAAAGGCTAAAATGAAAACATCTTAGCTTCTGCCACTTGAACAACAGTGAACTAACATGATATCTGCATAACTTACTAGAGGGGAAAGGTTAATCCTGGAAAAGGAAAGAATGCAAGTAATTTTTTTTAATCAATACCTTTGTTTTTCAATTCATAACAAAGAAATGGCTTGTGACCCAATTTCTAATATGAAATGCTCAGAAGAGAAATCTTTACTTCTTGCCAGAATAAAGCAGCTGGACTGCTTCATACACTTGGGATTCAGAATAAGATCTGTCAAGCCATCTCCTCAGCAGTGCTACCAACTGACCTTAAAACATGCTCTTGTGCAAGCAGGCTGAGAACCTGGCCACAGTTCTCATTTCCTTTTCTGACATCTATTTTCAAGTCTCTGCCTCAGTTAGTGCCCAAATAGCTAGAGACTGTCTTGCAGTTTAGTGCTCACATCTGGCTCTGTTTAGCAAATACTTAAGGACATCACCTAAAAGCAGCCTGAAGTTTCACTGAAGGGCGCAGTATACAAATGCACACAATGTACCATATCCAGTGTTCATAAAAATTACTCTCAGTAATGTTTCTAGACCCACCTGGATTTCCAATACTCCTTGTTGCTACCCAGAATAGCTCCTCTAGTTTCCCATATCTATATTTTTTTTCTTGTTGCTTCCAGTTTAAAGCCAAGCAGTCAATCACACATGTTGCTGGCTAAGTCAACTCTTGCATTAGAGCAGTTACACCTTCCTTTTATTTCCCCCCACCCCCCGCCACCATTTCCTGGTTTTAGCTGTATTTTGCTGTAGCTGTGCAGTTCTCTACTCCTCAGAGCTCACCTTGCCCGAGCCCCGCCGGGGAACATGTCTTTCACCTCCAAAGAATCTGCCCAGCGAGTCAAGTAGACCCGAGTCTCTGTGCCTTGGAGATCCATGTCTGGCGTGGTCTGTGGTGCTCGCAGATGCCATTTTTGATCCGTGCCGGAAAGAGGAGCGTTTTTGAGAAGCCATCACATCCAAATTCTCTGAAGCTGCTGCACTGTCCTCTTGGATGGTCTGTAGCTCGTCTGACTCCGAGGGCCGATCTTTGAAGGTGTTGTCTTCCCTTCCTGGGGCATCTCGGGAAAAGAGGCGGATCAAGTGGGGGCGACTGGTCGTGTCAGCTGGGTTGGCCTCGGGCCAGGCATTCTTCGGCTCTGCTGTGCCTCTGGGGTCTGTCACCGCTGGGCTCTTCGTGGAGGTCCCATTGTTCTGGTTCACATCTGCCTCTCCTGCAAACAACAAGGATGAGATATGAATACAGGCCTGTGAAAAACAGCCCCGGAACAATGCTGCTTTCTTTTCCTTGCCTTGAGATGCTCGTTTCATACAAAACCCTGTAATATGTGCAGTTGCAATGAAACTATGTTCTCTACCAGCCTTTAAGAACATTGAGCTATCTTGGAACCGAAACCAGGATGATGTTCTCGCACAAAATTTACAGTACTTCTAGGTGTTTTTTTTTTTTTTTATATAATTAAACGTGTTTGTAAATCAACCAATAGGGTTGTTTGAAGCACAACTGAAACTCACTCAATTTACAGGCTGGGCTTACTGAGGGGGAGGCTTGAGCTGGCAGTCAGAATCCCCCTACTTTCCCTTGAGCAGCTCTAAAATGTGCCGGTTTTCTCCAAAGCTGGGAGGGGAAAGAAATGAGTTAAAAGCGACATTGCAGCACTGTGCCTTCTCCAGCATTCATTTTCAATCTGCAGTGTCAGAGTTTTTGTACCCCAGAGTTTTGTTCCCAGTTGGAATCCCTCACTTTTAACTTCAATACTGATCAAAGTGCAATGATGGGAGGTTTGTTCAGTATTTAAATTGTCCTCACTGGCGAAAAAAAGAGAAAAGCACCAAGCTGTAATTTCTGCTCGGCCTCCTTCGACAATCTGTCTCCAGACATGATCCCGGAGCTCGGCAAATGCCGTCCGTAGGGTTGATGCTGAAGGCCTGCAGCAAAACCCTCCGATTTGTGCTTCTGAAAAGTGACAAAAGCAATTAACAGAAACTGATGAGCTTTTAGCTCAGAAAGGTGCTGAGACAGAGCTCTGGGGTGTAACTGAAATGTCTGCTTCCTTCTCCACTGTTGTGTTCTGATGCACACAGTAAAATACCTGAAAAAAAATCCCCTGCAGTACATTGAACCCATAAGCCATAGTAGCTCCTTCTACCTGGGATAAATATTCAAGATCCATGGAGGGTTTTATAGTCTGTACCATTCCTTCCCCTCTAAAAGGAAACTGCACCCACTGAAGTATATGTCTTGAAGACCAAAAGAACAGTTGTAGGTCATTACTTGAGAAGCAGCCTTCAGACCTCTCATACTCTCGCTCTGGGGTCAGAAACATTTTTTGGCATTACAGTTAGTCATACGTTACCCTAAAGGTCTTCTAATTACCTCATTACAGCCCCATTTGATTTGGTCCTTGTTGCCAGGATCTGCCAAATGCTACTGCATTTTTCAATGTAACTCGGGGCTCAAGTACTTTGCTGATTCACGGGTGCAATTTCAGACTTGACACAGACACTTTGTATGCTTTCACCCACCCACGGGACACTACAGAAATCTTTCCTCAGGGTGAGAAGAACTCTGAAGTGATTCTTTGCATAACGACACAAGGCAGTAACGACGGCTTCTGCAAAAACAGACCGGTACTTCAGTTGCAATTCCTTGGTCGGCCTGCTGCAGTTTTTTATATAAAAACACAATAAGCAGTTTTGCTGTACTGCATATTTTTGTTTGTTTTTTGCCCCTGGAAACTACCCAGACAATGCTGGGGAACTCCCAAGAAAATTTTCTTTAGTTAAACCATCTGAAGTTATTTCTGGGGAATGCAATTACTTAATTAGCATTAATCATCATGGAGGACCTCAGCAGTGGGGAAAAGGAAAATATTTGCTGACAACTTCGGGATTTGGGGTTTGCTGAAAAGAAACTTTCAAGCTTATTAGAAACTATTAAAGGTCCCAAATGACTTTCTTAATCAAACGAAAGAGAAAGTAACTAACATGGATATATGGCACATTCTAAATGGCAAAACATTTTCAATAGCGAATCTAAGCCTAGGTTCTATACCATAATACAAATCCATTCAAGGACAGAAAAAGACAAACCAACAAAAGAGCTATTGTAGTTAATTAAATGCATTAACAAAACACCAGAGCATCTGCATACTAATATTTTTTACAACAGTTGTTCTTTGTGTGGCTGAATACGAGTATTGGTAAGCAACAAAGAAGGGTATTTGTGCCGCAAAAGTAGCTTCTCCCAATGCATAGGCAGCGAGCTATAAAGTATGTCTTTCTGTATGCTTTATTTCAGTAATGAAAGCACACATTTAAGTTTTCCTCTAGAGTTCCTGCACGTTTAAGTTTTCCCTGATATTTTAAAATATGTAACAGAGAGACACTGTTAATATTTGAGCCAACTAATCTAACTCTTCAAGTGCATTTGGTGAGACAGATCACTTAAGATCTTAAGGGTATCCAGAAATAACAAGTATGTAAGCATCCTTGTTTGTTCACTTAAAACCAAATATTTAGACTACTTCTCTTAAAACCAAGTATATATGCTGTGCATATGATACTGATATTCTTTCCTTTGTTTCTCCCTGCAAGATAATGGCTCTCTCATTGTAGTCCCCTTCCTGCACTGTAGCACTTCTACAACAGAAAACTGCCCAGGAAGGGCTTCAGGCTTGATTTTTCTGGCAACCCATTGTAAAGTGGGTTAAAGAGGGAGTACAGCAGAATGTGTTGCCAAAGGCGTATCACAGAATGGTAGAGATTATTAAGGCATCATCTATTTATATTTAGGAGAAGAAAGTCATTAAAAGCTGCAAGTGAGAGCATGAGAAAAGCACACCCGAGCATTAGCCCAGGAACAGGAGGAAGGGGACAGAATGAAGCAGAGGTTGGGTCCGCCAGGCACGGCCGAGGAGGGCTCCCCAGAGGCAACACCACCTTCCCACTTCCCCTGGCTCCATGAAGCTCTGGAACTTGCTGCTGGCACGATTTGCCCCGGGCATGTTGGTCAGAGCAAACAAAGCCATTTGTTCTCTCTAGACACAGTGACTCTCAAAATAAAGAAATATAGATGGGCCAAAAATTCTGAGCTCTCCATTAGTGAAACAACACAGGAATTCCAAAGGTGCTTGCAACAGAATAATATTAAATTCCAGCACCTTGTCTGTAATAGGAGTTAGAGCAAATACACATATTTTCAAAGCCACAATGCCTCAATGCTCCAACTGACATTAATAGTTAATCTTGAGCCCTGTGGTTCAAACAACAGCTCCTGCCAAGACCACGGAAACCTGCTTTATACGAAGTACAACCTCTGATGGACAGAAATACCCCTCTCACATCTCACTTGGTAGTGCTACTCTATGACGGTCCCTCCTTGTGTATGCAGGAGCCTGTAGTCTTCCTCCACACAGAGGACAACCTTGGAAAGAGGTTGGTAAGTGTTCTAATGTGCTAAGTTTAAAAAAACCCAACTCCTCACGCCCACAAAAAAAGGGGGATTACAAGCTTTTCATCTCCTCCTACTCCTTTCCAGTCTTGCTTTCTTGCAAATACTTGTAATTCCTTTCATATTCTTATTGCTGCTCCCTCTACAAAATCTGTAAAATAAATGAGGAAAATAAAGCTGATAAAAGCTGAAGCATATTCCCCTACTGTGACTTTGCCTGAGAGGCTTGGAGTTCAACAGTTACAGCCTATTGCAAATACAGATTATGGTAACACAGGCAGCTTAAATATTTGTACAAAATATTAAGAATTAAGTATTACTTGATGCAAACACCAGAAAGTACATTATTATATTTTATAATATAATTTATATATAATTTTTATATAATTTATATTAATTAATATGATTTATAACATAGAATATTTAATAAATTTTAATGTAATTACAGACTGCTGTGACTGACTACTAGTTTCTTTTCTCTTGACCTTCTTTTCTCAGGGCATGAAGATGAAAATGATCTCACTTAACTTTAGGGACTTTCTGAATGAACTCTACGTTTTAGCTGAAGTCATGTATATTTATAAGGCAGTGCTCTTCAGCACATGGAATATAATGTGTATTTGTTCTCTTGTACTTTTTTAGTCTTATCTCTTCTAGAAGAGAACAACTGGATAGTTAAATATAATCATAGAATCATAGAATGGTAGGGGTTGGAAGGGACCTTTAGAGATCATCTAGTCCAATTCCCCTGCAGAAGCAGGGGAACCTCGAGAACCTAGACCAGGTTGCGCAGGAACATGTCCAGACAGGTCTTGAAGACCTCCAAGGAAGGAAACTCCCCAGCCTCCCTGGGCAGCCTGTGCCAGAGCTCCCTCGCCTGAATGGTAAAATAGTTTTTTCCTGTGTTTAAATGGAATTTTTTGTGTTCCAGCTTCATCCCATTACTCCTTGTGTCCTGTCACTAGATATAACAGAAAAAAGAGATGCCCCAATCTCCTGACACCCACCGCATCCATAATGAAGCATGATTCTCAACTCCTAGTCAACTGTATTTCAGTATGTTTATTGAAATGCCCATAATAAAATATTATGTAAAACATTACATTAGAAAGACATTTGAAATGGACATTTGAAAGAATGGAAAGAACAGGAAAACACATCTGTCATCACTACATATAAGCTGCAGCTGAGGATGTCTGGGTTTCAACTCTGCATATTAAGACAAACTGTTTCCCAACATTTTGCATTTCCATTCTATAAAAAAAGGACTTTAAGAAACTGTTTTGCAGGAATTTTAGCAGGAAGTTTAGCATCAGGCACTGGTAGGAGTCCTACCTAATTCAACTCTGTCTTTGGATACGTTGAAGAAGTCACACACTGTCATTCTTCCTGAACCATCACACACCTCACTTCAGACTCTCATGTTCTTAAGAATATGGGACAATGGAGCTTTGGATGTCCACATAAATGAAGAGTCTGAACACGCAGCAGTAATTACACACTGTGACCCACTACAAGAGCCAGGGTCAAATAAAACCCAGGCCAGTTTAACACTTCATTTGCTTGGAAAAGGATTCAGCTATTCAGTATTCAGCTGTACTTGATTAAGTACCAAAGGCAAGTGTAGCAAAGCTCAGCCTGCAGCCCAGTGCAGGTCATCTGTGAGAAAGAGTGTGGCCGGCCCTGGCCTCCTGCCCGAGCCCTGTGGCTGGAGATGGCACGGTGCAGCGCGGCTCTGCCTGCCCTCGCTTGACCAAACACCAGGAAGGCAGATGAGAGTATGGCTGCAAACCAGTCAAGTAGCATGGAGAAAGTGCAGCAGTGGAGGCTATGGTTGCTCCAGCCATTTGCCAAGTGCCTTCAGCGTTCAGAATACAGCAGTTACCTGATAAAAATGCTCGAGGCAGTTCCGCTCTCTCCCTTGGGCACTGGAGAGAGGTACAACCCACCTTCTGGTTTAGACTTTACTGCAGCACAGCACATAGTGCTGTGTCTACACAGCACTAGGCTTCACCACAGAAGTATCTGTATCTGAGGGAGGAAAGAATTAGGTCTGCATTGTTAAAACTGAACTGCAAAGCTTGATTTATCCTCATTATGCTAAGCCACGGCAGACAAGAAATGGCTCTCAGCCTAACTTCACTAGTGCAGTTAGAAGGCAATATGCCATCAGACATTTCACTTCACAGATCTAAATACTGGGTTTGTCTGATGCTTGTCAAACTGTTGGAAATTAATTTTGAACAAATGTTTCTGTTTGGAATAGGTGGCACACGGCATAATTGTGAAACAAACGGTTATAGCTCTGAAAACAACTAGAACTGATCTGCTGGTGCATTTAGCCTTTACACAAACATTTTCCCCATTTGCTAGCAGAATGAATGCAGAGAGAAATGCCAGTGTGTCTCATAATACAGCTTCCCATGAGTTTAACACTCCTACTGCAGTTAGCAAAGAGATTGATTCCCTTACAGCTCACTTCTCTCCTCTTTCCCAAAGCTCATCACTTTCAAGGGGAAAAAACAATCCACCCAAAGGCAATTTTTCTCTACAGCTTCAGAGCAACTGAAGGAAGATTATTTTTCTGCACAAGAAACTTGGCTTTTCCTATGGGCTAATCAAGCTGTAGAACAAACCTCCACAAAACCAAGAAGCCACCCGCTAAGCACAATATGCACTCCCTTGATTTTCCTCCCTCACTGCATACATTAGACATTATGGAGCATCTAAGGCTCTTACCAGAGAAGAATGAAAGTGGTGTGGGTGTTTCCATTTCACTGATGAGTTGAGTATACTTCTACACTGACCTAATGAAGCAGTGAATAAGGGGCTGGCCACTTATGGCACAATTTTCCTTACATTAAACATTAGTACTAAAAAGCAGGAAACCCCACCTGGCCCAGCACATACTCATATATGCCTGTTACTACAGAGTTCTATTTATTTCTGTTGAACTAAGCTGAACAGATGACTGAGTTTAGTTCTGTGCTGTATATTTATCACAGAGTACTTTATAGAACCATTTTACTTGGAAAAGACCTTTAAGATCATTCAGTCCATCCATCAACCCAGCACTGCCAACATCCACCACTAAAACGTGTCCCTAAGTGCCACTTCCACATGTCTTTTGAATCCTTCCAGGGTTGGTGACACCACCCTGGGCAGCCTGTTCCGATGTTTTGGGAAGCCCTTTTGGGAAGACTGTTTTTTCCTGATATCCAATATAAACCTCCCCTAGTACAACCCGAGGCCATTTCTTCCAGTCCTATTGCTTGTTACTTGTGACAAGAGGTTGAACTTTACCTGGCCACAACCTCCTGTCAGACGGCTGCAGAGAGCAAGAAGCCTCCTCTTCTCCAGGCTGAACACAGAATCACCAAATCGTGAGGGCTAGAAGCAACCTCTAGAGATGAACTAGTCCAATTCTCCTGCTAAAGCAGGGAACACAGGAACATGTCCAAGTGGGTTTTGAAAACCTCTAGAGAAGGAGACACCATAACCTCCCTGGGCAGCCTGTGCCAGGGTTCCCTCACCTGAACAGTAAAGAAGCTTCTCATTTTCAAATGGAACTTCCTATGTTCCATGTTATGTCCATCACCTCTTGTCCTTTCACTGGGCACTATAGATAAAACACTCGCCCCATCCTCTTGACATCCACCCTTTAGGTAATTATAAGGCTTGATAAGGTCCCCTCTCAGTCTTCTTCAGGCTAAACAGCCTCAGGTCTCTCTGCCTTTCCTCATAAAGGAAGATGTTTCAGTCCCCTGAGCATCTTGGTGGCCCAGCACTGGACTCTCTACAGAAATTCTCTATTCCTCTTGAGTGGTGGAGCCCAGAACTCGACACAGGACTCCAGATAAGGCCTCAGCAGGGCAGAGTAGAAGGGGAGCAGAACCTCCCTCAGCCTGCTGGCTGCACTCTTGATGCTTCCCAGGATGCCATCGGCCTTCTTGGCCATGAGGGCACATTGCTGGCTCATGATTAGTTTATTGTCAACCAGCACTCCCAGATCTCTCTCTGCAGAGCTGCTCTCCAGTGGGTCAATCCCCAGCCTGTACTGGTGCAGGGGGTTGTTCCTCCTTAGGTGCAGGATTCTGTACTTGCCCTTGTTAAACCTCATCTTGGGTCAATGAAGATCACTGGCTAAGCATGCTGAAAAGGACTGCACTGCTGTTGGTAAAGGCACAACACATTTTTAGAGCTGACATTTAAACTGCATTGTTGTGGCTAAATAAAAGGAACTTCCACTTTAATTTTTACAAGAAGAGCCCAACAAATGCTGCTTTCATAAAATGTCTGACACCTTGTGCAATACCAGTTCTTCGCTGTTCTCTGCAGGCTGCATCATGCCCCACAAGAGCTACTGCTAGCCTGAAAACCAATGGGGCCAATGGGATCTTTCAATTCTAGTCCTTTGCTAACACCTAAGCCTGGGCACAGTTGCTCTCAGGCTCATGGAAGACCTAACGTCTCCAAGCCCTCTCCAGCTGAGGAACAGCCAGTGAGGAAGCAGAGTTTGGCCTCGCAGCACAGCTCATAAGACAAGAACACAAAGAGATTTTGCTGGAGAGAAGGGAAATGCCAGTTCACATCCCATTACGGAAAAGCCCGTCTTTGCAAGTTCTGCAGGAGAAGGTGATGACACCATTCTATATTACGTATGCATTTAATTTGAAAGAAATAAATACTGCATTCCCTCAGGTAGAACAGGAATATGTACTTTTTAGCACAGAACTATGCTGTAGGAAAAAAAAAGAAAACTGCATTAAGGGAATAACAATTCTTTCAGATACTAATTGCTACTACAGTGTGACAAAGTAAACGCAACTCCTCTCACTTCCTTTCTGACACAAACCTAACATGTGTTCCAGATCTGCTGAAAAAGAAAAATAAGATTTCAAACATTTGACCTACCTACCTACAAGTAGCTGTTTTAGTAGGTGAGACACAGTGAAGTCTCACTAGCAACCTTCTTTCCAAGGGGCTGGTCACTAAAAAGCTTGATGACTGCCGAAGGTGTCTGTAACACTAGTGCTGTTCTTTTGACACTGGGATAAATAAACCTTCCAAGCTGACTTGACAGTTTCTTATCGGTTCCCTCAGCATACCAGACAGTAGGTCTTGTCACCATCCTCAGATGTACCATTTTCAGGACCTCCCTCAGCTACATGAAAGATAATCCTCAGAGCCCAGGAAGTAGAGCTGAAAAAGTCTACCCATGAAATAGCTTATCCTGAAGGCTGGCAGAGAGGTGATCTGCCAGAAATGTTCTTTACTACATACAGTCACTGTTGATCTGCGTAACAATAATAAAATCATCGACTTTTTGCTTAGGGAACAAGAAAAGACTTTTAATGTTTTAAGTACTGGGCCTAGTGTATGCCTTGTTTGTACATGCAGCACCAGTTTGTATGGGTTCCACAGAACCTGGTTAAAATAAATACGCTTCTTTCAATATGGCAGCAGCTGTTTCAGGGTCATATTTGTACTGAGGCAAACTGTAAAATTTTATGCAACATGACCAGTAAATGAACTGCTTTAACAGTAAACATCATCTGCTTTCCTAAGTTTCCCTCTTTCATTTCAGGGACCCAATGCTTAAAAGCTAGATTATGAACATTTATTCCATTTATAAAAGTAGTTAATCAGGGTAATCAACAGCTTGATTTGTTTTTCCTTTCCCCTAAATGCTGATGGACTGTCACTGTCCCAGCCAAAGTATTTAACAGGGAACTGTGAACCACCATCTGTTTCAGTTTCATGGTCGGTGCAGCCAGCCACTAGGCATCACTGCAGAGAAGCTGACAAAGGTGTATTTGTCATTTATTAGTCTTCAAAGGAGGAATCCCTGTCACAGGTGGTACTGCACTATCTCTTTTGGCAGGGTTAACTATACTGACTTTTTCAACTTACCTGGTAAAACCATGGCACAACCAATCAATGGCCAGGTAAAAACACACAAACGTGATGGAATGGTGGCATCCTAACAAACATGCCTAAGTCTTACCTTGTGAAATTAGCAAAAATGCACACAATTTTCAGTTTTGCTGACAATTCTATGGTTTGAGAGGGCTGAGTCTATGAAACAAATATAAAACCACTCTTTATATTCATTACAGCTTGTGTTCAGCATTATTGTTCCACCAAAAGCAATGAAGTTTTACAGTATCACTGCACAGAAAATAATAATACTATCTGAGTTGGGGATTTTTTTATATACTGTCATCAGGGGTTCTCTTCCTTATTGTCAGGCTTTTACAACTCAATGTCTGCATGTCAGAGATGTGAAAACAGCTGCAGACTGTGCAGTGATAACCCACTGCTGTAATCCATGCCCAAAGCCTGGAGAGTAACAGAAGCTTCTGTGATTACTGGGGGCTGCAACACAGTTACCCACTGTAAGAAGCTGCTCTCTAGGAGACAGCTTTTAGATTTAATGGATGAAAATGTCACACCTTTCCCAAACTTTAACATCTTGTATTATTTATGTCTTTAAGTATCCTCATTCTTACTGAAGAAACTCAGCCCTTCACACAAACGCTCAACTGAAGTAGCAAAATGAGTAATGGCAGCAGCCGAAATAGCCTTGCTCCTTCTGGCCACCTCAAAGGGAAGAGATCAAAGCAAACCAGTGAGCAATGTGTTTCAAACAAGAGGGGAACTGTAGCAGTAATTGCACACTAACTCTATGCATTCTGCTTTTACTGGAAGCCTAAAACTAGAGATACAACAGACCATTTTTTTCTTTGACCTACCTTGAAAGCTGCATCAAACTCAACATGCAAGAAATTAGCTAGGAGGGCCTAGGTTACATATTGTCTGTCACTGCACTGAGTTCAATTTTGTCCTCTTCTCCTGATCTAACAGGGTTTTATAGTACAGGCCATGTATTTTAATTCTGCAAACTCAGTAATACATCCTTGTAAGAAATTACCAGTTACTCTTAACTTTCAAGCTGTTGCAGAAAAGTTTCCTACTGAGCCATCTGCTGCCTTTACCTAAACTGCATTGACCAGCTACACGTAAAGAGAGACAGCTATCTGGGAATACAAACAAAACGGCTCTAGACTTCGTTATTTGCCTCACAGGTGTGTGAAGGTGTTTGTTGTATGCTTATCAGCATATTTAAGTAAAGAAAGAAAGAAACACAGGAGTAAAAAGAGGCATTCAAAGAAGTTAAAAATACCCCCTGTGGAAAAACATTTTTTGATGTCAAGACTGTAATTAAAACCAATCCACCTGACTGCAGGAACTGCCTTGTGCTCAAGTAGGTTCTCACAGAGCTGGTCCCTTGGCTATCTGTGCCACAGATTCACAATGCAGAGCTGAATCGAGGCCCACGTGGTGGCCTACCACTGCAGAGGAATGCAGCAGTGTAGGCCCGGCTCACAGCCCCTCTCTCTTGTTTTTCAGAACTTCTGGCGTGGCCTTCATTTGCTGAGAGTTACAAAGGAGAGTACAGAAAACAAAAAAGCCTGTGGTTGAAACCAGTGGGACTTGCTATGGCAGAAATTTGGAATCTATGAGAAGCATGTGGCAATTCTCCACACAAGCCTGCAGAGAGTTTTTTAAAAAACTTAACCAAAGAATTTTATCCACCCACCACTTTCAAATAAAAACATTTCTTTGTGTTACTAGAATATATAGATTTGTTTTACTCTGGAGTATCTCACAAAAAATCCTCCCACAGCCAAGTATGCTGAGGCATTACTTGTAATAAAAAATTCCATGTACTTAAAGGGGAAAACTGAAATCACCTGTCTGATCCATTAGTATTTGTCTTCTTGAAAAACTGTGCAGCTGACTAGTATTAAATAAAGATTGCTTGATTATTCATCTTTTCTGCTGCAGTCACATTGAGCCTGGATAATTGTTAGGTAGCAAAACCTGTACGTATCCCAGCCCTCCCCAAAGTAAGAGTGCAACAAAATGATCTGGGCTTACATCAGATCTCACAACCTCCACTACACCTTTTCCACTTTTTTTCCACATCAGTTATGTTGTTTTCTGAAAAAAACACCCTATTCCTCTCAGTGCAGCTGGATATGCAGTGTTACAGTCTTGCTTGTCACAACAGCTTTGTCTGGAAGCTGCGTAATGGAGGATATCAGCACAGAGCTCGGGGCAGAGCCGTGTAGTTGCTGTGGGAGAACGAGCAGAGGGTATAAAACTACTGCAGTACACACAATAAGCAGTGGGTAGTTTGTGAAATTATTAGCAAAAATTATCTCAAGGCAGTTTGGTCCATATAGCAATGATAAGCTATTCAGAGCCTTCCCACTGAAGTGATTTGCTGAGTGAGAAAGTCTGATATGCAAAGCAGTGTTTTTTCAGAAGTAAACTCTAATAACAATTGATATGAGATTGGATCAAAATGTTTGTCTGCCTAGCAAAAAAAAAAAAAAAAAAAAATAGGCACACTAGAAGAAAATCTTATCTCCAGGACTTATCATAGGGTTTACAAGAGGCAATATCTTCTTCACAATAGCCTCGAATGCAGTCCTAAAACCAGAATAAAGAATATTTGAAATGAAGCAAACGTTCCAGCAAATACAGCAATGAATATAAAGGAGTAAAGCAGTCTGCACTGCCTGAATTGGCACAGTGTCTTACAGCAGAGATTATTCCACAGAAAGAATATAAAAATATCAGTAGAGATCTGAGAATAAAATGTTTGGAAGAGAGCTATTAGAAAGGAAAAGGTGAGTGCTTCTTTTCATGATGAGAAATTAACAAGAAATATGAACTCAGACATTTAGTGCCGAATACAAATCACCTTGGCTGTCTATCATGCAAGAAATGGCCAGCATTTATCAGGGAATAAAGAAACACGTCACAAGAAGTCACATGGAAAGATCATATGCTACATGCTGAACCACAGAATCCACAGCCATAAACATCTGGATGTAAGTCTTCTAACCTCAAGGGAAAAGACAGTATTTGCACTTTCAACTTCTCACACCATCCTGCTGCTCTCTCATGTCAAGTCACCTCTCTCTCTCTCTGCCCCTTGATCAGTGCTTCCTCCCACCTCGTCTTTGCCGGGCTCCTGGACCAGAGCTGCTGTGCAAACCACTCTGCCATACTGCCTATGCCATCCCCAGCAGCTCCCTGCTCTGCAGACACCGCAATCGCTGACCGTGCTGCTGCAGGCTTTAGCAGGCTGCATCTGGACCAAATGACACATTATCTCTACATAGCAGTTCACCTCTGAAATCTCACCTAGTCGAAAGCCTATCTGCCCAGCACCAGTCAGAAGCTCACACAAGCAGACAATACATGCTCAATTTCTAAATTAATTAGAAGAGTCACAAAGTGCTCCCTCTCCTAACTTACCTCATCAAATGCCCGAAATCCATGTGTATCCTACTATACTGGAAGTTAACATAAAGTATCTAAACTGAAAGGGTTCACACTTGGAAAACAAATACTGCATCGGCTTTTGTCCTTTCTCAAATCCCTCTGCTGCTCAGGATTGCTGGCATTTGTCTATACATTAACTAAGAGCTTTCCAAGTCATTTCACAACACATTTCACAAATGTCTTTCCAGCAGCATCCCATCAACTCTCTACAGCTCTGTTAATGGAGCACTGCTGGATTGGCATCTGCCCACGTCACTTGGTTGGTACCACAGATTCATCCAGTTTTGGAGGTTCATCCTTTCTGCACTGAAAGAAGACACATTTTGTTTCTCATCCTTCCCAGAGGAATGTAAATGGATGTGTTAACACAAAGATCATAGAGTGATGCCTTCTCCTTGTCCCAATTACAAAACAGTTTCTCCTCAATTCATTTTACAAACTCATCTATACAGGCATGCATGAAAAGAAAACAAAGCATTTCCATATTGGCTGAAGGAGGGAGCAAAGTTACAAGAGTTCCAAAGTAGCCTGGGCCATTGGTACCATCCACACAGTGTGAAATCTCACGCTTCTAAAGGATCTATTTATGTGGTGTTTGCTAGACTGAGAGCAAATGTCCACATATCAACTCAAAGTCATCTTGTTTGCCATGCACTTCAGGCGAAAGGAAAGTTGTACAGCTTCTCTAATGGACAAGGCAGAAGCATTTCAATTGGAAAAGATCCTGACAACCAGCTGAAGCTTAGCATGGTGCAAATGTGGCCTCCCTTTAGCAGCAAAATACAAAGTAGTCAAGCTCCAAGTCTCACAGCATGCCTAAACTGGACAGAAGTGCTGCACAGATCTACTGTGGGTTCTTTCCATGGATTTATTTCCAGCACGCAGCACAGATAATTACTAACTCCTCGCTATTATTCTGTTAGAAGCTCAAAGGAAAAACCAGATAAACTTAGCACACAGGTGGTTATCTTTTATTACTTCAAAATCTTTAAGTGCAGCTCAGCTACTGTTCTGTGCCAAAACTGTTTTCTGGCACAGTACTGTACGCAAATTTTATGTAGTTTTTACATACTCACCGAAAGAAGAAAAAAAACCAAATCAATTCCCTACTCCTCTCACCTTCCCAAGTTCATTTCTGCTAATTTCAGGGTCTCAACAGCAGATACTTTTAAAAGAAGTTTTGTTCTCAATTCCACTTGCAGAAATGGTACCCATTTTTCATTTTACAGTAGTCTGTTATCCTGATTTCCTTACATATGGAGCTGAGTTTCCTCACAGCAATAAACTCCAGATCACCATGATTGAACACAAAAGCCAGAGGCCGTCACTCCAGCCTTTCTACTAGGCATTCAGTGGTCTTCAGTACAGCAGTTGATTTAATTTATCTCACTTCTTTTGACTTATCTTGTTTTGTCTAAAACATGTAAAATAAAACGTTCAAAATAATCTGGCTGAATTCCCAGGTATAAACACGCACACATTCTTTAACAAATTAAATTGAATTGCTACGATTTCTTCAGGCAAACTGACAATTGCTGTTAATCTGTAATTATTTTTATGATAAAAACTAGTTAGAAAACTCACACAAATGCTTTGCTCCCTCTCTGCAAAATTAAACCTCTCCAAACTCCAATAAGTGCTAAAAATTTCCAATTGCCAATTTTCATACATGAAACAACCTGAAAAGAAATATGTAAGAGTCTTAGTCCTATTTTCCCCACCCCAGAATGCGCGTTATAGCAATGAACGCAAAGAAATCAGTTTATATATACACATGACAACAGATTTAGGCAAGTTTAGTGTTTATTGTACTTCCCACCATATTTACTGTTGTAAGTGGCAATGATGGTAGCATCAATAAACATCCCTGTCAATGCAGACAGGCAAATGTGCCAAATCAAACAAAAATTCCTGGTGGAATCACTAAAGCACATTCATAAGGAAGCAGTTTGTTTAAATCAATGCTGTATTAGAAGAATCAAATCAAATCTGAGGAAAAAAGCAGAAACCTGTAGTAGACTTAGGATACTTAGTTGCCAAAACACAAGGTTATGGGTCTTAGCAACATATTCCAGGGAGCACAACAAGCTCTGTGCTACTGTGGGAATACCAATCTCTATAAAAAATAGCAAAATGTACACAATTCATCTCTGTAATTAAAGACTTGTATAACTAGTATTTCAGTTGGATTTCACCTGTGATAGAGAAAAGAAAAAAAAACCAGAAAATTACTGGGAAATCCCAAAGCTGTCAAAGTACATTCAGACATAGAACAGAGGTCCATTTCTGGCTCAGAGATAAACATCTGTCAGAACAGCTTTTCAGATTTCTGCTTTAATACCTTAGTATCTAAACTCGGCTATCCTAAGCCCTTAGATACTGCATCCCAACCTTCATCATTACAGAACACGTCACACGTTTTTAAATACACTAATAAACCTGTTCTCACCTAAACTAGGCCCCATTAGACATATTTTCTAGAACAAATCATTGCGATTAGATTATAAATAATAAGAGGCTTTTTAAAGTAAAAAAGAACACCACTCCTCCCCCCCCGCTGAACACTTGTGAGCTGTGCTATAGTTCTAAATGTGACTCAATGCTATATGAAGAACAATGGTGCCAAACTGTATAAAACCGCGGCAGTGATCGATGGTACTTTACACAATATCTGCTTTTCAGTAGCAGCATTCTAAGAGTGAAAAACTGCTTGCACAGTACCAAGCCTTGTACCAGTTCGTGGGAGTTACTGCTATTAAAAAAAAGAAAGAAAGAAACTGAAAAGAATTCACAAACTTTATCTTGCTGATTGAGTACATATAAAGTCACTTTTTACGTAATGAAGAAAGACCACTCAGTGAAAACAACTATCAGTTCTGAGGACTAAAATGATAGTATACATACAATCTGAGATATTTCAACAGGCAAGAAAAGCCAGAAACACATTTTTCCAAGTGTGATTTGGGTATGTTCCTCTCAATCCACCCAGCAAGTATGAGAACAAGGAAAACCATCACTTCTGGAACAGCTGATGAAAAGCCTAGGAGTGATTCAGAAGGTCTCAGCAGAAGGAGTACCACAGGCCGCACATGCTATGCAGTCCTGGTCACCCTACCTGAAGCAGCAACCCCAAGAAGCCAGGTGCCAGTGCATCAGCCTGCCACAGGCAAACACTGCTCCACTTGCAGCCCAGGCCCATGGAAGTCACGGTGCAGGCCTCGCAGCCATGCTGACCCTAGCCATCAAACCTGGCTGCTGCCTAGAGCAGGCTCAGTGCTTACATCAAGCTGGGATTTGCAGCCTCCAGCTGGCACTGCCTCAGGTGCAGCAGACTTCTGCCTGCCTGCAAAAGGCTACACAATTACTAGTTCTAAACCATGCTCACCTGTTGTGTGCAGAGGTCCTGTACACAAGCCACCATGTGTTTCTGAAATAAACAAAGACAGCAACTCTGCCTTGATTTTCTCAGCAGGAAGTTTTCATTTTTCTATCTGTTAGGAAGCAGTGCAGACAACTCACAAAAGGAAAAAAAAATGTTCCTTAGACAGATAATAGCTGAGTTAATCTGATCTCTGAAAAGGTCGTTTATTTCCCAGGTAAACACTTTAAGAGCATTTCTGTAGCCACAAATCCTGATAGTTTGGCAAAATAAGAAGTCTTTCCTATTCACCATCTGTGCCATGTCATAAATTTATTTAGCAAAATATATAAACAATGCAATCTATTTATAAAGCCCTTGCAATTGGGTTCTAGTTATCAGTTTAGGAAGTAGTCCATTGTAACAGACTTCGGTTGTCCTGAGGAGCCAGGATTACTGCTGCAGCCTGACAGTGGGGTGCCACAGACTGTAGAAACCCAACATGTTGAAGGAGGTAGCAGAAAAAAACATCTGTGTACCTCCAGATTTGTGTTTGTGGCTTACTAAGGGTGTCATTTTTTTAAAGCCACTGAAAGCCTGAACAACTGGAATCAAGAAAGAATGGTACAATAAGAGGGAATTGGAAAAATAAAAATGGTAAGGGAAAAAGCTAACTCCATCTTAGTAACTGTGAACAGTTTGAACAAACCACAGCTTGAGCCTACCTTACCAGAGTCCAAGTGCCAGGCAGGCTTCGCAGCCTCTTCCCAGATATCCACATCTGGGAGTTCACCTGCCCATGTTCAAGGACAGCTCTGCTCTGAGGCACCTGTAACCTGGGCTCAGATTGCTGAGAAACAGCTCAGTTGAGAGAAAGACCTGCAAGAAGCCTCCCAGGTGGCTGGCATGGAGCTCCAGCTCAGCCAGGCCTGCGCAACGCTGGCTGTGCCCAGCCTTGTGTTTCACTGAGGTGGGACCTGTCAGACTTGCCTGGCAGTCACCAGACGGTCCACAACTGATTGTCGTCCCTGGTCCCTCTCTGCTCCCCTTGTGTGGTTACCTGAGATGCTTGTCTTGCTATCACCCTGGGTCCCAGCTCATTCCTGTCTTGGGCAGGCCATTCCTGCTGCTCCCTGACACTCCAAAAGCATCAAAACGCAAGAAGCTAACAGCCTAGCCTAGAAAAGAGACAACTGAGGGAAGACTTCATCAACATTCAAGTACCTAAAGAGTGGATGTCAAAAAGACAGAGCAACATTTTTTTTTTCTGTAGCATTCAGTGATAGCACTAGGGGTAATGGACATAAGCTGGAACACCAAAACCTGAGGGAGAACTTCTTTCCTGGGAGGGTGAAGGAGCCCTGGCACAGCCTTCTCAGGGAGGTTGTGGAGTCTCCTTCTCTGGAGTTTTGCAAAACTTACCTGAATGTGTTCCCATGTGACCTGATCAAGGTGAACCTACTTTCAATTAGATGATCTCAAGAGGTCCCTTCCAACCCCTACCACTCTCTGATTCTGTGATTATTTTTGAGACTTCTTTTATTATCTTTGACCTTCAAAAAATACTGAAGAGAAACTAATCCATGCTTAATCTGTTGACACCTAAGAAAAACAGAGGTTTCCATCTGATTTCTATATGTAATGTCAATCTACAGAATTGCAACCAGTCTAACTACCTAAATAATGAGACTCTTTGAGAACAGGGGCTGAACCTCAAGAATATCCCTTCCATCAGCAAAAAAAGTTCACCGAGGATAGTATTGCCTGAGAAATGAAAATGAAAAGGAAGTAATCACATCCTGATTAACAAACTAAGACACATTTTATTAAAACGTAGTCGATAATTATGACAAACTTGCACTTGCAAAAGCTGCAAGCTCTCACTGTTTGCCTCTCAGAAAGCATCATGAATAGGCATTTATTGAAACAAATCCCCTCCTCTATACTCACATGTCCTCTTGACAATTCTTTCTGTGACATTAAGACAGACACATCTATCAAGCAACAATGAAACTAGAGAGACACCTCATATTTGTAATAGAAGAACATCCATCTCAATTCTGAATTCACAATTTTCTATTTTGACAAGAAAAATATTTTTCATGCACCTGAAAGGAAGATAATTAAGGCTCATTTTATTTACAGGTTGCTGACATAACTTGGTTGAAATCAGTAACTGCCAAATTATCCTACACTCCTACTGATGGTACAAGTATTCTGTTGCAAACCATATGGAAAATGAGAAAAACATACAGAATTAACTTGATCGGGATCTGTATCATGTCATTATCTGGGCATTTAGTCTTTTTCATACAAATCTAAATTATTATTTGCTACATTTTGACTAGATGATTGCAAGCTGAAATTAAGCTGGTTACATCTTTTTTCATTGTCAGGTTTGCCACATGTAATAAAAGGCTTCAAGCTTCCTTTATGTAGTTAAAGGTGAACTTAAAGAGTAGCTCACTTCTAACGAAAGCGCACTTTGTGTGGTCCTTGGAAGCTGTATGGGGCTAGCTAAGTGCTATCTATCATCATCATCGCCACTAATCAGCAGAAAAATGACTTAACCTTCAGTCACTCTTCTGCTTGCACTGCAGACTTGCTATTTTTTTTTAAGATTATTTGAACTGGTATTCAAGTAATTACAAGACACTTCACGTTCATGTGACTGACAGGACCTACGACATCCGGATCAGTTCACAGGCACTTTTAACATAACTGGCCAGACCTACAACCTTGTATATTGAAGATTTATATTGGATACGATCTCAACTCTTTAGGCCATGCTGTAAAAAAACCAAAAAGAAAAATCACAAAACATTTCCAATCTATACAGCTTTAAGTCAACACAGACTCACAGACAACTGAAACCTGCTTTATGTAAAACACCTATATTTTGTAAGCAAAAGCCTATTATCAGCAGTACCCTGCCTATACATGTACTCAAATTTGACATAATTAGCCAGCGTCCCTAAACAATTAGCCAGCCTAAATAAAGGCAATTCCCTTAACAAACATCATCTCTAAGCAAATGGATAAATGTCAGCAAAACAGAAGGGTGGATGTACTCCAACAGAGGCACCATATCCCTGAGGAGTGCACCACACTATCTTCTGCCAGTGAAGGTTCTCACGGTGGGCATATACAGCTTCTCTAGCAGTATCTACACAAACATGAGTATTAAAAACTCAAGGATATCGGCATCATTAAGTCTGCAGAAGGGCTAGCTGAGTAGTTCAAATATGCCTTGAATGGTAGCCAGAAAGGAATCAAAATGAAAAAAAGAAAAACAAACCACATACATTTAAAAGAGCTAGTTAGAAGGAAAGTTATTCAAAGAGGCTGCCTTTTCATATTTTATAACATCAACTGAAACAGAGCAAGAGGCTCTGCTTCTGAAAAACACAGCACTTAGTGAATACCATTGCACTTGAATGCTGACTGGAGAGATGCCAGTAATACCAGAGAAAGAGCAAGAGCAATGTCTTTTTCCCCTCTACAGAAACGCTGTTTGGCCTACACCATCTGTAAAACATCTTAAAAAAATGTCAAATGACACTTTTTTACCTCTGACCAAGCATACATACTGCATGGTTCATACCTCTTACAGGAATTACACAGTATCATGATTCAGAACTAAACTGATACACACTTGGGAAACATCCATCGTATTGTCCAAGCATTCCTTAGTCTTTCCTGGATCTATTTAAACAAACTGAAGACTAACAATCACTGCAAATCTCTAAAGAATTAGGAGGCAGTCACAGCAGCCATACTGCCAATGATCTGACTGTAGAAAAACGGTTGTTTCTTCATACTGGATGCATCCAGATTACACAGCTTTGCCTATGCTATGCATCAAGAAGTGAGCTGTGATGTCCTCTGTCACTCAGCCTACACATCAAGGTTTCTTTGACAAGGGAACATGGACATAATGGTGTGGAAGCTGCCCAAAACTCTACCCAGCTCTGAGCCAGACCCACTTCTGGGGCTGAGCCAATTAGATACCTCCATGATTCACTTTTTAAGAAGTCAGAAGAGGAGTCTTCTCACTCCTTCCTGTTTCTTCCTTCTTCCGTCCCTTCTTCTCCTCTGGCTGGTGGTGGTGCAAGGAGGGGGAAAGAGTGAGAGACATAACCATGTGGACTCCAAGGCCAGTGAGGGAAGAGAGGAGGAGGTGTGCTGGAGCAGAAACTCCCCTGCATTCTACAGAGAGGACTGGTGAAGCTGAGATTTGTTTGCATTTTGCTAAAGATTCCGCATCAGCGGCACTCATTTTGATAATGACCCTGTATCAGGGGCAGAGACTCATTTTGCTAGAAACCGCGAGCCAGGGGCAGTGACTATGGCTGGAGGAGGCCGTGTACCGTGGGAGGGACCCAATGCTCACAGGAGCTGTAACTGTGGGGAGCTACCCATGCCAAAGAAGCTCATTATGCCCAGAAGAGGCCACGTCCCGAGGGAGGGACCCTGTATCTGCAGAAACTGCAACTGTGGGGAAGAATCCACGCCAGAGATATTCACCAAGGACTGTGTCCACTGTAAGGGACCCTGTATGGGCAGAAGCCGCAGCTGCTGGGAACAACCCACACCAGAGAAGTTCATTAAGGACTGTATCCCAGGGGAGGGACCTTGTATCAGAGCAGGGGAAGAATGCCAGGAGTCACTCTCATCTGAGAAGAGAGAAGTGGCAGAGCCCATCTGTGAGAGACTGACCACATTCCCCATTCCCTGTCCCCCCAAGTTGTTGAGGGGGAGGCAATAGAGATATTTGGAGCAGTGAGCTGGGCCTGGGAATAAAGGAGGGATGGGGGAGGGAGATCTTAAAGTGCTGGATGTAATTTACTAATCATCCTACTCCCTTTCTGCTTTTATTACGTTCTGTTTCTTGTAGAATAAACTTTCCTACTTTCCTCTCTAAGTTGAGTACTGGAGTTTGTTTTGCCCAGAACTATAATTGGCAGTGAGCCCTCCCTGCCCTTGTCTTAATTCACAATAACCTTGCTTATCTTTTTACTCTCATTTCGCTGGGGCCTCCGCCATCCTAACGAGGGTGGGGGTGAATGAGGCGCACTGAGCAAGAGACTATTGTGGTGCTGCTGTGCTAGCTGGACCAAATGACAACTGTGTACACATGCATATAGGGAAAAGGCAGGTCCCAGCCACAAGAGAGAGATGGAAAACATTCCTGGGGTCCTGCAATTTAGAAGGATCCTTTGTATTTTGTTACTCCTCAACATATTAAAAAAAATTCATTAGCTGAGAGAGTTTCAAAGTACAGAAATAAATCTTTCAATTCCAGGATCATTTATGTCCTTGATCAGCCAATTTGTCTATGACACTTATTATCTGAATACTCTGTTATTGTATTTGTCCAAAGCAGAGCAATAAGCCAAATGCTCAAAGCTTTTGATCTGTAAACATGGCCAGTGTGAGACACAGGAATTACAGATCAAGATTATGCTGCAGAAGGAGCAAACATCCTGTTCCCCTACCAGCAGCAATACACTCTCCATATCCTTACAATTCTTTTGCTTCCCTTGTCTTCTTGACCATGCAGGCGTAACAAATAAAATCAACTGCTATGTCTCTTCATTTAGCATACAATGGAATGTATTCACTCAATTTAAAATGAAGCAAAAGCATAATGAAGTACTTTTATTTTGTGGTTACCAACTTCAAACACCTCTGTCTTTCTAGAGGGCTTTTGCATGACTCTTCATCACATTGCTTTTTAAGGCAAACATTGATAATTGTAAGCAAACCAACTTTAAGCCTTGTCACTGGTATGGCCAGGTGGTTTTGCCAGTGAAGTCTCACAGAAAGTAAAAGCAAACAAGTCAAATCTGTAACCACTTTATCCTGAAAATAGACTTTGTTTCAATTGAGTTGTACCTGGAGCTGTCAATAAAGCAATGGCTGTCAACTTTTCCTTTTAGACTATTTCGCAGACTTAACCAACCATTCCAAAGAAATTACAACGTGCTAAAGAAAAAAAAAAAGTAGTAGCAAAAAATCAAATTAGTGTTTAGCCAAGTGAACCTGGATGTTACAGACAGCTGCTGTTTAAGGACCCAAGTCCATTTAGCCATTTCGCTTGGCTGACCCCAGCACTGTTCTTACAGAACACACACAGCCAGGGGCACGACTACTAGCAAAACTGGAAAAGTTTGGTGGTATCAGTACTTCACCTGTCAGGTCATAGCTCATATGCAGTTTGGCATCAGTGATTCTGACCTTCAACTCTTCCGAAAAAAAATCCCGCACAAACTCCCAAATGTCAACAGTTATTTCCCATCTCCGTGTTCGCAGAACATGGTATTGACACAGTGCCCATTACTAATGCTCACATGGCCCAGATTTTTTTAGTCCTCTGAGACTGAACTGTAAACGTGAAAATTCTTCTGGATATTCTGCAGAGATCACCTCTGTGCTTAGTGTTCTTTGTTATTTACAAGACACAATGGTTAAAATTATCTTTCCGATAATTTTTTCGAAGTATTTAAAAATTCCCTTCAGGTCTCTCAGAAAATCCACCCACCATATGGCAATCACCTGCTTAGCAATTTTCCATCTGCTTTTTGCTTTGTACCAGTTTCATACTCTAACACACAGGATAACATGCTGTCAATGTATCACACATTTTCGTCTGTGTTTTTTAAATTTTAAACCTGACGCAAGATATTAACCCATAGGATTCAAAATAATGAAGGAAAAATACGTGAGAGGTAAATTCAGATATTAACACTACTTGTTTACAAGTAGGACACTAAACCAACTGGCTGTGCTAAAATCCCTCCACAACATAAAACAAAACCAGAACTATCCCACTTCCTCACTCTTCCTTGAGATCACTCTTATGCAGGATTTTGTTGCTACCTAAATAACCACTTGCTTTTGGACTCATTATCATACATGTTCTGCTTCATCAGGGGAAGATAAGGCTGAGAAGGGAGAAATGTGCATGGTTTTTAGTCAGTAGGGATCCTAAAGCAAAGCCTGTGGTAGGCTCTTCAGCATGTCATTAATAAACTCAGCAACCACAGTGCAAAACTTACTTTACTGTCACTAAAACTTCTCAAAGTCAAAACCTGAAAATTCAGTGTCTAAGGCACGTACAACAGGGGTCTGGAAGTGGAATAAAGCTGATGGAAAGAAAAGAACATATAACAATATATAAAGAATATCAAATTAAATATCAATTTCATATGCCTCCATTTCCAGCCACTGGCAATGTAAAATCTAGCGAACCGTGTTTCCTGATTAATAAGCAGCTCCAAGCCAGCCATCAGAGTCTCATCTACTGGGATGAGCTGGAAGAAGGCCAATGTTACTGTACTGTCCTACAACATCAATTGTATCATGTGTGGATGGTCCCCGTTAGAGATGTCTTTGCTAATAGTCTCCTTTAAAGTAAGGCAGAGTTTTACTTTAAAGCTGGGCAGAGCAATCCAGTCCAAACAAAGCAGAGTTTGCAAGGCAGTGGAAAGTGAAAAACCAAGTGTAAAAATACCTTAAGCTCCAAGCCTCTTCTACCTACTTGATAATATGTGCTTCTAATACAAAAATGTGTTTAGCATTCATCTTTACCCACAAAAAAAAAAAACACCTGCTAAACTTCCACTGCAAGACTCTCTTTAATTTTAAGGGAAATAAAGCAACACAGGAAATTCACAATTACTTTTCTATGTTCAACTGCATAAAGGTTTAACATTTCTTCAAAGTTCTCATTCCATCAGCTGGCTCACTGAAGTGCAGACTACAAATATCTCAGTATACACAGAGCTCAATTTCAAAGGAAGCTGAAAGCATCTGTCAGTATGGTTTGGCTGGATTTAACACCACCGAAGGCCTCTGAAGCAGAGCAGGACATAACAGATTACATGCAAGTAAAAGCTGGTCTTAGATTTTTCTGAACTAGTGAGAGAAAAAGGACTGGTGACAAGACTCTTCAAAACTACTGTCAGAACAAAAAACTCTGATGTTGTAGCATCAGTAGTTTGAGTTAGTGAGGATAGATTCCAGAAACAATAATAGGTCACAGTTGAAATCTAAGGCTAAAACTGAAATTCACTCCCTTTCCTAAAAAGTACAGACAAATCTGAGGTGCAGTCAAATAGTATCAATACAAAAGTAAACATGTATTTTTTGGTCCACAGATGGTAAGCATCAATCTAATTATTAGACAGAAAAGACAGGGAGGGTGGTGGGGGGGAAGCCAGTAAAACACATGAAACATCAATATCGAGGCCCATTTCAGTGGCTAAGAAATAGAAATTTTGCTTAAGATTATACTCGTTTTTGGAGATTTTAACAGGGCATGGGCACTGCACCCGTAAAAAAATTTAGGTATCTGACCTTAGGTGTAAATTAATGCAATTTACAATCTGCTACTTTTATTCTTTGTTCTCTAGAATTTAAAGACTAGGTAATGTGAACATACAAAAGAATACAGAAAATATATATGTTTCGTTTTATTCAACTGCTGCCTAACTCTGCAACCCATGTGTTTGCACACATACATACCAAATATAATTATGAAATTGTCATTATTATTATCGTCATTTCAGATTGAAAGATAAGAATTCCAAAAGCAAACTGAACTGATTTACTTCATATTTTTAAACTTTGTGGGTTATTGAATTCCTTTGCTTTTCAAATACATGTATTCAACCACTGTACATTGGCCAAATGGTCCATTTACATGCCTAGGAGACTGACAGCATGACAGTATTGCTTTTTTAAAGCTTCAGCTTTTCAGGGATGCCATGTGTTTGCTAAAACTGTTTAAAAATTTATGTTAATAACCATAAAACCAAAATAACTTAGTTCATTTTATTAGCAGTGGCTGCAGTGGCTCAATCACAACACCTGCTCATTGCCATGTACAAGTGACGTAGGGTTTATGAATGTATTTCAGGATGTAAATACTTCCATGATACTTTCACTGAAGAAGTATCTTCCCCTCAACCACCCTGGCACAATTTTACTTAAACATCACTGCTATCTAAGCAACTACAAATAAGTCTCTTTGGTCTAATAAGCAGATTAAAGACAGTAGGTCAGATTCCAATTTTAACTGAGATTTAGCTTTCTACTATCTGTAAAACAAATGAATCATTCAATGATGACAATATTTTATTTTCTGGAAAGTGTAATCAACCCATGACAGAATATGGCCTAGAGTCATGCTTGTAATTTATTTCACTACTTGGAAAGATAGTGTTGCTTTTGTTGATTCTGACTTTGTGTATCTTAGGCCAAAAATCTGAGTAAAGACTCATTGACTACAAGGACTTTTATCCAAGAAGAGTATAAATTGTTTAGAATAAACTTTTCAGAGACATTTTCTTTTTCAGGGAGTTCCTGTTGCATAAGACATCTCAAATCTTGACTAAAATTTGTTACTACAACAGAACAGCCACACAGGCCCCAGCAGTGCTATTAACCCAGGCCACTTCTCCAGGGTTCATTTGTGCAAGGCTGGAATACTCACTGGTACGTGGTGTGCAGCATCTCACGTGCAGCACATATTCTGTCAGTTTATCACAAATAAGGAAGGCAATTAGTCCTTTTAAAAATGGAAAAAAAAAAAAGATAAATCTAAATAACTTCAAAATTGATCCTTAACATATGGACTTGTTTGGTTGGTTTTCCTTTTTCCAATGTGCAAGGATGCAAAAAGAGAGAAAAACTGGACAATATTGTGTAGCATGCTTGTAATAAAGCATGTATGTAGGTTAATCATCAAGAAGCTTGCCATAAGGAGAACTTTGTTTGTGGGTAGGGTAGCTGCTAGCAAGCAGCTGAAGTAGATTTGAACCCTGGCAGTATGGGAAAACCATGAAGAGAAGGGAAGAGAATAGTGAAAGACAGATGGAAGGATGCAAATGCAGCTAAAGAAAGTCTGGTAGAAAACAAAAAAGATCAGTAGGTGAGAAGAAATTATAAGAAGAAAAACAGGGGGAAAAGACTTGTGGCAAGCAAAGTGGACAATGGCAGTAAAATAGCATAGTCACACACTGGGAATAAATCACGGTAAACAGAAATAACACTAATTGGAGGAACAACCCAGAGTATAAGAAAAGCACAGCTGGCATCACAAGGCTCTCTTTACACCAGGTGGATTTTTAAACCTATCAATGTAAAGCAGGCAGGACATAAGAGGGACTTGGAAGAAGAATCAAGCACAGGTGACATCCTTGCTAAAATCTATGGGTTAATACACAAAAAAGCCCTCGAACACTTATTTATGCAGCAGCCTATCCCACTAATATCAGGGATTTGGCAACAGATTAGGTTGCATCCCTTCGCTACTGAAGTGGTTTAATTTGATGTTGTAAGAACAAGGTAACATAAAAACTCTGACTTTCTCCTCCAAAAGAAATCGTGGCAAGCAGCAATCCTATTGTGCTTTGTTGCTGCATAATTGTTAAAGAAATGCTTTCCGATGCCCTGTGAGAGGGGGTACTATCTCGAAAGCTCAAAGGGATTGTTCATTTGATCACTAAGCACAGTGTTATTCTAACCACTCATGCACACAGAGAATGCCTCTATTCTTACATTCCCCTGAGAGCTGAGATCATCTGAGATATGTCAGCTATCACATACAGAGGCCGAGGTAGAGCTGCTGGCTAAACATTTTAAGTGAAGGATTTTTACAGACCTGGATTTTCATGGCTGCATTTTCAGGCAACAGTTGAATTTGCTGATCACTAGGCTAATTTAGAAGGTGTAAGCATACAAGCAAACCTTTACTTAAGGATTTCAAGTTTGAGAGCTTGCGTGTTAAATGCTGAAGCAGTTTTAAGAATGACAAAATAGCTACAGATATGTTTCCAATCCCAGCTCCGTCTGTCTCTTCCTCAAACCGCGGGCAGAAACCTGCAAGTGCATTTGATCTAAGGATCTTAGTACAAGCAGACATTAACATATGAGACAAAAGAGAGAAAAAAAAACACCACTCCATAACCAAAGGAAAACCCCTACACTCAAAACTCAAGCACCAGGCTAAGAAGCTGGATACAAAGACAACATAATTAGCAAAGAACAAGGTTACTCCATGCTGTCTTGTCCTACCATCTCCTAAGAATATGTGTGAGTTTTTATTTCTGATCTCTTAAAATTTGTTTTACAACATTCCTTTCAGGTCACTAGGACAGTCTTGTGATTCACTTCAGTGATTCTTGGTTTGTTGAAAATATTAAATTATCAGTAATCTCAAAAAATGAAATGCTCAGCCTTTTACCCATATAGATATAAAAATTTAAAAACCAAAACCAAACCAAAACAACCAATCACAAATCACTTCTGATTCATTTCACTTTAGCACAGGTAGCATACAGGCATGAACTTGAATTGGTACAACATGCTAAAAATCTACAGAAGACTGATGCGCTTTCCAACTTATGTCTGAGACAAGGAAATTGCCTATGTGTCTTCACTGTGTGCACTCTACTGTTTTCTGAATAAATACATGAACCACCCTAGATCTCGCTAAGAATTAAATGGATGCATCTACAGTGCATGAAAGGACATAGATATGTCTTAGAAAATTCTCCCCCCAATCTGAGCTGTATTCTTTTTCTTCTATCTCTCTTGAAAACAGGGCTTACTAGCATGATTCCTTAATTTTTGTGCAAAAATAATAGCCTTAAAATAAATGCACTGCTGTAACCATGATATTTTAAGGAGGTGTGAAGGATTCTAAAAACCTACGTTTCATGCAAATAAACTGCCATTTTCGGAAATATGTGACCTCATTAAAACTTCCACAACCAAGAATTATTAGGATATCTCACTCAGGTAAAAATGTCACTATTTTGCAGGCAGTGTTTCTTTTAACATTCTAGGACAAAAAAAAAATTTGCATCTTTCCAACATTCTGAGAATCTCCAAATCAAACCCCTTTTAATTCTCCAGTTAAAAAAGCAAATTAAACACCTCAATAAAACCATTGTGAGGATCAAATATTTCTACACTTCCTCAATTAAAAGAAATCTGTAAAATCAAAGGGGTGATATTTTAATTTAAATAAAAAGATATGAATTATGAATCTGGCTCTTAAAACTGATGTCTCTATGTTGCAGTGCTGCATTACAACTATGTTAACATGAGCAGACTAATAGAGATGGTGGAGAAAACGCTCCAATTTTAAATAACTTTCTATGTCCAACTAGCTTATAACATTCAGCCTTTTCTCACTCTTCAATCCTGATAAAGAACATAATTACAATTCTCTGAAGAACACAGGGAGCTGACCAGAAAAGTCACACATTTGTAAATGTCAGTAGTAATTTGTTATGAAGAGGAGGTCGGGAGTCAGAAGCAACAGCCAAAGCAGTGTGGGATTTTAAGTATCATGCTGATTTCAAAACAGCAACTTCTGCTTTCTTGAGCTGGCAGTTCTGCATGCTTTCTTTTTACCGGTATCTTGAAAATAACTTGCAAGAACATTCAGACCCATAAATTTCATCGTAAGTACCTTAACTTTAGGCAGAGATAAAAGGGGTCCTTCTACATTAGAACTAAGAAAATAGATTAGAAATGGCCTCATGTTTTCACTGTAGGAGACATATGTAATGAACACATATGCTAAACAAATAAACAAAAAAAACCCAAACCAAAATATGAGTGGGAAAAGTGTAACTCAGGAGCCAGGAAGACATTTTTCACCTCTTAGAGTTATTTTGAATTGAAATAATGATTAGAAGTCAATATAAAAAGATTGATGAGGAGAAGGGCTGGACAGAGAAATACTTCAGACGTTTGCCCTCAAGAAACAGTCACAAGCAGAGTTATACTGGTACAGGTAAAACAACTCAGTTGTAACTTTCTCAGAGCAGAAATTGCATGCAGAGAGAGTGCTAATGAAGCAGACCTCTAAAGAGAATAATTGTGCTGTTGTGATTCTGCTACCGAGTTTTCCCAAGTGGAACAGGCTTTACAGTGAAAAAGGCAGGGGAGGTACGTGCTCTGAGAAATGAGAATTGGCTGTAATGGATGCAGAGCAGCTTTCTCTCATTATGTTTATATTCTTCCTATTATGTTTATAGATCAATAGCCCTAGTGTGGTCCTAGTTCTCCATGAGGTGCTTCTGCAGTATGAATAATAACTGAAATAATGCTAGAAATGAGTCCAAAACACTGTAGCAATAGAGGAAAGAAAGTCATATGCACCATGGAAATAATTAGAGTGGTTAAAAAGGAAAAAGAAAAATCTCCTAAGCATTCATGTATTTAAAAGTGTCACCTTCTGGGCTTTTCACTTTCAGAAAATCCTGTTAATTAGGTTCAATCCCACTCTCCTATCCACATCCTGAAAACAAGGCAGTAAATACAGATTACTGCCATCAGGTGAGCACAGATTTTTAAATAGAAAACATGATTGTATGGAAACAGTGGTAATATCTCTCTGCTGGAGGCCAGAGGGACCTGTTACAGAGGAAAAAGCAGACAACAATTGTTTTTGCTCAATATAAGCCCAGATCCACCAAAATAGCTATGTCAAAATCCAGATTGTATTTCAAAGTGTTAAAGCATATTCCTAATTCTGCAGAAATCTAGGGAAGTTCTTCTGTTTAGTTTCACTTACTATTGTCCCTTTGTAGGCTGTGCAGTTTGCAATGATGTTGGCCAGTCACTGGTCCCTCACAGAAAAGAGAGTGATTTGGTGGAAAAAGAAGAGGGAATCTTTCACTTTTCAGTGGGCCTTGATGGTTTTTGGTTGAGGATTTTATTTTAGCATGGATTTTCAAAGAAATTTCCTTTCAGACCTTCATACCAGAATTATATATTCTGAAACAGAGCAGTACAATTCTTTCAAGAGATTTTGGCAAATAAACTGAAATGAGTGAACTTTCAGATTTTATATTTAATGCTGAATAGAGCATTCAAACTGACATTAGCCTTGCTGTCTAATTGCTACCTACACATCTTGAGTCCATTTAATCCTATTTTGTAACAGATTTCCTGTGTTGACAAATGCAGAAACAATGGGATACCACAGTAATAAAATCTGGAGACCAAACAAACAGGATCTTGTGGTCATTTTAGGGATGGCCAGTTTATATACAAAATGGAACGTGACAAAGGACAGCCCAAAAAAAAAATTAAAAGGTAACAGAATAACACCACTTGAGTGGCAAAGACCTGCTCACGCTACAACCTTACCTCACAAAAATGAAATACTGGAACATTTTAGACCTCATGAATAGACGAAGTAGGAGGCGGCCAAACCATAACAGGTCTAGAAGCAATTCCACATGAAAAGACTTTGCAAACAATTCAGGCCGCTCACCACAGTAAGTGTGAAAACTGCACTTATATTTTTTGCCCTTCGGTTGATGAATAAAGTTGTCAACTTTTCCCACTTGTCTTTGGGTTGCCAGACATCTATAGACAAGAAAATGGAAGTGCCTGCGGCTGCCTCAGCAGCACACAGGATGTCTGATGCAAAAGATGGCTTCCTCAAGCCTGCTAGCTGAGCCCAGGACTCCTCATACCACAGACTGAAGATCCATGCATACTCCCCAGTAGGAACTCGTGCACAATCACGGCATGGCTGTGTTGAAATCGGTAGATTTACTGTGCTGAAAAAGCAGGAGGTCTGGTGTAGATAAATCAAGGCAGACAGAATCACCACATCCTGATAAACATTCAGGGAAGCCCACTTATTTCGAGGAAGGAATAGTTTGTCAAATGTTAAGTACCCATTTCAAAAGCATCAATATTTTCATCTTGTCTCCGCTGAGTTCAGTGAAATTAAGTTTATTCATCCCAATGTTGTGTGGTGACTTAGTTAGGTGTTCCAACCTATCACTTCTGTTTCAAGACTATATTCAACCACTTTTCCACGACCTAAGGTTAAAAAAAAATCCTATTACAGATCTTTCAGAAGAGAAATGAGAACTCTTTTGAATTTCATTTATCTGTGGCCAGCTTCTATTGAAGTCACTTGAGATAAACAAAGATTTAGAAGTATTTTTGCAACATATCTATACACGAGTCTGTACAATCTATACATGAGTTTGTTTAAATAACTGAGTTTAGTCATTAAAATACTGTTCTCTCCTCCAATCCTCCTTGTCAGCCCTACCAGGGACATCATTAGTTTTCCAAGGCTAATATCACACACGGCAGAAATTTTAATATGCTACAGCAAGAAGGATCAAAAACTGAAAAAAAGAAATTCACAATAGATGAGTCACCAGAAATCCCTCAGACTAATTTAAGGTTTCTGTTTAGATGGAGAAACTTTATATCCAGTAGAAAAATTATTCCTTCTAATTAAGTGGGAATATTAAAAGGACTAGAGAAAGTCAAGCTTTTCACTGGCAACAGGAAAGGGAAGCATAGGGGAGGCTCTAGAGAGGGAGCTTGCTCTGAACAGCACTGAAAATAAAGAGCAGTATTATCACGGGTGTTCTCTGCTTCTCGCAAGGCGGCTTGTAATCAACTTCAGTCTTGTCACCACCAGGATGTTTCTGTACAAGTACCAGTGTGTGCACACCAGTAAATACTAGTCCTTTTCAATTCTATTTTCCTCATAAAAAAATAGATACCTCATATGTGAATTTCTGTTCTGTGCCTCCTTGTCAGCACTAAAAAAGATACATATCACACCCATAAAACTGAACTATTGCACAAGTGCTGCCCAGCTATGTTTTTAAAGGAGTTAAGCCAAACCACAGCCAGCCTTCTGGAACAAAGCGTAACAGAAAGCCATAGCTTCCAGTATGGGTTGGATTCACTGCCCGACATGGTCCTAGAGCCCTGGAGTTTCATAGCTCCAGGGTAGAGAGATGGGAGCACCAAGGGGAAGCCAACAGATGCCAAGTCCTGCAAAATTTCATTCACTCATTCAAAAGCTCTGCATTATTTGTTGCTTTTAATCACCACCACCACTGGTTCCATTCTCAGTCTTGCAGACCCAGTTGCAAATGGAAGACATTAGGCTGAAGCACAATTTAGATTAGCTGAGCAAAGAAGTTTAAAAAAAAAAAATTGCTAGTTACCACCAAAACAGGTTTCATGGGGTGCTTACAATATGCTTTGTTATCTGCTTTCATAATCCCTTCACGGTGTGCTTATTGTTGCTTTCCTTTCCAGAGCTAGGCCCATCACATGCCAAGCTTGATATTCTTGCAGAACTGCTGCTGGATGAAAGGATGCTGCTACAATGCCTCTCTTGCTGCCCTTTCCACGCTCTTCAGGCAACAACTCAATGTGAGAAAATCCACAGCTCTTTTTCATACTCCAGCCCACTCTTTTAATGTTGGAAGAACAGATTGATGGATTTTTTATTTTTAGGCTTATCTCACTATAGTTTTTGCCAAAGTACATAGAGCTAATTACAATACGATATTTAAGTGGGGGCATGAGTGGGAATTACCACTAGGAAATCCAAGACAGAATTTCCAAGGCTCATCTGACATTCCTGACAAGGAACTGAAATTTCACCTCATCAGTGGCACACAGGATGGGAAGCATCAAATAAATACCGACTTACTGTGTTTATGAGGGCAAGATGTGTACCTCTGTATCCCCTTTTTGCCCTCATTTCTGCCTTTGCACTCAGACAAGAAAAAAATCTAAGTCAGCATCTCTCTCTCATAGCATGTGCTAAAGGCAGCCTAATAGAGCCCAATCACACAATCAGAGGTAATGATGGGAGCTGGACCATCAGCAAAGTGCCTCTTTTTAGCCAATATAACTAACCACTGAAAGTCTGAAGAGAATTCATTGTTTTTTTGCGCAATTCTTGCAATAGGGCATTACTCTGGCTCAAATCAGATATTAAGGATTCCATACGAGAACTATCCAATGAAATTCCATGTTTCTTATGCAGGAAGCCAAAGTAGGCGGCTTTCATATTTTTTAAAGACACAAAAGACACAAAAAGATTATCAACCTCAGCTGGTGTTTCCATATTCTCCTAACATATTGTACAGAAGCTCATTCTGGTTCTGTCCTAGCCATTGCATTTAAAAGTCAGTCACATCATAATTAAACTTAAAAAACATCTGTTTCAGCTAACATGACAGAAGAGCTGTTGGCCCACAGAGGACTATTTTGCTTCTTACTTCACTCAAACCAGAACGGAGCATTTATTCAGCCTCACTAAAACTGGAAATGCGACAACAGAAACATCCCAGCTACTTTCCCCAAAATAAAGATCTTTCAGAGGCGCTTTTAATTCACTTACAGATAAAATCCTGCCTTAACCAAACTGGATGGTACATAAGCATCAGTGATGGAGAACACTAAGGACTCTGTTTCTTCTATGCAAACAGAATACTGTCTTGGGCTGCAGCCTGCAAAGATGACAAAATACACTAGGAAAGGAGTAACTTGTTTTCATAGCTAGCTAATTACTCAAAGGCTTTATACCAACATGAAGCAACACGTGGCATTAGACCACCTATAGCCATCCTCACTTTTACAATCAGCTACAATGTGTGCTCTGATAACAATAGCATGGAAAATGCCTATTGTGCTTCCCCTCATCTCACATACAGACTCACTGAATAAACAACGGGGAAAAAAAATCAGCAGATCCTTTACACTGTATGGCAAGCATTAAAATAATGAATAAGTCATTTATTATACTGTTATGGTGCTGATTAATTACTGCAAGCACAGCCCACTAGCCCTGCATTGCTGAAAATGCAGCAGGCATCACTCACTCACGTCCATGACTATGGTAGCAAATCTAGTAACTCCAGCCTCTATGAAAGAAGAAAAACCCAAACCTCTGTTATGCATGTAGCTTTCATGTGGTATAGATGAGGAAAAAAAAAAAAAGGAAAATCATACCAGATCAGACCTGTTAAAACATCCCTAAGTGCTTGTGCACTAATTTTGTGGCAAACATCAGTGCCATGTTGGCTTAAGTATCTTATGCATTTAGAAGCTACTGTATATCAGTACATTAATTATGTTGGCAAATTAACTTGTTAGGTGTCCAAGAGCTACTGTTACTGTGTAAAGCATTAGATGGATGCCAGGGAAAAAAAAAAAAGTTTGAATGTTATTGTAAAAAAAAAACCGAACCCACAAAATGAGCCATAACCATACCAACCACAGAACTAACATAAAAAAATGCAAATATGTATACTTTAGAAAAAGTTTAAAACCCTAAAAGAACAACAAAAACACCAGCTGGCCAACTGTTGCCTTGGAAATACTGTGGGTCTGTTTCTACCACAGCAGTTATCTGATCTTTGGCTTCTCTTGTCCATATTGTCCAAATGTAAACTACACATTATTTGCAAAAAGCAGTTTAGGATACATAAGATCTTGCAAGAACAGAGTTTCATCCATTTCCCCAACCACAAAAAAAAGCTTTAGATAGGCATAAAAATAGACCAAAAAGAGAAAGCTGTGAGCATTTCCTCTGACATGAAATGACAGCACAAAAAATGCCACACGTGGGGATTTTTTTATTAAAATGTAAATCTGTTCTTTCCATCTCAGAAAGTTAACTTTGTCTTGCTGCTGTAAGTAATTTTGACAAACCAGTGGTCTCTGGATGGAAGCACACAGGCCAAGCTTTACAAGAAACTGGAAAAGGAAATAAATGGTGAAGAAAAGCAGAAATATGTGGACAGCTGGAAAAAACAGAATCATTACTTAGCTTAAAATAACTCCAGGAGACTAAGTTCCCCCATTCACCCCTCACACAAGGGGGAATAACTGCATCATGGTAGTAAATTGTCTTAAAATAGAGGTTATTATCTTGCCAGATCGATTTTTTTCATACAATTCTGTCATTATTCCGCATTAAAGTCATAGCTTGTGTCCCACAATTGATTATGTTTACAAAGAGAGAAGCTTTACAGTAAGAAGGTCACTGAACTACAGTAACCCATAGCTTTTAGCAAGCTCCTGACAGGACTGCATCATTTCCTGATAAAGGCATCCTACAGCCAGGAGCTGCTAAATGCCTTCCAGATCTTCCTTTTGCATTCTGTTCCCTCACTATTTTAAACAAGAATCCAAAAGCATCACTCATGCTTACTGAGTGAAATCCATACAGATATAACACACAATCATATGCATTCCCACCTAGTAAGTATATTCTGTACAACCATTTCTTTATTTATAAGCGATTGACACGGACTATTATTTCAGAAGAATGGGCTTTATGTGCCATCGTTAAATCCCCAATAACAAACCCATCCACCCCAAAACAGCTATCTGATATACAGCATCTAAAAACTCCTAGGTGTGGACACAGTGGAAGTGCGGCAGCTCTCGTCCTACCATGTTGAGTAAGGCTGACAGTGAGCATGACTATGTCTGTCAGGAGTTTACAGATGGAAATCTGATGGAGACATTAGTTCTTCAGCCTGCATGGGGTTATGTAACTATCCACAGGACATTCTGTGTACGACACAGCAGCAGGCATCAGCAGAAGCAGCGAACCAGGGTCAGCCAGGGTCACCCTGGAATCATGCTGAATGTGCAGCTTCTAGCTATATGCCTGAGCTCTTCTTACAAAAAGGTACCCCAGGATGTACTCAGTACTGCAATTAGAAACAGAAGAATGATGGGTGGTGCTGTGTTCAGTGTTGCTTTGACATGCTTGGAACAGAGCTTACCTCCTGTGTATTGAAAGGAAAAAAGGCCCTACAATTCTGGTATTTTCCTTTAGAGGAAAAAAAGGAGTTAATTTCCCCCTTTTTTATAAAAACAAAACAAACAAAACACCACCACCAACCCCAAACAACAACAAAAAAATCAACATCCCCACAGTACAGGACCAGCCACACAGCATGGATCATTGAAATGCACAAAGCCATGAGAACCCATGACCACATCCACAGATATAATTTTAGACCTGATCTATGAGGCAGAAATTGAACTTTCCTGTTTAAGAAGATCAAATCTTGTTGTATTTTGAAAAGTTAGAACACTTTGACTTTACATTGCTATCAGAATGTGAATATGCTGTCACAATATTACAGTTCCTCCCCAGAGAATTTTTATGCTGGTTCAACCCTATGGGAATAAAAAGTTTAAATAAAAAGCTGCATTTGTTCTTTTCCATGTTAATGCAATATGAGATTGCAGTAAAGGAAGGTCCAATCGTCACAGTAGTTGGAATGACAGGCAATTTGTCCCCCTGCTTCTGCCTCACAGTTGTAGCGCAGTAATGGACCTAATAAACCTCTGAAAATCATCTGTGTAAGTAAGGCCAACAGCCACCTCCTGATCCATTCCTTTAAACACACTCTACCACGCAATTTTCTTCTCTCACTTGGACTAAGAGGTCATTCACGATCCCTTTCTGACTACATACTGGTTCCAACAGAGACCATGTTGACTACGTGCAAGTTCAACAGAAGTTCACAGCGAGTAAGATATTCTAGTTCCACAACACAGATGCATATTCAGTATATATCAGACAACAGAACTCTGTTGGGTGTCACAAGAAAATCCTTTCAAAAGACCAACAAAACTAACTCTTGTTAATTCAGAATTTCACAGTTACAAGTACCATTACCGTATAGACTAGATCTCTTTCATCTCCCATATCCTTACTCTTCTGCTCCACTTCTTCACTCTATCCTTTTCTAGGAAAAGCTCATCACCTTTGAGAATTAGCTCTCTGAAACACAAAACATACCTGACTTTGGGTGCTTGGTAAAGCAGCTGATACAATGTGGCTTCATTGTTGGTAAGGACTCTTTCAGCTACAACTCAGCGTGAAAAGAAATATTAATGAGAAAAAAAAAAAAACAAACCAACCAGCCTTCCAGAATGGTGATTCCCAAATCCAATTAATATGAAGAAAACTAAGACATTCATCTTCACTCACAAACAGTCCCTTTATAGCAGTGGATCGCTCCTTACCTGCACCTACAAAGAATGCTATTGGGTGTAGCAGACATGAGATAGACACCCATTCACACTTGGTTCTTTAGCACCACAACATTTCAATCAATAATAACGTGCTTGCCTCTAAAACTATACCCAACTGATAGTGACTGCAGAAATTGCACTCACTCTGGGAGCAAGTATTTCTACAAGAAATATTGAAATTGCGAAAGAAAAGTGCTGTGCACAGCTCACTGGGATCTCTTCTAGAGAACAATCTCTGGCAACTGCATCTATTCACTGTCCACAGTACAGAAAGTTCCCTTTACCTGAAAGATCACCTAGTCACCTGGTACAAGGCAATACTAACCTTGGAGAGGGGGGAGACATGGGCACAGCAAGAGATTTCTGTCTCTACTGCCGTAGAGCCTTTGACCTGTCAGCCCGAGCACTCTGGCATCCCAGGGCCTGGGAGCTGCCGCCACCGGGTGGCTCAGGGAAGAGGGACAGCCAGCGCTGTCAGGGGGACCCGGGTCCTCCCCGCACAAAAG
Organism: Urocolius indicus; assembly: GCA_013401255.1. NCBI lineage: Eukaryota > Metazoa > Chordata > Aves > Coliiformes > Coliidae > Urocolius > Urocolius indicus. Next base: position 211,747 of record WBNH01002441.1, on the reverse strand, counting down.
GCAGGCAGAAGCCACGGTGGGAGCAGGGAGGATGCTCCCTTTTCTGAAAGGGGGAGGTCAGTGACTGCCTCGGTGGGAAATGCCTGCTCTGCTGCCCATGCTAACCCTTCTGTAGGGGGTAGCATTGTCCAGAGAAAGCTGGGAAATATGGTCTTTGCCAAAAGTAAACAAGTAAGGCACGGACAACAGGGATCCATTTGAAGGGAAGGCTGTGTTGTACCCACTCAAACAGGCTAGAGGCTACTTCAAATTCTTCAGATGAGGGAATCCAGTCAAAGCTGAAGCTATACATTAACCATCTCCCAGTGTGTACTTAATGCTTGTTATAATTAGCATCGCTGGGGGAAAAGAGAGACAGCTTGAGGGATAATAACTGAGCAAGGCCTGTAATCTAATCATTTAAGTCATAAGACAACAAATAACTCACCTGGGGAAAACTGTTTCAAGCTTATCATTTATCCCCTATGAGATGAACATCTTAAGAAATTGCCCAGAACTGCAGGGAAAGGCAAGTATATATAAAAATGTCATTCTTTGAGACATGAAACTTGTGTCTGCCAAAATTTTCTCCCTCTCAGGGAGTCTCACACTAAAGTGGTTTAATTTGCACCTTCAGTTCACTTTGATTTCCTCACTTGAATAGACTGAAAAAGATGACAGATTCCATTTGCACCATATTTCTCCTCTTTTTCCCCTCCCATTCTGATCTAATCTTAAGAAAAACAAATCAGACTTCAACTTGTGATGCAGTTAAAAGGGTTGATATAAGACACTACAGTCTGACCGGTTTTAGAGTTGACAAGAAATTTTCCTCCTTGTGGTGCCAAGTTATCAAAAGTTGATCATTGGCTTACCTTAGATAAGCAGTTCTGTTCACAGATTTGGAACATGGAAATGTTTAGCAATTTCTTAGTAAATCATTAGCTTTAAATATGTAGTGCACTGCATGGTCGACCTTCTGAAATTCATAAAGGAGTTTGTAGTGAGGGTAAGGATCTCTGGATGATGACTTTAAGCCTGCCAATAATGAACTTCATAGGTTTTAATTCTTATTTTTAATTTCACAGTCCCCATATGGATCACATGTTTGACTAACTACTGATTTAGCTCACTGGCACGTGGGGCTAGTGATCAGAAAATAGAAAGTTTAAAAGCCTGAGATCTTGCTGGCAGAAAGAAACAGGCAGAAGTCTCTGTCCTTTTTCTGTCTCCATCCTTTTCACTGAAAGGAAACCAGAGATCCGAACTGAGAAAGGACACAGTTTGAGCTGCATATTACATAGTGGCATGGGGTTCTATAACCAGCAACACTAGATCTAGTGTAAATAACTGGTGGAGCAGATGTAGATGAAATGAGGAAATAGCCTCACTACTGAATTAATAAAGTTGAAACCTACTAAGTCCACTTGTGGATTCTTCAGACACTATCATTATACGATCAATGATGGAAACATTAATACCAGGAATTCTGACACATGTGTCAATCACACTACATTATCTCATCAAGGAAAGCTGATTTTAAACAAAACCAGTTTAAGTGGTCACAAGCATTGTTTCCATACCTAGTAAAAATATTAAATAATTTATTCTATATTCCTTTTCAATCTTAAAAGAAATAAAATCTCCTTACTGTATTCAAAAGCACTTGACTCATCAAAAAGTCTTTAAGCTAGTCAGCCTTAATAAAATCCACATGACTTCTGCAGATCCTGAGTTTCCACTCCAGGACATAATGGAGCTAAATAGTGTATCAACTGACAAACTTTCAGCTTTGCCCTCACCTCTCCGTTCATTAATGATAGATGACTGTCTTTTTCTTGGAGTTCTACCAGCATAAAATCAACATAAAGTTGGAATAATACAGTTTTCTTGTCTCTCTTTCAAATCTTAATGCAGAACAAAAGGCCAAATACAGCTTTCAGAGCAAATAATTAAACTATTAGCAAAAATGTATATGGAGACTAGGGTGGGACTAATAGGCAGCTATCAAGAGGAGTGCATCTGACATCAAGACCTCCAAGTATCCTCAAAGGTCATCTAGTCTATGCCTCTGCCACAAGATTAACTACATTACATCAGTTTAGATAGTTACTTGTCTAAACTGTTTTTAAAGATCCGCTCTCCAGATGATGCACCTCAATATTTTAGAATTCCTCCCAACATTTAATAAATTCTTTCTGCAATTTAAAGAATTCACTTCTTGTCCTATCCACCATGGAAAGAGAAAAGTTTATTTTGCCTCTTACTGCATACATTTTGTTGGAGACTTGGATTCAGTCTTTCTTCTCTGCGGTGAACAACTGCACATCTTTCATCAGAGATGATTTATTTTATACCCTTGATCTCTTTTTATTTTCTTCTTGGTCTTTTCCTCCCCCTTTCCAGGTCTTTGCAGAACAGTATGGCCCACACTCAGGTGTTACACATCAAGTAGATCACAAGGACTTAGTGTGAACTCTCTTTTCAAAACTAACAGATCAAACAATATTTTCCAGTTGTCTGAGTAACTTACCAAATACTTCATTATCTTCTGAAGACTGTTGTGTTAGTCTGGCTGCTTTTGGACTCTCTTTAGCTGCTTCTTCCACCTTAACTTCAGCATTCTGTAAAATAAACGTTTCTTCAATTTAGATCTTCTTTTACACTTATCAACAAGAAACATTCTTCAAGATTCTTAATTATACACACATTACATTCTTAATGAATACAGAATCATTAACATAGAGGGTTTTGGTAACTTTACTGGAGAGAGCTATATATATATATATATAGATGTGATTTTACAAAATATTGAGGGGAAAAAATCTTAGAAAACACAGATTTTTGAGTGTTATAATCTGACTAGAGGACATAAAACGGAGAGCTAGAGAAGACATCTAAATAAGACAGATCTTAAAAACCATGACAGACTTGTAAGTTTCTACCTTTCTGCTACCTATTTCATTTTCTTTCTATTGACATCTTTTATTGTTGACTTAGTGTAACGAGATCAGAAGATAGTGCACAACTATCTCTCCTTACATAGTAAAGGTCAAATGAGCTAGAGCGAGCTTTGGAGCAGTCACCTTCACTTCTTTAACCAAGTCATCTCATCATGCTTAAAGCAGAAATACTTCTCTATTTCTGAAATAAACCTGGCAATCAGCTACCTGGTGTCAGACTGGGCCCAGAGATAAATCCACAGCTTCAGCACTAAAAATTGTCAGAAGTCAAAGCATTTCACTCCCTAGCTAGAAAAGACTGTTTCACATAACTTGTGAAACACTGAGATTTTAAATATTTGTATTGCTACTAAAGAAAAAAATAACTCACATTTTCAAAATCTTTTCCTTTGGTACTTAAGAGAAATGCATATGCGAGCTTGTAGCAATGCAGACAGTAAACTGCATGTGCAGTCAATTGTTGAATGATGGATATTAAGTGATGGATGCAATATTAAATATTACTGGACAGAGCTGACTAAAAGTCAAGGAAGAAAAAAAGAGAAATAAAGTATGTCTTGCTCAATTCAAGCACGTTCTCATTCAGAAGACTTTGTGTGATGTTTTGGACACATTCCCCTTGTACAATTCATAAATTTTGACTTACATTTATGAAAATGCTTCTCTACAATCCGTCCATGAAAATTACCAGTTCTGTCCTTGGAAACATAGCACACTTCAAAACTTTATGAAGTCTCTTACTTCCCCTTATTAATAACCAAGCAGAAGATAGAAGACAGGTAGATTAAGTCTGTTGATCCCTCTATAGAACACAAGAGTATAAGCTTAGGGCACAAAAATCCAAGAGAACTTGAAGCAAGATAGCAAGATTTGTACAAAAAAAAAATGAAAGACCAAGGAAGCTTACTGATGTCACACAGCAGCAGATTAGAGTTACAGAAAGCAGAGAGAACACGAAAGAAAGGAGAAACTGGGCTTCAGAGATAAAAACACTTACAGAAGAGAAAAGATTCTATACTCCCTCAAGGCACCAGCCTGAGGATCCCATGCAGAAAACCCATCAGCTATGTATGTCTGAAAAGCTGACGAGACAAGTCACTCTTAATAGATGCTCACCCTAGTTTGGGTTAACAAGTGTCCCTTGGAGGGACTCAGTCGGAAACCATCAGTGGCTATATGGGGAGACAATTTGCTTTGGATGAACAACTTTGTGATGAGCACAAATACTTAGACCCTCCTGTCATCACAGATACCATTTGTAAGTTGTAGAGTCACCCAGTTTGCAATGCATCAGGTGCTGTCCTCACACTCAAGGGACACATGGCAAGGTCCACAGGATCTGTACTGGTCTACAGAATCACTTGGGTGTTGAGGCCACTGATTCAGTAAGCTGCACACTGTTGTTGGGATTCTTCATCCTATTTCAGCTGCTCTACATTGAGTGGCAACTCTACTACATCTCTTTTGTATAAAGATATGCATAACAGCCTTCAACCCTGAAAAAAAGAAGAGGACACCTGCTACAATAGAGCGAGCCAATCCCAAAGCAAAAAGCCACTAAAACTTCTGCCATCATGGATGAGAGAAAATTCATACAATTAGATGATTAAATCAAGTTCAGGGCTTTCCCAAATTGTTCTAGCTATTTGCTCTAGGTTTTGTAAAAGTAGTGCTCATTAGCTCCATTTTCGAACACATTCCATCACATCTAGTGTACAGTAAAGCTGGTGGTACAGGAGAGTTTACTGTTCCTCATGCTCTTGTTCCGCTTAGGAAACAGATGAAAGTCTGTCACCTGATGCAAGGTATCAAGAACTGTAGCAACAGAACACTATCCAACAGATACTCAGCTGTTTCTGTGAAACAAGTTGTCACTCCAAGTTCTTACTAGGGAAATGTTCACATCCCTTACTTTAAAAATGATTTTGGCAGTCTGAGGGAAAATAGAAAAATTGAGCCCTAAGATATTTTGGTTCAAGTTAAATCACTGGAAAGAACTACACAGCAGCTGTGCTATATCCTCCCTGGATGAGCCACAATGTTGATGCTGACAGATATCAGCTCCAAGATGTTGACAGGAAAGTTGTGTGATGTATCAGCCTAAAACATGACAGTGCACAGTTGGATCTAAATCCACTTGGCATGGCTTCTTACAAAAAACAAAACTTCAGAAAGATTTCTTATGCTTTATTATTTGCACTAAAAAATGTACATGACTTTATTACTGGCATGTCTAATAGCCAATCTAATATCTAATACAACAACAATCAATTGTCCACATGCTCTACAAGTTCTATTATAACATAGCATTTTAAAAGGTAATATTTAGCCAGTTGCTTAATTCTTTTTTCCAGTGTCCTAAAAATTTTGAAGTGTTTCATTCCTTCCAATAAACAGAAAAAGTGAAAACAGATTCCCTCATATTGCCTGAGCTTTGTCAGGAGGGATTATTTACCTGCAGTTACAAAGTGCTTCTGTTTGGTTATAAAATAAAGGCTCTTTATAAATAACATAGTAAATGTAATTCTATCTAGCTCTTACTTTCAGGTTGAGCACTCAGTGAAATTTCAGAGGCGAAGGGCAAAATAGGTTTATCTTACAGTTACCAGTTTCCAAGAACTATAGATTGCACTTGATTTTAGCATGAATTAAATACCATACAGGCCAGAATTCACAAAAACTCTCTCTCATTCCTCAAAAAGCATCTACCCCACCAGCACAAAAATTAGCTTTCAGGTGGAACTCGAGTCACTTCTTGAGATGAAATGGGCATTCTCAATGTCCTTAGGAATCTTCTCTGAACTGATGCATCCAACCTCTACTTCATAAAAATTGAGGACATGCACTACTCTGCAGGCGTTCTGACATCTGGAGTGAAACCACAGAGCACCAAATCACTACCAAAGCGCACTGGAGTGGCATTTCTTACATGAATTAGGCCATTCTTGTTCCAAGATACCATAAAACACTTAAGTAGTAAGACAGCATTTTAACAGCTGGTCACAGACTAGAAATATTTCTATAATTTCATACAGCAGTTATAAAATAAAGACGTGCATACGTACTGCAACTGTATATATGTGACCTTATCTAGCTGGACGTGCTACAGCAGGGGGGTTGGACTAGATGATCTCTAAGAATCCCTTCCAACTCCTACCATTCTGTGATTCTACAATTCAGTGATATGTGAATATGTATGCGAATATTCAGTGATATGTGAATACGTATACGGCTGCTGTTGACTCAGACCTGATAAAGATTAGAAATTGCATTATAATCTAGCAGCTTTACAAGATCCTTTTGGCCAGGTTTCTCATTGTAGCTGCTCCCCAATGTTTTGTGATTCAGCTTAGTTTCCCATTATCCAAGTTCAAGAGGGACAGGGAATTTCTGGAGAATCCAGCGCAGGGCCACTAAGATGACCAGGGGACTGGAGCATCTTCCTTACGAGGAAAGGCTGCTGGAACTGGGGCTGTTATTCGATAAGAGGAGACTGCAGGGGTATCTCATTAGTATTTACAAATAGCTAAATTGTGGATGTAGGAGCTTAGGGCATCACTTTATGTTGTATCCAGTGACAGGACAAGGGGTAATGGAAAGAAGGTGGAACACAAGAAGTTCCATTTAAACTTAAGGAAATACTATTTTACTGTTCAGGTGAGGGAGCCCTGGCACAGGCTGCTCGGGCAGGGTGTGGAGTCTCCTCTGGAGGTTTAAAAAAACCAATCTGGATGTGCTCCTGTGCAACCTGATCTAGGTGGACCTGCTTTAGCAGGGGGGTTGGAATAGATGGTCTCTAAAGGTCCTTTCCAAACCCTACCATTCTCTGATTATCCACTAAGTGAACACCACAGTCATCATATTACGTAACATTTTAAAACTTTGATAGGCAAGTATACAAATAGTATAGCATTTAATATACTATTTGTATACAAAATATTGTATATAAAATAGTACACCCATAGTGTAGTGATCAAAATATTTGTAACAAATGAACAGTAACATAAAAATCATGGTTTGGCTACATATACACACCTACTAGTGCAAGAAGCAAGGCTACTTGTATTTTGCTGCTGCCAACCAGTGCCTATTTAGATGACCTTTACCTAAGTGGGAAATATTAAGAACTGCTGATTTACAATTGAGCTACTTTCTGCAGGCAGTACAGTACTAGGTTTAGTTAAAAAGTGCAGTGAAGCATATTATATTTCCTGAAGCAGCTATGCTCTGAAGAAAACACGGGACTTGAAAATAGAAAGTTGTACTCTGGAGAATTCAAAGGCAGCTTTTTAACTATCTTGCTAGTTTTGTGTACTAGTTAGAAAGGGCTTGTTTCTTTTCCTTTAACCATAAAACTTCATTACTAATTAGTTCACTTTGCAAATGATGGAACTACCCAGAAAAGTTAAAAAACCTCTCATCAGAAACGAAACAATTTTTCAAGAATGTCTAGAAGATAATTAAAGAAATCCCACCTGAAGAACAATTTTTATTGTCTGTATTCTCATTCCTGCTTTTTACAATCTACTCTGTTTTCTTCTTGTGTACTTAGCTAATACATTTTGCTCCATCCCAATGGCACAAATCAAAACAGACATTTTCCTTATTTTCAGAAAATTGCCACACTGACATCAACAGTTCTAATTTCAGCAGGAGAACATGGACTGTCAGTTCATGAACTACTGTTTTGGCAGCTCCTTCCCTCATTCGCATTCATTCATTCATTCCTGTCCATAGCACCTTCCCTTCCCTCCACATAAGTCCCCAACACCCATCAGAACTGGGGGCACGGTAAAACATTTGATTCTGCATCAATGCTACATTTACGTAATTAAGATAAACAACAGATACAACCTCAAAAGCCAGACAAGAGTTTCTAGTGGATAAACCCAGATTTGACTGACAATAAACCACCATTTTGGAACAACAGAAAAAGGGTAAATTGTTGCAGTCTTGATAAATTAAACTATGTCCACAGCAGTAGATCATACAACTCCAGGCTCATGTGGAAAAATCTGCAAAACACTTCTGACCTTCCATTTCCTCAGTGACATTTACCTAAATTCTATCATGCAAGGCTACCTTTCATTTAATATTCACAAAAATGTTATGCATGACATTCGGGTTACAGTATACCTTCAGGACATTATATATGTTGCCTCTTCTTAACAGAGCTAACTAATCTCCCACAGAGTTCCAGGGGAAAAAAAGTCTTTTAAATCGTAATGTGTGCTCCACCAAAAGTGAGGCTGTAACATACTTGAGAGGCATGTATCACTAAGTCTGTCACAGGTACAATTCTCTACATTCCAAACACTGCTGCAATCAGCAAGACAGGATGTAAGTCACTCTTAACAGTGATAATTTTTTTTGGTCTCTTTTCTACTCTGCATCTCCACATTAATTAGGAACAATGTTGGTTTTGTGAAAGCTGGGCAAGTTCCCTGTTATGTGCTTCTCAGAGGCCTTGATAAGTTTTAAAGTTTTAAGCTCCTACCCATTGGGAGGAATTTTATATGCACAGCTTAACAAAATCAAACAGATGAGATGCTGTGGGCAATCCTTATTAGCACCAAGAATTCATGGAACGGCTATTGGGTCTCTTCAGGTGGGAAGTGCATTCAACCACCTTCCTGAACTTGCCTATTAAATTCTTCTTAACTGTAGAGATTTTCCAACCCCCTTTCCATTAACACACCAACTCACACCAGCAAGCACCAGGCTTGTTGCACAGACCATGCCATGCCAGCTAATTCATACTCCTGGAGTAAGACTACTGCCATCATTCAGAATAGGGTTACACCAGCTGGGCTCACATTATTCCTACACAATTCAAGCTCTTGAAAATGTTCCAGAACTCCTACATCAGTTCCTTCTTCAGTCCCCACCAGTCATGAAAAGGATTAAAATTTCCCCTGTAAGTCTCAGATAAATAACTCACTCTTTTAAATAGCAAGCTAATTGCAATCATTATCTCCAATTTTCTGATATACCTCATATTCTCAGTTTAATTTTTACTCATGGATCTTTACATCCAGTTTCTAAAATGCATTACTCAAAATATTCTCTACTCGATGACTTCTATATACAGTAATTATTCTTATGTACCTGTGCTCATATGGAAACCTTATGAAAAGTGAAAGACTGAAAAAAGATGACAGAGTGATGGAAAGAGAGAGGGCTAGAGTTTTCCAAGAACGGTTTTGTGTTCCTCTCAGTTTCAACAGTACAGTGCTACGTGATGGAGAATAGCATTTGAAACAAAGTTTCAAATACAATGATCCCCACAGTAACCCCCAAAGCCAATAAAGGACTTTTGGAAAAGGTTTGAGATACCTCAAATACATTATCCTTAGTGTTAGAATGCATTCAGTCTGTTCTAAAACCTTAAGGTTCCTGACCACCACATTGAGAGTCTCATAAAATTAAACTAAAATCCTTTCTCTCAGAATGCAACAGGTAAAGGCAACTAATGGATCAACAGTATGCTATTAGTCAGCTTTTACTGGTCAGTAAGATATTTCCCCAATGCCGAGAACGGATGTTCAAGCATGCAACAGGAAGAAGACAGTTGCATTATTGTGTCTATACCACTGGCAGAGGCTAACTGCATTTGGTAACAAAGTGCTAAAATGAGAGATTAGTTTAGGAAACAAAACAAAATAAAACAGAGGACAGACAACCCTGTGCAAGAACCAAGGTTTTCTCAATAATACTGTGAACTGAATAAAACCAACAAACCCAAACTCACGTATCCTAAACATAGGAGCAGAAGGAGATGAAAACTTATGTGAGTGACCTGTTACTCTGCAGGCAATCTAAGACACTGCCAGCATCTGTAATTCTTATGAAACAGCAAGAAATTCGCAAAACAAGTTAAGACAAGACACAAAAATATGCTCTGGGTCAGTATTTTCAATGTGAAGCAAGAAGCCTGTCATGTGTCTTTCACTCTGTGCCCATTAATCCTCAAATCATACACAGGGAGACTGAACTTGAATCACATAAATGTCAGACGAGTACAGACAGAGCTATGACTTGCTATTTTCTCTACCAATCCCACCCTGGCCCTCCAGGGCAGAGCAACCACTATCACATCGGCTGTACAAGCAGCGCAGTGGCACACACAAACAAAACTATGAAGATAATATAAGGACCTAAAACTGCACTTGGCAACACACAGAATTTTGACAGTCTCCACAACACTTCACCTGAAACTAATGTTATTAAAGCACATGTGCTGCCTGCTTTGAACCCAGGCAGTTTTTCTATAGAGCCACTGCAATCAGCATCTGGTTGGCACATTGATGGATGCAGCTCTTGACCTCATGAATCAAAGAGGAACCATAACAATGGCTAATGAACAAAATAAAAAATAGGTACTTTGGACATCAAGCACAATAACAAATCTTTTTTACATTAGGTGTTTAAGCTGATTTCCAGAATAGTCTGAAGTGACACCTATCAATACTGATGCCTTCACGGTCCACTCATCACCATTACCTACCTCGACTGTGTGTTTGCTTGTTTACTTTTCTTTAAGCACTCATTTTAACCACATAATGAACAAGTATAAATATTTCACATTCTATTTTTTTTTTTCAAGAGAAGGATGTGGTTTAAATCAATAGAATGTTGATGTTGCAGCCTCAACTCTACAGCATCTCCTTAAGGGCTTTAAAAATACTTCGAACAATGGTATGTGTAGCAATTTTCAAATGCCATCACCTGAGGTCTTTTTGAAGGCTAATAAATAAAAGTGTGCAAAGCAATCCCGTTTCCTTCTGCTAATGAAACTACTTGCATATTATAGCATATTGACAGAAATCTGAAAGAGTTCATACAGATACCCCATCCTCCAGAAAAAGACCAAAAAAAGTCAACTAGGCCTCTGTACACTCAGCAATGCTAAAAGCATGACCAAGACGCAAAAACTAGTAACTAGTTACAGATGATGCCCAACAGTTAAGAGAGGGGAAAAAAACTCCAAACCTATGACCATTTAAAAAAACCCCAAACAATAATCCACTAGTCAGGGAGTGAATGTCAAAAGTATTTTGAGCTTTTTTCTCAGGCAAAAAATGTCTTTCAATATTGTGCACTGAACTTCTCTTATCATAGGTTTGAGTTTGGCAGTTTGTAATGAATGAAAAGCAAAAACACTTGCCACTGAATTATTAGAGATGCTCAGCCTTGAATCCTCCTCAGTGGCCTATACAGGACTGTCTGTGGCAGTAAACCTGTTGATTTATGCCTTTTAACCACAGGAAGACATAAGAGTGGCAAGAGAGAGAGCAGCTGCCTCTAGGGAACACAATGCACTGGTACAGCACCACAAACCTGCCTCAGAGCAACGCCACGAGGCTTTCTGCAGGGTGCTGTGCTTCACAGCCACGCATGGGCACTTCCACACAGCAGCAATGAACAGCAAAGGAACCAAAGACACTGAGACAGCTCCTCAAAGTTCCCTGTGTGCAACCTAGAAATAGCTGACCACAAAGGAGTACCTTTGGTGATTCAGAGTTACCTGATGTTATGATACTCAGAGGAGTGGCTACAGCCCTTTCACAGGGCCAACCACTGGCTGTAGGATGCTGCATTTGCCAGCTGCTTATGGAGGTTTAAATAAAACATCATGCCTGAAGTCCATATCTGCTTCATCACACAAAAGGATGCCTGCAGTGACCCACGAATAAGAAGATACTCAGTGTCTTAAATGAGTGGGGAAAAAAACACAAATATTCAGTTAAATATTATTTTCTTCTTTCCATTACCTAGGTGATATTTTGAGTGAAATATATTCTAAAATGAAAGTTATTACAGAGCAGCACAGAAATATTAACTGTAAAATCGTCCAGCCTGAGAACAATACAATACTATTAGAAATAAACCAGTCTGCCACCTTATCAGCAACAAAACATCTTTTCTGGATTCGCAGCTGTGAAAACCTTCTGGCTTTCACCACACTCCAACGGACAGTGGGCAGGTATTCTTGATAAAAAACCAGCACAGCTGACATCCTGACTCTGCAGCCAGCATTACCTTTGCTAAGAGCAAACAGATAAGGCTTCTCTTTTCAATATAAATGGTTGCCTCCACAGGCCTGCAGAAGCGAAGTGGAGCACACATGACTGTGTGGGCTGCAAAGAGCTGAAGTGCAACTGTGCCAACTAAACACACAGAGAAGGAATTCGGCACTCAACATGACAGTTTAGCTCTGTCCTGTTCCCCAGCAGCAAACCAGATGGGGGAGAGGCCAGAATTTCACTTCTGGTATTTTATTCTTAATTTTGCTACATGCAAAACCAGTCCTTCAGTGTGCCAAATAAATATGTCAGTATATACATCTGGGTCATTTCCGCATGTGGTTGAAGACTGGCTTTACTGAAATAACGAAAGTATCTTTGCTGTTTGCTCTGTTAAGAGGATACTAAAACGGGTAGACAACTTTAAAGGACTTGCTTACCGTTCTACTCACAGTGATCCATTAGACTAACACCAGTCCCCTGAGCTTAACGGGTAGGAAACACACACTTAAACAATTGCCACTACACACAATCAAATGGACTTTCAATTTTCTGAATTTAAGTTTTATTTCCAAGCTTTTAGCTCATGAGGAAAGAATGCACATAAATTGCTATGCAAAAGCACTTCATAGTCAAAATTAGATCCCTTCAACTCCCTAAAAACTACCAAGACATTCTCAGCATTTAAAAAGCAAAGTTTACATTTATTTGCCAAGAATTAGGAGAGAAATTTAAAAGTAGCTAATTTTAGAAGGGACTTTCAAAAGTGGCACGGTATTTTAACCCAGATGTTTCATCTCCTCTGCAGCATGCACTCCCCCTGCACGGCCTCAGTTTCTTCACCATCCCCCGAACTTGGGCTGCTCCCAACATGTGGTGGGCCCTCAAGGAGGCAGATGTGGCTCTTGTATGTAATACACTACACAGCCCAACCCTCCACCCCATTTTAATGGGAGAAACAAGGTTTGCTACCTAATGTTTTGTTAAGAGGGAAACTGTCACCAACTCCCTACCCATTACCGAATGTGAGGCCTTATATATTTCCATCTGTCCACCCATGACAGAAAATGATGGACTTTTTAACTGAATGACAGGAGCTTTTCCATTTCCCTTTTTGATTTTAATATGCCAGCATTAAATGTGGGTTCCTGAAACTGAGCTGTATTACTCTGTGCTCCCAGAATGAACACATATCCTCTGCATAGCATAAATAAACAAACACCACTTAAAATATTTTCAAATATGAAATTTATGGGAGTAATATTTACAATATATTCAACACAACTGCCCTTTTTCCAATAGAAAAAAAGACATCAGATAAGAATTTTGAAATACAGCTGACATAGAAGTAAGGGGTTTTCAGCTAAAAGAAACTGATAAAGACACAAAATGTATCGTGTACTTCTAAAATATTAGTATAACACCTTTTAGCTCTTACTAAAGTAAATAAAAAAACCCCAGTAAACAAACAAAACTCCTTTATTAACTTCAAATATATAGAAAACCTCTGAAATTGACGCTTAAGTCATCAGCACAGCAATCAGGAAAGGGTAACTACCAAGAGCAAAGACATGTTTTCCTGCAGTCAGGCTCATTTTTTCTAATATAGCAGAGAAGTAAGTGCATCTAGCAAACATCACAAGTGATGAAAAGTTCTATGTTCAAAAGCCTGGACATAAAAATAAGGATGCTTTTTTGCTTTTACAAGTTTTTGCTTAGGTTACATTTACTATCAATATGTGAAGATAAGGAAAGGTATTCATCAAGTTACTAAGGATCACTTTATCAAGACACTAACATGACACAAATTGTTTCTCACTATGAGATTATATTAAGAAATTGCTACAAACAGCGCATACTTTTACCAAAACTCTGAGTCTAATGGAGACTCACCAGAAATGTTAGACACTAGACAAAAATTACTATTATTAAGTACCTCCTCAACAGTCTACGGAATCCACTTCTGCCTTCAGCCCCATCGTGTTGTTTCCAGGGTTTCCCTTGCCTACATCATGCTGTGCCCTTTGCCAACCCAGTCCACCACTTCCTCACTTGCCTGTGGGTTAATGCCTTCCTCCCTTGCTGCTCCTAGTTAGTTTAAAGCTCTCCTTATCAGGATGCCATTCTGTTGGCAAAAAAGCTTTTGCCTACACTCTCACTAGGAGGAGCAAGAAGAAAACCCTTGGTCTCTATGCTGTTGTTCCTCAGCCCCTGAACCATATAGTCATGCTTGGCAGGCTTCAGGTCTCCCCTATGGATACCAAGGGTGCCCATGGTAAAGAGCAGCAGAAGCAGATAAGAGTCCAAAGATTTAGTAAACCCAGCATCCTTACCACACCACCATGGATGCATATCTCTCTCCTAAAAGAGAAGATACGTGTGAAAAAGAAAGGAACAAACTGTAGCTGTACCTAAAGTAAACACCTTTGATTTAAAAAGACAGTAAAGAGGGGCAATTTAGGGTTTTCAAGAATCATATTAAAGCATCTCGTGTTTCTCAACATGCTTAATAAACCAGAAATTACCTCCCTTTCTCATACCTCACCAAAGACACTGCAAGTAGACTTTCAGAAGTATTAGTCAACTTGGCAAATCTCAAACTAAATGAGATAAAAAATATTAAGAAATTAAGCTTTCCCACTTCTATTTCAACAAATTACAGTGATTTAAGAACTTAGATTTAAACTCTTTCACCATCAATTTTTTCTTAAAAGGAGATATGCAGGAAGATTGTACTCCAAAATAACAGCAAGCATAAACAGATTTTTAAAATAGCTCTGGTGGCAAATAGTTGTCCTCACTGTGTTTTTATAGGAAAAAAGTAGAAATGTCAGATCTTCTGGGTAATACTCATATGAATATAGAACTGCAAAAAATTGCAAAGGAAAGCCATAGACTAAAGAAGTACCATCTTTCCCTGCCCCAGTAAATCAGATAGCTGAAACTCAGTAAATAGAAGTTTTTGATTAAATAAAAGAATTTCATCAATATTGTTACTGCAAAACATCTTTATACTTTTGTAGCATAAAAGGCCTTGCCCTCCTTCAAACAAATCCAGTAAATACAGATTCAACCACATTCCTCTGGAACTACCACTAAAAAACATCTTAAGATACATCATTTAAGAGATAGATGTCGCTCATTGTTAACTTCAATTATCATGCAAGACAATTAGCTGGCAGCAACAGATTTTTGATATGAAAATGATATGGCAAGAACAATCACCTTTTCAGAAAGCCATGGCACCATTCCTGGGATTTGTTCATCCAGCTGACCAGTAGGCCATCGAAAGTCTCTCAAGTATAAACTAAATGTTGATTAGTAGATAGTTTTCAGTGACATATAAATAAAATTACTAGAACACAGAAAAATATCTAGTATTTCTCCCGGTTTAGAAAAAAAAAGTCATCCTAGAACTAAAGAATAAACACTCAAATGTATACTTTTCCAAAAATTGATAAGAAAGCTATTTCAGAACATTTATTATAATTAATTTATGATCCTTGTCTGAGGTGTTTGAAGAGAAGCACAAGGACCCCTTTCACACTTTCCCTAGTTACCAGTCACCAAATGCAAACTACAAAGAGAAGATTAACTGATTTCTGAAATATTCTAGCTGTTAGACATTTTTCAAGAAACTGTCTAAACAGAACTAGAAAGAGTGTCAAAATATACAATAAATAACATGAAACAACACACCTAATTAACACTAAAGCACTACAACACAAGTTATCAGAATGTCAAAAAAAGCTAACAAAAAATAACCCACTCTAACAAGAAGGAAAAATATTCCACAGCAATATCTCTAACACAAATATAAACTGCTCCCATTCACTGCTTTCTATGACTTCTGTATCTGTTATCCGGAATGGAGGAGCAGCACCTTTCTGAGCTGATAATTTCCCTTTCACAATGTTCATATGCACAAAACAAGACTATGGTTCTTCATTATTATTTTCAGAGAGAAGGAGTTTGAAAATCATCAGGAAGCCAATTCTTCTTCAGATACCATATACAGACTCTCCAAGTCTTCTGCACCCACACAGATCACACATGCAAAAATGCTGAGGAAACAGGAAATCTGACATTACATTAAAATTGGTATTTTTTTCTTTGATGGCTTCCTCAGAAGCAAATAATTTTGTGATGCTGCAAGCAGTGAAAATTGCAACTTCAGAGACTCAAAGGAAGAGCTTTACTGAACTAACCATTAAAATCTGCGTGTTTTTTCACAAACGTGAAGGCCTTTAAAGCAAAAGTTGTCAACTACCTTTGGGTAAGAATCATAGAACAGTTTAGGTTGGAAGGGACCTTAAAGGTCATCTAGTCTAACCCTCCTGCCATGGGCAGGGACACCTTCCAGGTTGCTCAAACACTTGAACACTTGAAAGGGGTGGGGCATCCACAACCTCTCTGGGAAACCCGTAAAGAGCTTTTTCTAACCCAAATCTCCCTTCTTTCAGTGTGAAGCCCTTATCCCTTGTCCTATCACTTTTAAAAAGACCCTCTCCAACTTTCTTATAGGGAATAACAAAGTCTCAGAGGCAAAACATTTTAGGGAAAAAAAGCCCACAAAACCAATTGTTTACCCAAACATGCCCAGAGAGATGACATTTTTAATTGTTTATTTTCAGTCAAATGTTCAGCCTGTGTTTAAAATATCTAAATTGTCATTTAAATTGCACTTCTCACTGAGAGGGAAAACAATTAACTAAAACAAACCCTGAAGAGCTACCAATCTTAGTGAATGGCAAAAGTCAATTTCATAAGTTGTCCCACAACTGGTATATGAAAATACTCTAATGCAAAAAGCAAGGTACAATAAAACAGTATGCATTATTTCATTCAGTAGCAGTAACATCAGAATGTTTATGCAGCTGTGAGATGAATGCACTTTAATGAGTGCATATTTTAAACCAAATCAGAGCATCTGACCTCTCTGAGGCTTCTAGACATAGCAAGGGCTAGAGGTCACTAGTGACTTGAGGTGACTCAGAGTCTGACCTCAGCAAAGTTCTGGCTACCAGGCCATCAAGTGGTTTGTTACACCAGTCTCACTGACACCTTCTGCTGTCAGTGCTCTCCTTTGGAGTGCACTTCCACTCTTATGCAGCCCAGACTGTAACATGCACATGTGAACACATACGTATGCAATCTGATTCATGGTTATCCAACCTTGGTAAAGTGATTTGGCTAGTCTCTAACATGTCTTGGTGACTTCATATGCACTGAGAACTTGTAAAATGTTGCATTTTTCTTTTCCTATATATCAATTATGCAACACATTCCTTACTTTCTGAAAAATTAACCTAGATTTAACTATTGCAGCTTAGCACCGTGAGACAGCGGTAAGACAAACCTTCAGAGCTCAAGGAAATGACTCACTCAGTGAGCTTAGTGCTTCCTCAGTCCCAGGTGACACCTGATTCATAAGCCAATACACACTATTACTCACCTGGAAATAGGGGAAGGTTTCCTGTAGAGCTAATTGCTGCCATTTACAGATACCATTAAAAAAGACTGTGATCAGAAAGCATTTATCGAAAGTGTCTTCAGATGTCCAATGTAGTAAGATACATAATCCATAATATAAATGTTTCACGAGGCTGTTCTCACACCTTTTGAAAAGCATGAACAGATAATTTAATCATTGAATAAGAAAGACCTCACCCACATTATACACAATCCTGTTCTTCCGGAGCACTTTTTAATTAGTTGTTGGCTTTTTTAAATGGAATAGTTTACAGGGACGGCATTGATTTAAACATCTGTAGCTACAATTTTCCAAAGTCAAACAAAGAAACCAAACCTAAGGAAGAACAAACAACAGAAATTTCCAGCTGACTGTAAAAATAAATGTCCATCTTCTCTACTATCGATGTAAAGAAGTATCAGAAGTGATGAAAGACTTGCGGGCACGTACAGACGGGAACTATGGTAATACCAGAAACACAACCTGTGAGCAGCCACCTTATTACTCAGTGACCCAAAAAGCAAACAGAAACTGACATTTAAAAACGATGATTCAGTTTACCAGAGTTTGATTCATTAACTTGGTGTAAGTAAAAACCCTGTACACCTTAAGGAGAAGAAAAGAATCACGGTAGGGGGAGGCAGGAATAACTGCATCACGTTGAAATTCAAGATCTATATGTTAAAAATAATGATTTAAAGAAGTGCTACTTTTGCACCATTTATAGTAATCATCTGTGCAAGCTCCAAGTTCTGTGAGGGATAATCAAGCACTACTAGTAAGCACTGCAATTCACTGCCTGAGTCTCTCTCAAACTTCAGGCAGGAACATTTATTCTTCTCTTCTTCTACTTCCACCCTTTCCTACAATGACAAAGTTTCAGATATTTCTTCTTTTTTTAGCTACTTAAACTCCCCAAATTTTAGCTTAGCCATACAGCATTTTTTGTGATAATTCAACACTAACCCTGTACTATTAAGAGTTATCATATACAGGCTGGTATCAATTTGTCCAGTCTTTGTGAAGTTGTGACCACTGTCAACCTTCCTAGCAAGGTTTCAAGTAAGCAAGGATCATCAATCAACTAGAAAGTGCACTTCATACCTCTTCTTTTATGCAGATTTGTCTTGAAAGAAAAAGGCCTTATCTCCAGTATTTTTTTGTCAACTACTCCAAAGTGCAATACTTCACTGAGTATAAAAGACTGTCAAAGGTTGGGTATATTCTGTGCCCAACAGGAACGTCTGTGTCTACAGTGAAGGAGCATTGAAGCATTGGTGAAGTAAGAAACTTCAGCTTAGCTGTTTTTTATCTTTTTACTAAAGGCAGATGATAGAACAGTTTTAACAGTAATTGTTCTCCATCGACGGAAGGCATGTGGGAACAGCATGCTTGGATTTACTAAGGGCAAGTGGTTTTTAACCAACCTGATAGCCTCCTGTGATGATATAATGAGTTCTGTGGAGGATGGGAAAAGCATGACATGATTTTCCCTGACTTTAGCGTGACCTGTGACACAGTTTCCCATGGTCTGCCACTCCACCCTTACAGACTAACTGAGAAGATAAGGTTTGTGTAAGTGGAATACAAGGAGTGGGTATTTGTTGGACCATCACAGGCTTAGAGGACTGTCATCAACACCCAAAGTCCAACAGCAGTCAGTCAGCAGCTGCAACCCTCAGGGATTGACACTAAGGCAAATATCACTGTCTTTATTAAAGACTTGGGTAACAAAAAACTGGGGGACTGGTAATCACACTGAAAGGCAGCGCTGCTGTTCAGCAGGACCTTGACAGGCTAAATAAACTAACAAGAATCTCAGGAAATTAAAAAAAGGCAAATGCAACACCCTGCCTCTGAAACAAGATAACCCCATTCGCTAAGATGAGCTCAGGGTCAACTGATCTTAGCAAATTATCAGCTCACTAGGCCAAAAAATAGTTTTGCAGAAAATATTTTATTTTTGTTTGTTCATTTTAGTTCAGTATAAATGATTGTATTACAGGCGTTTGGAAATTATGAGCAGCTCCTGAAATATACGCCAAAGGCTAACCTTATTACAAAAAAGGCTTAACATGGTTCTCATTTCCGAGAAGAGAAGCATGAGTTCCTACAGAGCAACAAGAAAAGAGTTTGGAAGATATGCACTTAAGAGTTGTGCTGATGTTTTTTCTCCCCTTCTTCTACAGACTTTAAAGATACTTTACTTGGAGATAATACTGTCACCAGAGGTGACGGCTTCCTGAGGGAAAAGCCGTGGCTAATACACCAGTTTAAAACCACTTGAACAGTCACAGTAGGTCAGAGAGACCTACAGAAAAATAGGAGCCTGACTGAGCAGTAAAGAACTCAGGACTGATTTCCTCCCAGAGGGAAAGATTTCTGGCCTCAAAATCAAAATAGATGAACTGTATGAGAGATTAAAATAAAGCTCAGATACTACATTGTCTCAAACACAGCCCAAAAAATGCAGTCATACGGTACTTTAAAATTGTATCCCATTAAAAAGGGCATGAGACTTTACAATGCTAGGAATGAAACCAAACGTACACAGCTTTTACAGTAACAGTTGGCAGCTTCAGGATCAGTTTGGGCTTTTTAAAATCATCCATAGCAATAAAAGGAAATTAAAAATCAATTGCCATGAACGAATAGATGAAGCAAATTTTTCAGGACTGGCAAGTTATAATACTATTCATATGACTATGGTGATGATGACTACTGAAGATGATGGCTACAATAGGAAATAAACTCCTGGCTATAATGTATTTCTCAGTGATTAACAAATAATATCCTTGGATGCAGCTAAAACAGTGCTATAAAAATCCAAGAAACTAATGACTGAATATGTGTGATATTTATGCCACTTTTATAAAAAAGGACTGTGTTAGTAGTTATTTATCAAAATTTATTTTTGCACAGCTTTTATCTACACCAACATAACAATATAATTACTGTAAGAATCTCACTGAAACAAAGCTCTATATAGTCCACAATAAGCAAACAGTACAGCTCATGTTACCTTCCCACTGACATAATTATTCACAAGCGCACTCTCCCATTTTCCAGGTATTTCCAGACTAAATGTAGCTTTGTAAAAGAGAAAGGAGTTAAAAGCTGTAGGACTTCGTGACTGTTCAATAGCTCATCTTCATCAGCATATAAAGGGCTTCAGCTCAAAGTCCTAGCACGTTATACTAGGTGTGGTTTAAAGGAAGCATTGATCACCTAAGTAAAATCTTTTTCTACACATAAGCTCCGATTCAAGGCTAGACATGTGACTTCTCCAACGTAACACTCCTTGAAAAAAAATCCTTAGAAGAAATAAACCCTTGATTTGCACATCCTCAGTGCCAAATTAGAAATAAACACGTGACTAGAGGAGACACAGCTCAAGGCAAACTTCTGCTTTTATTATAAATGCCCAAGCTATTCCTAAAGTCACAACGGTCTTTCTGTTTGTTCGTCTCTCAGCCTTCTTCTCTCTGAAGGAAGATACACATGCAAAACACACTGATTACAACATATGTAAACTTTTAAAACTATATGTAGATATAAATACACAAATATATCAGGATCCTTAATTATGGTGCGGTATGGAGGGGATGAGGTAGAAGAGGAAAACTGGGTCTCATCTCCTGCCCAAAAGACAGACTGTAGAGAGACTAACTCTTCAAACCACACCGCTGTTGTTTTTCCCAAGGTTTTGCTCACACATGGCCTACAGCAAATCCCATTGCATTAATGTGCAAAATCTATGTTAATGCATTACTTGCCGGCAATTTTAAGTGCACAGACGTCACGCAGTTAAAGACTGTATTTCCCGCAGCAACTGTTACTTAGTAACTCTCTGCATATAAATAGAATTTAACGTTACTGCCTATATGTCGAGAAAGCTAAAATCCATGCCTTAATTCTATAGGCAAACAGGAATTCAAGCAGTTCTGCAGGAAGCTGTAAATCAAATGTGCATCAGCTACGCTCAACTGCTTCTCTAGGCAGGGAATGCAACTGGAGAGAGAAAACCTGTGCGTGAACAAGGTATTTCTATTGTCGTTCTCCTGGTATTTCATCATAAAAGAATGAGCAGGTACAACTTCAAAGAAGTTAGACCTCGGACAGACTTTCTGGTGTCATTCATGTGCTGTGCTGTGGAAATTTCAGACATACAGACAACATACTATGCAAAACTCTATGCTTTTTCCCCTGGAGGTAGTATCCATTGGCTATATCACTTCCAGGTAGATTCATTACTGCCAGAGTCATAGTCTCTGCAGAACAGATCCAAGGCTGCAGAAGACAAGTGGAGCATGATGGATGCAAAAACTTATATATTTGATCCCATATACATGCCACTTGTGAATTGACTGACAACCTATTTGAGATAAATGAACCACCTTAGACCAAGAAACTCTCTTTTTAGCATTGAACAGGTGGCCTGCTGAAAATACCTGACATCTTTTTAATTCAATTCCCTGTCATTACAAAGAACATATTACCATTACTCTGCTTTGTCCCACCCTTTGCCTCTAGCACCCTACAGTTTTATCTCCGTGAATTATTCATTGTAGCAAGACTGTATTGTCTTAACACAAAAGCAACTGATTTAGTTACATATATAGCATTTTATGAACAAATATGAAAAAGAGGTCACATGTAAACTACAGTTGCAGTTACTATACTGAGTGACTAAGTCGAAGCATATAGATAGGTGAATACACTTCACTTGCAACTCTATCAAGTTTACAGCCCTTTACAGTTTAGCACATCTCCTTCAGTGTACCATTCAAATAATCATTTCATGTTTCTTCCAAACAATAAAAAATCATTATCCTATAAAAAGATTCTAGAAACTGTAGCAAGCCAAAATACACTTCCCCTTAGAATTAGCCCCACACTCTTGTCGTACAGCAGGTCACTCAGCAGATACAAAAGTTCTCCTGGCAAAATCAGAGAATCCTTCAGAATAGGGGTTCCCTCTGTCAAAAGCATACCTCACTGCTAACAGCGCAGTAACAAGCAAGATGTCCCAACTCCGACCAAGAAATCTTTACTGTTGTTAAGCATCAGGATTTTTTTTTTCTTTTAAGAAAACAAGTCATCTACAAACCATTTCAAGATTTGAAACTAAACAAACTAAACTGCGACTAAGAGAAGTCCAGATGCTCAGAGATCTTCCTGAAGACCTCATTTTAGTCAAGCCACGGGACCCAATTGGCAGTGCATGAGCAGAATGGAGAACTGACCGTGAGACTTGGCCAAGCCTTACTCAGTGATTGGGACAATTAACTGGCCATCTGGCTCTCCGCATGAAGAAAGCTGCTCTGCACCTGCTCTGTCAGCCCACAGTTCACAGGCTAATTGGTTAAAGCAGCTGATTAGGGCAAAAACCAGAACAACTTGTCAACTGCTGAGACCAGTGCTCAGAAGCTGGGATGGAAGCCAAGACCTCCTGCTCCTGGTGGAGCTACCTCCCTTGTGGGGTCCATGTAAGACACATTCAGAGGGTCTCTCATCCCCTACAGCAGCAGGAGGGTGAATCAGAAGTGATCAAGGACATGCAATTTACTTGATACAAAGACCATGTCAAGCCCAGCAAGCTTCTGAAATGCTGCAAATATTTTATTCTCCTATAATCAGTTGACTCAACAGCTGCAAAACAGTGTTATTATAGTATTAACTGCATTATGCTATTGCATTATAAACTATTACTGCAAAATCCCAGAGTAGAATCTGATGCCTGGAAGATCTCTGCATCCCTTTTCAAAGGCAGACACAGTACTAATTCCCCTGAGTGATGGGTTGACCTTGGCTGGATGCCAGGTGCTCACCAAGCTATTCTATCACTCCTCTGCGCAGCAGGACAGGGAGGGGAGAAAATAAGATGGAAGAAAAACCCCAAGATCCTAGGTCAAAAAGCAGTTTAATAAAGCAACAGCAAAGGTCACTCATGCTTGGAAGTAAAGGCGACAAAAGATGTTACTCTCTACTTCCCATCAGCGGGCGATAAATCATGAATGGCCCCTCTTCCTCGTCTTCTCCACGAGCTTTTATATGTTGAACAGATGTCATATGGTATTGGAATATCCCTTTGGTCAGGTTGGGTCAGCTGTCCTGGTTACATCCCCTCACAAAGTCTTGCCCAACCTACTGGTGAAGGTGGGGGAGATTACTGAAGAGACAGTCTCAGCGTGGTGTGGGCAGAAGCCAAAACACTGTTAGGTTATCCATGGCTTTCTAGCTACCAACACATAGCATGGCACGATGGCTGCTATGGAAAATTAGCTCCATCTCAGCTGGGCACAATGGACCCTGGCTATTTGGGCACTTGGGAGTTGAAAATGACTGTGGAAGACACCTGGACAATCTGGTGGGAGGTTATTAGAACCTCTCAGTGCACCCCATCCCATCTGAATGCATCCACTGGCAGGGATCTTTTGGCCACCTTTCCACCAGGTTCCACAAAGCTTTCATTTTCAGATGGTTTTATCAGTTCTTATAGGGCCTATAAAGCGTAGCATATTAGAATATCAACAAAATAACAAACCAGAGACAAAATGCCACAGGAAAGGAAGAGGGTTCAATAGGCAGAAGAGGTACATTGAAGAAATACAAGAACAGAGTTATGCCCCTCTCCTGAGAGGACTGCAGAAAACTAACATACAAAGCACTAAGGTCAAAACAAGAGGACAAAGTGACAAAGCCTAATTTTAAACAGGTATTTAACCTATTTTTTTTTTCTATTTACCAATAGCCTCACTTATAAGGCAAGAAATTACCTAAAGGAAATATAAAGAAAAAAATATTAAGAATTATATTTTTTCCAGATATTGAATTGTGGTAAAAAAAATAAAATTATTATGTCAAGTAAATGAATCAGCAAGAGTCCAAAAAAGGAATGTTCAGGTACACATTGTCAGTACCTACATATAAATATGATGAATTTAAGTGAATCTGAATGTAAAGGATTGCAATAGTTCAGATGCTCCTCAGATAAAATAGACAATGTAAGTTTTCTCTGAACACAGATTTGAGTCTGAAAGAAAATGAAGAGTAGCATCACACCATGAGAGGATGTTTTTAGCAGAAAGTATCCTGCAGCATAGGGCGAGTTATTTATTTTAGTGCAAAAACATAAAGTTTAGTCTTCATTATGTACAGCTTTTGACCTAGAATTTCATGTCATGTGACCAAAGTAGCATCAATCATCCCAAACATACCGAATTTTCTGTGTAGCGGAGTACCAGAGAGAGAATAAGTTGTTAACATTATGCAGTGAGTCTCAGCTACTGGGAGCTCTGAAGATACATTTAACACTAAGATAACATTTATCTGCACTAATACTATTTATTTGTTAAATATAATAAAAAAATAACTTTTAATCAATACATACCATTAGTAGGTATCGAAATATCTTTAATGTAAACATTCCTTAACTGTTACAGGCACTGACTTAAGATTCTCAGAGTCCCACATTTGCCAACCTTTCATCTGCCAAGTCTCAGAAAAACAGGATTGTCTGGAATTTCAGACATTGAGTTTCAAAAAAAAAAAAAGGACAGACAAGACAGTGATTATTCAGCTTTATCACTGTGTACCATAAGACAAATTGCATCTGTAAAAAGCTCTGGCTCAATGTTAAGAAAACATTTAGCCTGCAGTTCACAAGGAAAATCAGAATGGATAGTAAGACTCCCCAGGGTAGAAGGCTATTGCCTGTTGAAACTCATACAGTGAGCACATTTGCAGCCATGCAGGAATATAAGCAGGGTATCTATACTGGAATATAGCCTTGCATTTATAAACATGTATTTTTTGCATAAACACTTGCACTTTTTTATATATGGACACATACCTACATATGTACACATGTGCACAGGGAAGTAGGATGTAAAGTTTTTGCACACAGTTCCACGTCACATTGACAAATTCTAGTCACATTTCCCAAAAATGACTCAACAGCAATTCTTCTGTTTTCTGCTTAAAACTCATGAATATGTACAAGGTACAAATGCAAAAAGGCAACGCAACTTTCCGACTAAACAGTATGTTAATGACAATGATAGCTGGTCATAAAAGCAACAGGAGACAGCTTTGATTTTAAGCTTTCTCATACTGGCAATGGCACTATTGGATTGCTTTTTAAAGCAACGTGCTGTGATAAGGATAGCTACTTGAAGTTCTATGTCAACATAAAGAGAGCGAGCTGGCTTGAAGAGAAAAATCCCTTTTCAAGTGGATTTGTGTTGTCAGAAAAATTTAATTCTTCTCTCTTTTTATGATACTGTTCCTGCCCTCCTTATCAGACTGTCCATTAGCTGGGTGTGAGAAAGGTTGGAAAAATGTGGTAGACATAAGTCAGTTATGACCACAAAACAAACCAAATCCTAACTGTCTGGGAGAGCACTTTTTCACTGACTTGCTTACGGTCTATGGGTTTTCTGAAAACCTCAGCACTACCAGACAGTGAATCCCATCCCAAAACTCTTACACAGAAAATGAATAACTGAGGATTCAAAAATGGTGACTATTGTCACTACTGTCCTAGTGACTTGTTTAAGGATTGATCTCACTGGTGACAGGCTTGCCGAGATCTCTGGCTCTTAGGCCTTTCTGTGGCTTCTGAGCTGCGTATTGTTCATGAACAAGCCAAGTGCCCTTGTGTCTCCCTAAATTCACATTTCAGTTCTAGCTAAGTCCAGATACAGCAATGTGAATGTCATTCTGTAGCACTGTGTCAAAAAATGCAAGATTTCCATTATTTCTCTTCTTGATTAGAACTGATGCTCAGAAGTCCCCATAACAGTCCAGGGTGTGCGGTATATATCTTGTGGCTTTCAGCTCTATGCAAATTTTCATAGTTTTATGTTGACATCCCTGAGATGCTGCACCGAAAGATCAGCATGAACCTTATTTAAGCAATCAAGAAAATATTACTTTGCTTAAAAGACTTTTTTTTTCCTCCAGCAAGTGCTACCTAAGTATTCCCATCAACTTAAAGCAGAGGGCATGAAAAAGTTATATAAAAAGGAAAAACATTTTGTGACATAATAGCTCAAAATGGGGGAAAAAAAAAATCTATTTTTGAACTGTAGGTGCCGAGAAGTTAAATTTACTGTGTACAAACAGCTGCAGTTACACAAGAAATTCACCTTCAGCTTCTGAAGTGCAGAAAGAAGCTACTGGGGAAGCCCTTTATCTTTTTCCTTCTGATGTCCATTTCACACTTGCTGAATTTACAAATGAGAGCAAGATTCGGCTTGCCTTCACACAATATAGAACTCTTCTCACGGCAGAACATTTAGCCTCATATCTGAGCAGAGCTGGGGTTTTGGCTTGGTACTGATGCACAGTATCATGTCTTACAACTAGTTACACACACCTAGCTGCACAGTCAGTTGTACTGCCAGAAATACAAGTCTGAACTGAGAATTAGAATTAAACATGTCTCCAGCACTCTTCCCAGCTGCTGCCCAGGAACACCGAAGACAACAGAACTAGCATTAGTGAAAAACAGATGCAGATGAAGTTTAAAATGTACTTTTACCGAACTTTGATGATCAGAAGCTACAGGACAGATTTGCAAGTCACTTTCACTGAAGATTCTGCTGTGGTTTGGCCCTTAGGTACTTGTAGGCAAAGCTTGGCAATTTCTATCAGGGAGAATGCATTTCAGCACC
The DNA here is from genome assembly GCA_013401255.1 of Urocolius indicus. Lineage (NCBI taxonomy): Eukaryota > Metazoa > Chordata > Aves > Coliiformes > Coliidae > Urocolius > Urocolius indicus. Next base: position 184,626 of record WBNH01002441.1, on the reverse strand, counting down.
AATGATTCTGCAGATGTAACTGCATTCTAAGGTAATATATTCTTGCTAAAGATTTTTAGGCTCTTCTCAAAAATACCTAATGGAAATTCTACTTTGTTACTTTGACTTATCTTTGTTTCAGAGCAAGTGACAAAACCTATCGTTGCATGCTGATCTATGACCACTACAACAGTAAAAGCACAAAGAGGTTATGTGAGGAAGGAAGACACTACTCTCTTTTAGGATTTCCATGTCACTTTCCACTTCCTCAAGATTAAAAATATAAACAACTTTGCCTTCATTTTCCTGGTGTGAAGATGCTAAAGCACTGAATATGTTCTCAGGCTGAAGTATGAGTTGACTCTTATTAGCAAAGCCACTCAGCAACTAGAATCATTCACAGGGAGTTCAGAAACAATGGGCAGTGCATCAGACCCCTGTTCTTCTAACTCCTTTCTAATTTACATGGTATGGTCATTAAATTCATTTTACAGGAAATTTATCTAGCTCTGTATCAAAGCCAACAAAAAGGGAACTACAGGAAAGTACACCACAACAGTATGGCTTCTGAAGCACAAGATCATAAAAAGTATAGAGCATACTTCCCTCTTCTAGTCAGTTCTGCAGGCTTTCTTCTCCCACCCTCAAGCTCAAGACCCTACCTCCTCCCCAGCCAAAACCGCAACGACTGCACCTCTTCCTTTTCACCCATGCAAGCTCAACCAGCTCAAGACCTAAATTAAGACGTGTTAGCATTTAGCAGTTGTAGGCACAACAGAAAAACAGCTCTCAATTTATTTCATATTTTCACTGAAACGCAGATGTAGTGACACATTGCCAAGGTTATGAAATTCAGGCAACTCCTTAAACTCTAGCAGCAGGTGATGTGGCAGTGACCAGAACTTGCTTCCCTTGCTCTCACCTTTGACTCCTTCATCAGTTGCTCTATACAGCAAAGCACGGTACCTTCAGTGGCCTTCACATACACACAACAGAGGGAAACAAGGAAGTGTGAAAGTACCAGCTCTGACCCAGGGATAGTTTATCTTCCATACGTGTTGATGATGAGCTTAGCATAGTTTAGACACTAACTAGAAAGATTAAATATTATGACCAAAATTGACCCTATTAAATTCAGCATTTGTAGAGTTTAATGAATAGTCAAGTATTGAAACACGTGATTTGAATTTAGACACGTAAGTTTTCCCCTTAAACTTTACAGTAGAGCTACTTGCCTACTTAAACATTAGGCATAGACTTCCAATGCAATACAGAATAATAGTCTTAAGGTTATTTTTTGAGGACAGATGTCATAGCTATTGCACATGTGGCATTCTCAGAAGCTTCGCACAGTACAGTCATTGCTGCATCACTACGGTATCATCTCACTAGCTGAAGCACATTAGTGCCTGAAGGCTCCACTCAAGGTCTCCAAGCACTACTATTAATAAAGAACAGCACTGCATCTGTCCCAACAAACAATTCAGTTAGACAGTACAAAGGTTAATAAATTAAATAGGAGGATAGCGCAAGCACAAATGAGTTTGCTCAAGGCTAAATCTATGTCAATGGGAGAACGTGAAAAAAAAACCAGACATCTATCAAATCGAACTGGTCTTGCTTAACTTGACTGCCCAGGACATGTCTTCACACCCTGGAAGAGGATTTGCCTCTTCCAAAAGCAGCACTTCCTTGTACTGGGCACCAGCTTAACCAGACACTGTCTGGTCACAAGAATTTCTACAGTGTGTAACTTGGAAAACTGGCTCATCAGATCTCTCACAGAAAATGTTGGTGCTTTTGACACGTTAAAAGTTTTTTTTCCCCTCTCTTTTGCCTTTGCTTTCAGAAAAATACTGGCTTGAAAGGGAGTGTTTGAATCAATACCTTAAATTACAAAGAATGCACTACTATAGCTTGTGTGTTCTTTATTGCGTTACAGCAAAAAGTAGAAAACTCCACCAACACACACAATTGTTTAGAAAATAAAAACAGTGCTATGAAACTTTGCTAGGGGAAAAAAGTGAAAAGGCTGAACTCTGATTAATTTATGTATATTAATAACACTATTTATCTAAATATAATAAAATCAAATGCTATATTTGATTTTATTTTTGTTTGAGGTTGGTGGTTTTTTATAGAAAAGCATATCCCAAGCTTCAAAACTCACATAATCTGTAAGCCATGTATCTCTCAAACTCTAAGTAATAAAAAATAAGCCTCTGTCGTACAGAAACAACACTTTAGAGCAATTAATAAAGCAAATAAAATTACTTCATCTGTTATTTTTTTCCTTTCTTGATACTTTATGATGCATACCAAATGGAAGCACCTGATAAAAACCACACTGTAAACAGCCTCAACCATGACAGTTAGGGATGAGATCAGTGTGAAAACTCTTTTGCTTGCAGATAATTGAGCATCTATGAGGTGAACAACATATAACCATAATCCTGTGCCAGTCATCTTCATAATTTCAACTCTCTCTCAAATAAGGAGAGTCTGACAACTTACTGTCAATGTTATTAGGAGCAAGGCTGTGCAGGGTGCAAATTTCTGAACACAAGCAATGCAGTTAGGGGAAAAAATCCGAACAGAAAGCAGAATCTCCTCAGAAGCAGCACCGTCTCATTTATTGATACATGCTCACTGCAGCAACTTAGCTTGAACCAATTATGCTGACTTTTCCTTAAACACTGAGAACCAATCAGCTTATTAAATCAAATCAACCTCACAAAACACATTATAGGATCTAGGTACACACTCAGGGCAATTAAAGACAATTTTTTCCTGAAGTGTACTACACAGTAAAACTTGGTCATTCTTAACAGATAGCTTTTAGTTGAAACAAAACATTAAACTGTCAACTGAGTGAGCACTATATCTGTTTTGAGTTTTGGCCTGTGTCCTGGTTTCAGCTGGGATTATGTTAATTTTCTTCCTAGCAGCTGGTACGGGGCTGTGTTTTGACTTTATGCTGAAGAGAATGTTGATAAACGAGGGATGTTTTGGCTAGTGCAGAGCAGTGCTTGCACAGCATCAAGGCCTTTTCTGCTTCTCACACTGACTTGCCAGTGAGCAGGCTGGGGCAGGGAGTGTCCACAAGAAGCTGGGAGGGATTATGGCCAGGACAACTGATTTGAACTAGTCAAAGCGCTATTCCATACCATGGGATGTCATGTCTAGTTTACAAACTGGGGAGAGCTGGTGGGGAGCGGCAGACCACTGCTTGGCCATTAGCGAGCAGCAGAGCAATTGCATTGTGCAGCACTTCTTTTTTGAGGTTTACTATTATCATAATAATTTATTCTTGTTACTATGTTTTAGTTTAGTTATTATATTGTTCCTCTCTCAATCTACAAGTTTTGATTTCTCCTCCGATTCTCCTCTCCATTCTATGGCAGGTGGTGGAGGGGGAGGGGAGTGAGTGAGGGGCTGTGTGGTGCTTAGTTGTCAACTGGGTTTAAATCATGACAGCTTGTAAGAACACAACATACTGTGGCAGTTACATTTCCAAAAGGTTTTCAGAGTAAGATATGGGAGGCAGCAATTTGGTTTGGTTCCTTTGTGTTTATTTACAGCACATCTCAAGTATGTCAGGGACATAAGTTCATAGATGATCCAGAATTGTCAATAATCATGACATGTTCCAGCTCTGTATAAATTTTTTAAGCAATCCCTTGAAGTGGCAGTGCAAGGGGGTTTGACCTCTTCTTATAGGTCACAAGCTTTTTTTCCAGCCCCTGTACAGTACTACATGACCTGAGACACATGGAAACCAGGGAGTTACTGTGGAATAAATGGGACAGCACCAGAAGCAACCTTGCCTTCCCAAACAATCAATGAAGTTAAGGGCCAGTTTTGACAGGTACCAAGAAGGTTCAAAGATTCTGGCATATGTCCTGTGCAGAAATCTCTGAGGGAGACAATCAAAACAGAAAGTAGCAGAGAACTGTAGCTTTAGTCATTAAAAAAAAAAGACTGCACAACACTTTGTAGTTTAATGATACCAAATTAACATAGATCAACTATAACTCTGAGCAAAGACCAGTAAAATTTCAGCAATATGCACTGTCTATTTTCTACATTTAGTTCTCTGAGAACTTAAAAAAACAAAGGGCATGGAAGCCCATTCTTATTGGTAGTGTTGTTTTAAATTTAAACATTAACACTAACAACAAAATACAACAAAATAAATACATATTTACTAATGCATTAAGCAGACTGCAAATTCTAGCATCATCCACAAGGTAAGGAGTTTAATGTCTGTGTTCATTGAATAGTTTTAATGTATCTTATGAAACTGTAAAACAAATGCAGATCCATTAACTAGAAGAGAAAAATATCTGAAAGAAATGAGGAGTATGTTATTGCTTTGAGTAAAAGATGAGTGTTTTGTAAATATCTTCTGCATTATTTAGATAAAATAAACCAACTATTTTTCAAAGCATTCCATTAATGTCATAGTACCTCCTTTTTATTTATTAAATAATCACTTTAGCTTGACACAAATAAAGAGGAGTATTTTGAGAAGTACCACAGCCTGGGAAACCATCTTCTTGTCTTTTGTAAATTTCCCAAACTGAAAACATCTTGTTGTCATGTTAGGCATTTGATTAAATAATTACTTTGCAGATCTCTATTTCTAATTCTGTAATTGAGATATCCAAATTTATTGGAAGTAATGCAAATCTATGTGCCAATTCAGAAAAAAACCCCACCTCATAGTACTTGCTGTATTACAGAACATTTATGCAACAATTAGGAACTACAATTGCTACAGTTGGGCAACTCTTTGTCTAATATCACTAAACATAAAATAGCTATCTGGAGAACTGGTCTATGAATTCAAGAGACAGTAGAGTGTTTGTGCAGAAAATTCCACAACACAGGTTCAAAGAAGTGGCTTAAGGTGAAGTTATTCTTTGGTACCACATTTTTGGGAGAGGAAGTAGATTAAACAGCCTGAAGTTACAAGCAAAGAATTTTAGAAAGATCCTTAATGAGATGCTAGACTCCTTCATTGCACCTCTATTGCTAAGAGCAAGGAGAAGCAGTTAAGCATTTCCACTGTAGTTTCTGCAAGCCTTCAGCAATTGTCTTTCATACCACACTAGAAGGCCTGTGGGAAAACAGTTCTAATTTACAGCTATATTGAACAATAAAAACAACAAAAGCTACTTCAGCTTTAAAAAAAGAAAAAAAAAAAGTGTGACATACTGCCACTAAGAACTTTAATGCTGCCTGGAAAGAACTGAAACAAGACTGACTAGTTACGTGGAATACATAGTAGCACCTTAACCATATATTTCCTGATTTTAAATTTGTGGCCTTATTATTTCTCGTGACATGATTACTGTCTCAAATGCACTGAGAGAGATTTTGATCAAGCATTGCCTATTTTAAAGTTTAGGGGTTTGGTGTTTCAGTTTTTTTTGCCATTCTGCAAGGATGAATGAGGGACAAAAGATATTACAGAAAAAAGTTCCCCCTTCAAAAGTATTTTAGGTAAACACTTAATATTGTCATTGCAGAATCAATTGCTCTCCACTAACTAATCAGGAAAAAGAAGGAATTTAAAAAAATGCAGTAATTCATTTCCTTGTTGACCCACCTAACACCCTGAGTTCAAGACTCATGGCTGCCGACTCTTGCGCACAACTGCAGAATTTGCATCTATTGCATAGGCTGCTACAGTTTGAGGAACCTCTTCCTTTTTGACGCCCCATATGTCCAACAACTTAATTCACCTGCCACCCAGATGCATCAGACATGTGATTCTGCAGCAAAAGAAAACATATGATGTGTTTTTTTAACCAATTTTTTACCTTGAAGAGCAGGAGATATGTGGTGCAAAACACCTCGTCAAGCTCTGTACACTTGCTGTATCAGACCTGCCAGGATCTTACATCCTTGGTCAGAAAGGATCAAAAATCTTTGGCTAAACACATCTGTTTGGTGCATTTGACTTTGCTAGATTTAAACAATAGAGTTTTCTATAGGGAAGTCTACACATCTGCTTGTCAGAAGAACACCCCAATTCTGAACTCATGCTGTTGTTTGTACTGAAACTGAAACTTCAGGCCACAAATACATTTTGCTAAATACTGCACAAACACAAACCAAAACCAGATGTAGCTGTTTGTCTACTTTTCCTGCTGTTTTCCCCCTATTCCTTCCAGTGTGCTTATGTATTGTCCTATAAAACATGTCAAAGAGCTAATAATTGAACAAATTGTATACCTTTTAGATAGCTGCTTATCTGCCACAGCAATACAAAATACCCACATTTGTCCAGACAAAGCATAAAACTATCTGTTTACATCATCAGTGCAAAGCAAAAGCCAATAGCTTTATATGGCGTGGGTTCAGACTGTAAACTGTAATTTTTGGGTGGGGATGGGTGTAGGGGATTTAGCGATAGCTGGCAACAAAAAGCAATTTTTGAGAGAGAAACAGAGAGAGAGATAAAGATGTCTTTTTCTCTTTTTTTAAAGATATGTGTGAATGCTCTTCCGGTACAATGTAGAAAAACAAATAAACAAGATATTATCATGAGGCAAACAGACTACCACATTATGTGCACAGACACAACAGTGTCAGAGGAGGGTTAGAAAGCAAATACTAACTTTTTATGAACACTGACAATTCTTATCGTTCTTTTTCATGCCTCTAAGGCTCCTTTAATTCATTTCCACCATGACTGAAAAGCCTTTTATCAACGATGGATCAGACATAGGAAAACACTACATTTCACTAAATTCAGCACAGCAAAACCTTAATTTGGCCACACCCCATAACACTCTCTTTAAAAAAAGGTGGTCATTTCATAGTGACAACTACAAGAGAGTAATGGTGAAAGTGATCTGGTAAACACATTAAGGTACTTTAAAAAACATATACCATAGCAAACATCTTTCTGAAGTGGTCTTGCCTCTTCAGTCTTCTTTCTACACTTACCTTGGCTGACTTGTCAGTGTTATGTTCTCGTTTTCCTACATGGTTCCCCATGATGGACTGCCAGAACTTCAAATTCTGAAAAGATAAAACCAAAACAGTATTTAAAAACTAATACATTGGTATTGAAATACAAATTAGTTTTTCATCTGACACAGAATAAACAGACAGTTCTTATGCAGAAATTATTTTTACAATCAGAGGTAAGATCTATTAATGATCCTAAGGAACAAAAAAATTAATATTTGGTCTATTTTGCAAATCTAATAATACCAGAAAGCTTTCCTCCTTCTAAAAACAAAAACCAAGCAAACCAAACAAAACCAACATCTCCCCCTCTTAATAAACAAAGGGTTTATTGTGAAATTTGCACATAAAACAAGACTATATTAGAAATTAGGTGGAAGCCTCATCTTTCACTATTACATTTACAATACCAAAACATTGTAATATGTATAAAATGATCTGTAATTACAGACTTCCATAAAAGATCAATAAGTTCTTTCACATTTGCCATTATATGAACAGCAACTACTGAAAGAAAAAACAAACACAAACAAAGCATCACACTCAAGTGTTAACAATTTGCTGTGGAGATGAGAATGGCTATGTTCTTTACAGTGCACAGTTTCATGACAAGCCTATAAGAAAGAAATGCCAACTCTTTCTTGCTATTTTCTGTCTCATCCTGCAGTATCTCAGCTTTAACAGAGCTTATGTAGGTTAAACCACAACACTCAAATTTCAGCTTTTAAAGCACGCTTGTGCTTATGCTACATATTTCTTCTCATAGAAAGATGTGTTAATGTAGGATCTTACATGCAGCTGCTATCTTTGGCCAATTTCAATGCAGTGCAAGGTAGCATTTAAAATCATGAAACTTAACGCTACATTGCCAAAGAAGTTTCAAGTGGACTTTTTCTTCTCAGAATTATGAAATGAACTTTCAATATTGAAGTTCAGTTTCTGGTGCTAACAGTAACAAAACATTACTCTGCAATAAACAGAGGTATATACTATAACACTACAGTGCTCATGACTATTCAGTGAATTCCATTAGCTCTAAAAAACAAAATGATACGTATCACTGTATCCAGTTTAAAAAGTTCTTCAAAAATACCCACTTTTAGAGTCTCAAAAAGGAAAAAATAAAAAAAACCCCATTCAAACAGTGCATGTACCCATGGTAGAGTTTTTGGTAAAGCGTATTTTTAACAGCACTATATATTGCAAAAAAGAAATCCCTACCCTTTCCAATTGTGAAATCAGCACAACCAGATTTTTGTGAGATTATGAACATTTTCTGGGTTTCAGAGCCAAACTACCTCAAACTGCCTTTTCATCTACAAATTACAAGCAGCAGCTCACTACTCATCACATGCTTTGCAAGATAAGAAACAGAGCAGAATACAGAACTATAAGAAACGTCTAGAGCAGAATACAAAGGCATAATGTTCAGAGTTTACTCAGCCATTTATCAAAAGACTATCAAACTTGATCTGTAATACACATTTGTTTAAGCAATTGGATTACAAAGCCAATGTAACACTTGCAAACCAGAAATTCTGACCAGTCACCTCCTGCCTCCCCTTAGTCTCCCGAATGTCTGAACCCAAGAAACAATGAGTGTAGCACAGTCTCACACCTGCAGTACACCAAGGTGGGAAACGTAACAGATACAGAGGAACTATGCTCTGAAACTAAGTCAAATGTGTATTAAAATTATTTGTTGGCCAGGGAAAAGAAAAGCAATAAAACTTCCATGATGCCACACCATGGATACCTAACAATGGTAAGCCCAGTTTTCTACTCACAAGTCTGCACAGAGCAAGCAAACAAGACGAAAATTGAGAAAACAGTGCAAGTGTATGAAATGGCTGATCAATGTACTCCCGATTCCTGTGCACATAATTCCTTTGGCAAGACACTAAAAATTACATGTGGAAGGTAAAAAAAAATAAGAAAAAACACTTGGAGTAATGAAAATGCACAATGCTATTCAAAGTTTAGGAATGTGGTTTCAGAGTATACCTCCACCTGGGCAAAGTATTTTGTGTCTCCACAGGAACACACTTAAAAGATGAAAACTAACAGAATTGATTAAGCCTGACAAGCTGCTCGTCTGCTTCCTTCACTGTTTTGAATGTCAGAAAGGACAGTATGTAGTCTAAATTCACATGATCAAGCTCTTATTCTCACCTCAAACCCAGAGACTTACTTAACTAGATTTTACTTCACGTTTTTCATGCATAAACAACCACAGATGTTTAAACTCAAGATCAGTTAGCTATAGCTACCTGCTCTTACATTTCTTACATAATGTTACTTTTTAGCCAAAGGGATAAAACAAACCAGACAGGTAGTAAGATTATCCTAAAAGTTACAGAAGTCATGTAAGGAAATTGCAAGTAATCCTTTGGGAAAAAGAAGGCTTCCAACAAATCTGACACACATTAGAAAAGGAAACGTGTAGCACCAACTGTTCTGTAAGTATTTGATTAGGAAGCAAAAACATACAAATACACAAGCCTGTAAACATTACTGGCATTTGCAGACCCAATTTTTCACTTTAGCCTCAAGCAGGTATCTGCCTTACTTGATTAAAAAATGAATACACAGGTCATTTTCACTTCAAGATGTGAGTACATCCTGAAGCGTTCCAGCTTAAATACCGATTTTGGTTCTTACTATCACGAGCAGACTACATTGTACAGTTTCTATCTGCACCAACCTTTGCGCAATAAGTTGAATCCCTGACTTCAGTGGCATTACTCATTGTACAATCTTTGTAGGAACTTGCAGCCAAATATTCAAAAAATTTAAGCTGGAAAAAGATCTGTATTTTCTTTTTAGTCAGTTTAATAACATACAGGTTGCCAGACAAAGCAGCTCTGTATGAAATGAAGATGCAGTTTCTAGCACTTATTAACAAATATCAATTAACAGATCATAATTCTTTTTTCTTTTCAGAGAAATCCTTATGTTTTAGTACTGAAAGAGTCACAAGAACAGTCAAGAAGCTTCAAGACAATGCAAAAGCAGAAGTACTGTAGTAATATAGTAACCTTCTCTGAATTCAATGTGAATCACATCACAACAAGCTGCCAAAGTTGGCCTGATCACAAGATCAAGCTTATGATCGCAACAGCATTTGTCTGAAACTATCCTAGTGAAACATGGCAAGTTTCATAAACCCTGTGAGACAAAAGACTTTGCGTGTGAGCTTGAGTCATAAAACGAGAGGAGACACTATGCAGGTCTGCAGCAATCAGAAAATATCACCAGTTCCCCTATCAAACTCCCCAGCAAACCTGTGTGTCCCAGCACGTTAAAACCACTTGAGTGGCTAAGGAAATAACAGGCCATGCAAGCAAACTGATTTAACAGGACTAAAAGTTGAAAACATTTCAGCTAACGTAACAGTTCTTTTTGGTGAAGTGAAGGAATTACGGTAGGAAGCTGTGAACTGCCGCCAAAGTCACCCAGCTGCCTTAGCACTGTGCCACAACCACGTACCGAGCTGAGCCAGCTTTGCTGCCAACACCCAGGCACTTCCCAATCAATGACAGATACAGAAATAACTCCAGCTACCCAAGCTGCTTCAAGTAATTTCAAAAACAGTGCAGGGATTTTGCTTAGGGAAATAAAATAGTTTTCTCCCATCAATTTACTTTCTTATGGAGTCAGTCTACCAGGTAACCTGAGGAAAGCCCAGACACCAAGCTGCTTTCCCACTTTCTTCACAATAGGAAGCCATACTCCAACTAGCAACAACTATAGAAAAGCCACTGCCTTACCCAAGGAGGGAAACTTCTTGCTGTCTGCCAAACACAAAATAAAAATGAAAGCTGAACAAATACAAAAAAGGATGGAAAAATTCAGTCTTATACATCATATACCTATAAAAATAAAAGAATGCTTGGATCGTGTAACATTTCACTTCATCTGAACAGTTCATTAAGAACAAGGGTTTAGAAACACATATCATTCCATCATATTTTTTTTAGCCCATTCTGGTCTGCCTGATGAAATTAAATGGATATTTGTTTTGTTTTGTTTGTTTGTTTTTTTTTAAATAGAGGTTATAATCATCTTCCTATACATACACAGTGTCCTATAAATAAGTTTAAATTATGATTTAGAATTTTCACTGAAAGTCAGAAAAATGCTTCTCTAAAATTTTTGAACGTACCAAGAGATGCAACAGCATTACTTTCTGCCGGTTACAGTGCTTTATCTACAAAATAGAGTTTTCTTTCTTACTCATGGGAGCCCAAGAAAAGCTTCCCTCTTGTAATCTTCTAAAGAGTGTCCTTCCCCTGTAATAGCTCATTGAACACTGTAATTTTTCTATATGCTAAATATAAATGATATAATTCAGCCCAGGAGCTGGTTTACAGTGACAGCTTATCAACTGCATTTCAGAGTTACAAGAGGCTATAAGCCAATGCATGTGGAGCACCTCTATTGAACATTAATGGTTACTTTGTACTAAAATACATAAACTAGCAAATGTAAATCACTAGAAGTTGCAAATGGATTGATAAATAGGATCCTTGAAGATTAATTTAATTACATAAAATAAGCTTTCAGTCTTACCTCTTCCCACACACTTAAACATGACTCAACAGAACTACACATAATAAAGGTATGCGAGTACTTACATATTTACAAGTACAGGAACATAATTATTACCTTGTCTAGGAATATGTACTCACCACAGATAATAGTGCAGAGCTACAATGCTAGATATGTTTAGCAAGTGCTCCTAGCCTTACTCACAAATGGGAAGGGTAACCTCAGTATATAAAAATATTTGAGGAATTTACTTAAAACTTCCTGTTAAATTAATGGCTTCTCTTATCCAAGTAAGTAATACATTTTCCTACTATATCCAAGATCTTCTTAGACAAAAAATAAATAATGTTACTACTTTTAAGAAATGTGCAAGTTCTCTCTAATTTCAGTAGCCCTCTAATGTAGGCTCTTAACTACAAACTTACCCAGCAAAATGACACGTAAAAGATTTTTTTTCTAGTGTCAGGTCCAGGTTACGTAGGTTCCTAGGAAGCCAGCTGACATACTACCCAGCACTGGCTGGATGGCTAGATGGAAATCTAGCACTGCTCAGCACTGGCTAGATGGAAATCTTTGGAGTTTTTTTGGCTCTCAGTGTGATATACATCATTGGAAGGAAGCTCTTCACTTCAGCCTTCTTTCAAAACAGACTGAGACACTGGGCATGCCTCCTCTGTTTCACCAGAATTATCTCATGGTGGTAACCTAGTACTTCATTATACCAAGAAAGCAAACCTCTGGTGGACACAGCTAATATCACACAACTCATTCCATTAGCAGCCAGAGTCAGATGCCTCAGAGACAAGCATGAGCAACCACGTAACAAAAGGAACCGGCCTCATGGGCAAACTTCATCATAGGAAACCTGACCTCAATTCAAGTGTTAAATTATTTCATAAAATATAGTGTCTTATATATCTTAAAAATGCCATTTCTATTTAATGCAGACTTATTTTTTCATTACTCATGAAAGTGTACAATGCTTGCTACATCAAACCTTAGCACTGTGGAAGTCAAAAGTGAAATACTTCTATGAGAAACCTTTCATGAAAGAAAAATCCATTATTCCAGGCACATATCCATCACGAATGATCAAAATCAAAAATTCAGTGGCAACTATTATATTTAAATCAGAGAAGGCACCACGAGTTTAGCACCAATAGGTGTATTTAATCATGCTTGTACAGTGCCTTGTATATCAGGAGTCCTGCCCTTCCTGGCCTATCGAGACACTACAGCAATTTCCATGTTTATGGACAACTGCATGTACCTTAGCAAGGATGCTAGAAAACCACTCCTCTGAGAGACAGGCTAGGTTCTGTTTATCCGAGAAAGTATTCTCCTGTGCTAGCACAGCTGCTTGATAATTTCCATATATCTCATAAATCATTGCAAAGAGCAGCAAAATTAATTTTCAGTACAATTTTGTGCAAACAGTATGAGACAGGAGAAAGGCTATAACACTGACACAGAATATATTCTGGGAAAGAATGCTGTTGCAAGCCATTTCTAAAATTGCCATAGGGTATGCACAGCAGAGAGGACCCAAGGCTTAACATCTTTTCTGACTGCTTTGATTTTTCCTCTATCTATTGCCAGTAAGAAGATATTGCATATTTTTTTCTGTAAAAGCAAGTGACTTTCAGGAATCTCACCTCAGCATAGCTAAGGATAGTCCAAACTTGATTACAGAAGTCTGTAAAAAGTTATAATGAAACTTCTAAACCACATAGATTTATTTTCTATAGCTTAAGTTTCTCTTGCCTTTCTCTTCTTTCCTCCTTCAACACACTCTGCTCTCCATGCTGGAACACTATCAGATTCATCCCACTCATCAAGAAAAAGAAAACTGAGAATTTTAAATCAAATGTCTCAACAGGGCTCTTCTAGTTTGCTTCATGAACAGAAAAATCATCCTTTAACTTAGGACACTCTGATATCTACACTTCAACACAAACCATCAATTATTAGAATCAAATGGCATTAGCCACATGTTCACTGTTTGTCTTCAAAACACTAAGATTAGTGGAGCCCTGGAAACTCTATCTCAATCCATCTGTCCTTAATCAATTCCACTTTACAGGAGAGGCCAGGGCATTTGACAGGAAAGCTAGATACCAACCTAAAGACCTGAGTCAAGGAACAGATGCCCTCAGCACATCCAAGCACCTGACCACACCATTCCTTCTGCCTGCTGTACTTCTACCACAGTGCCTGCAACTGAGGGGGCTTAAAATGTAGATCTTCTTGTATGTCCTCCATGCTTTTGTTGAGATACTTGTGCCTCATAGCTATTCCCAGTCTAGGAAACAGAGAGGACCATGTACATGTCTAAGATATACCCTCCTTGAATCTTTACCACAAAAAAGGGAAGTGTTGCCCTGCTATGAAATTAAGACTGATTTGTCTATTTTTATCTCAGTTGCTAGTATCAACAAGTTCATGTAATTTGTTACATACTGTCTTTTACACACACCACCACAATCAAATGGGCTCTTTGGGGATTTTTTCTTTTGTTCTTTTTTCTCATAATAGACAACTGTTTAGGTCTGGATACAAAATCTCAGAGCAAGGGCCAAATTTTCCAAGCCCTCTGAAAAGGATCAGACACAATCACTGGAGATTTTTTTTTCCCAGCACCTGTGTGCTCCAGAGACAAAATAATTTGCCAATGCAGTAGAATAAATTTTCTAATTAAAAAAAAAAAAAGGGGGAACAAAGAGAAAGATGTAGAGAGAATGGCAAAGAACAGAGATGCATCATAACCTCTTTCTGTATATTGTACAGATGTGCAGTAGACTCCTAAGACCACCACTTTCTACTATCACCACTTCCAAGTACTCTGTTTCCTTTAGGAGTACACCTCTACAGCTGTGGAATTCACCTTTTGTCCTCAAGCAGTCAACAACTAAAAGATACACACCTGTCTTAAACACCAAAACATTTTTGAAAAGATAAACCAGCATACAAAATATATAACAAATTTGGTATTAACAATGAAAAAGAAAAAAAAGAATGAAATTCAACTAAAATTATAGGGACTTTCAGGCCAAAGCAATAATCTTACCAATATCAGAAGGGAAAAAAAAACACAGAACAATCACAAAGGTATACTGACCAAGGATCATTATTTGCTAATTGGAAACTTCCAGTTCCTGAGATTAAAGTGCTCTGAAATCAGACTAGATCTAACGTCTGTTTTCACTTGAAAAAATACCATAACAATCTAAAATAAAAGTATAAACATTAAAAAAAATAGATAAAATAAAGCCAAGACACATTTGAAGACTTACATTTTCTCCTCGCTCTCTGCTTAGAAAAACAAGTCCTCTTCAAATGCTCAATGGTATATTCTCCCTTTTAAGATGAGGTAGGTCACCTAAGCTTCCCGGTGAACTGTTACTTTGATGATCAGTGCTTGATTAACACACTGTACAGACTGATGACAAAATGCACACCTGCAGTTCTAAATGCACATGAAGCAAAGGCACTATATGCTGGCTCTTCTCATAGTCAACAGACTGACAGATGGGACATGAAAATGATTCACCCTCTCCAGACACCGTTAACTTTGCTCTGAGAAAACAATGAACCACTACATTGTACTAAATTAAAAGAGGGAGGAAAAAGCTTTCTTCTCTGCCCAACCTTTTTCTCTCTCTATTCTGACTTAATATATAATCTATCTATACTGTAAACATATCAACAAAGTGATGGGTTTCTTGAAAATGCTCCTCTGTTACACTTGGCATAAATATTGATGTTACGAAAGGCTTCGACTTTCAGCATACTCCAAGTTGATTGCATGGCTGTAAAATCATGTTCCTCCCTTCCCAAAAACACACTGCCAAAAAAGCACAAAACCCAATCTTTCTTTTCTGACATGAAACAAAAAAAGCAGCACCCTTAAATATATGCTTATATTTCTCACTTTTTGTGTATTTTGTTTCTCACTTCTTTTTGCCTTCTTTTTAGCAACTTGATTTCCTGAGGATGCGTGAATGAGATTATGTTCCAAAAGTGTCTTTTTAAGTAATTTCATGGACACCTCAGTATTTTCATTTGTGACTGTGCTTAACATGTAACAAGGTTCAAGGTTCATATGACAGCCTCCTAACAGATTATCATTATCTGCAGTCCTGCAGCTGTAGAGAAGCAATTTTTCAGTGCTCACGAATGCCTACCTGCAAACACAGATACTATGACACCAACTTGAGATTTTCTCTGCCAATAATACAATGTTCAGAAGGGAGGGCAAACCAGAGAAAGCAACATTATTTTTTTGCTAAGGATAATTGTATATCTGAGAAAGAAATACATCTATCTCCTTTTCCAATTATATTTTAGCCCAGGCATTTGGGGCTTTGGTTTAAGTCATAGGGCCCAGCAGGTTACAGTGACTAAGATGTGAGTGGTTGCACTTGGAATTGTAATAATTAATGAGTAACAGCAGCAATCCTGGCACTGAAATCTGCATAAGAAACTACTTCAGTCTTACACATTCCCCCGATATAATTATTGTACTTGTCTTCAAATATGCTTTCAAGTTACTTATTCCTTGTACTCAAAAGTAGCCTCATTTTATCGAAATCTTACATTTTATGGACTAACATTGCTTTTACAACCTTTATCCAGGCTGTGTTCAAAGCCAGTACAGAAACAGTCATTACTAAATTACTATTGAAGAGAACGACAGATGCTGAGAAAATTTTCTGTTTGAACATGACAATATACAAAATGTACACAAGACAATTATCTCCTCTTCTTTCATTAAGACTATTATTTCCCTTTCTTTCATTAAAAAGAAAAATCAGACTATTTATTTCATGTTAAAAGGACGACAAAAGAATCTGCTCAAACACTTGTTTATTCAGCACAGTTTTCAATGCAGTTCACCATCTCTCTCAAATTCAGTGTACAAAAAAAAAAAAACCAAAAAACAAACCCACGTAAAAAAATCTGGCAACGTGCCAAAAGAATGGAGTAAGAAAACATGTTTTTCAATAAGGAAACTGGTAGTGTATTCACTTTCAACGATGATTGCCAAAATACACCTCAAATACACTCTGTGATTAGAAGTTAAGTGCGCACTCACCATAAGAATATCTTGTTCTCGAACATGGAGACAAACTATTTTACTTTCATTGTTAATGAAATGTTTTTAAAAGAAGATAATGTTTCATATGCTATCACTGAACTACAAGAAGTCCACAGCCTTTACAGAAGAGGGGGTCTCATTACAGACAATATGTGAAGACAGCAAGAAAGTTGTTTCCCTAAAGATCTTGCAACAGAAAAGTATACAAGACACATGAGTAGGAGGTAAACTTTCTCCCATATTGCAGACATAGAACAAAGGTAGAGGTAAGGGTAATATGTGAAAAATTACTTACAGCCCACTTGACAAACTTAGACAAATGTTAGAAGCTTAAATCCAGAGTTTTAATTCTGAAAACTCGTTCTCAGCTACTAAATAGTGCTGGCGTTTGTAACCAAAACAGATACCTCCCGCCTCATTTTACAAGAGCTTCCTGGGCTTCAGGTTCTGCCATCAGTCTCACAAAGAAACACTCCTGCCATGATGATATGGCCAAGCAGCTTCACATGATTTTACATCAGAATTTCACCAATACACAATGAGGTTATTTTGCTGCTATCCTAGGTCTTAACTCGGCAAACTCTCTCAGACACAAAAAATGCTAACTGTCAGGCTCAGGCTTATCACAAGACAGAATGGAAACCACAGCAATACCCTCCCTCCCTGCCTCTTTTTAAACAGCTATAGCAGGAGGCCACCCATACCATTAGATAATAAGCTTGTGATTAGCATACTCACACAGGATGTGGGAACCAGGGATTGTTTCAGAAGACACTGAGGGGAAAGATCAGTCTGACTAGATCACAGGATAACTGTGAGTCACCAACATGATCCGGCAGGGGAAAATTTAAAAAAAAAAAGAGACAGACAAACAGACCTACATTGTATCATGAGGGGATATTTCCAGACAAGATAAGGAAGAATAAATGTCATCATAGAAGCCACTAACATCATCTCAGTTGAACACAAGGTACAGTTCTGGTCAGCCATACTAAACAACATGAATATTTTACTACAACAGATGTGAAGACAGAAGCCTAGTATACAGGACTAAATGCCCATGACAGGTCAAGCCTAAGTAAAGCAAAGCTAAGTAAGTGTTAGAAGAAAATACATGTTGCCCATGTCTAAATCTAAGCTGAAAGTCTGAGTGTTTCTAAAATATCAGAAAAACAGAGCTCTGGAAAAACCAGAGAGGAACAGAAAACCTAGCTATGTTCAAGACAGAAAGCAAGAGTCTGACTACCATATATCAAAGACTGCATAAATGTCAGGGTTCTTGCCATGACAGAACAGCCTCAAATGACACAGATGACTCCTTTTGCCCAAGGATATTCCAATCTACATTTCTAGACAGTGTACCTGAAGCACTGCAGGGTAGGGGCAGAGACTATCTTTTGCTGAATCTGTTCCTATACTGACAAATGACTTCAAAAGAAAATAAAATAATCAAAACCCCAAACAAAATGAAATCACAAGAACAGTGATAGCCCAGAAAGGGACAGAAGACTGAAACGTGCTAGCTTTTAGCCAGATGGATTTCACTGGAGTATAGAATACTTGACAGATAGACTTTATTCCCCACTCTCAGTTCATTGATGAACCCCTGTTTATCCATTTTATCCTGTAAGCAATCAGTATCAAGTACAGGAAAATTGTACCTCTGCACTAAGACATATGCAGAATTCCTGCCAGACAGCCTCTACCTCTGCAGCCTGTTCCTTGGAATGGGAAATGCAGGCCTGAACCCTGTGAGGAAGAGATGGAGCTCACCTTCATCTCAAACAATGCATGGTAGAGTCTTGCCTAACCAGCTATTCTGCAAGTTTGTGGGCATCTCTTCTCAAGAAAAGTCACACACAAAGTCCACTTCTCCCCCCACAGCTATGGGAATGAGAAAGGCAGCATAACACACTTTGTTTGGACAGATATTGGCTTTAAGAAGCCTTCTGATCAGCTTGGTGACTATAAAGGATAACAATCTGAGACATACAATTCTCAACACCAGGCAGAGTAGGTGCTTTATACAAGGCTGTTCAAGTCAATTTAACCTCCGTTTCTTTCTCAAATAATTTACAACCTGATGGGTCTTTTGGTAACATTTCAATGGATAGTTGAGTATCCTTCTGTGGAAACATTGAAAACCCATCTGGATGAGTTCCTGTGTGACCTACTCTTGGAGGTCCTGCTCTGGCAGGGGGGTTGGACTAGATGATCCTTCAAGTTCCTTTCTAATCCTTAAGATTCTGTGATTTCTCCCAGAATCTAATCCTTAAGATTCTGTGATTTCTCCCAGACTCTAGTCCTTAAAATCCTCCACCATTTCTTGAGGACTCTACTGTAAATGCTCCACCTTGAGAAAGCAATAACAAACAATATTTCTGCAGTCAATGACTGAAACTTTATCTCACATAAGTGTAATGACAGACATTTCAAACTTGGGTGTGCATTATATGATTAACTTAACAAAGGTGCCTCTCATTCCACTCCTTAACAGTTAAAACCTTTCTAAGAATAGTTACTGAGCTGCTAGCTTGTCTGAATTCCTTACTTTCTCATCTTAAACAACACCTCTACTTAATATATTACTGTCAACTCTTAATTCACTTATAACATTCTCAAGCAACACTACAAGTCCAGTCATTAAGACAAGTTCTTTTTTGAAGTACAAATTACACAGAACCTGAATCAAAAATTGTCATTTAACACTTACCTGAGTTATCAATGAGGGAAAATAATGAGTCTTTCATTTAATGTAGCATCCTGCTTTAACCAGCTTTTATCAAGATTATAAGGGATGAAATTATATTGACAGCTTTTAACCTTTTAATAGCTACTTTTTCTTAGTGGAAATCCAGTTATTCTAAGTTAGTGGTTATGAATAGTTTGAGATGTTGCAGCTGGTGCCCTTAACTGCCAAATACATTGGTGACGAGAGCAACTGTCCCTTTTTATGCCAACACTGCCCAGCTGTGGTCCCTAACGTTTAGTCTGTGGCATTTTAAAACCTTCATCATCAAACTTGCCTTTACTAAATTAATGCTACAATTTTAATCTCTACCTTATTTTGGTGCATCCAGTAAGTCTAATGTATTATCATTTATAAGTATCTACTAGTAAATGCACTTCTGATTTGATATTTGAACATTTGCCAAAGTTAATGTAAATGTTCAAACCAAAAATACAGCAACACTAGGAAAAAAGTAATAACGTTTTCCACATTTTTTATCTTGTAGCACACAATACTTACTCAGAAAAAAAAACACCCAATCAAAAGCACAGCTCTACCCCTAAACCACAGCTTTCATAGTATCTGGCAAGGATGTTTAAACATGTAAGTTAAAGCACTGCAGACTTTGCATGTTTGGAGTTAAGCAAAGTGGAAAACAACTACTACAACAACTATTTGGGGTTTTTTTAACATAGGTGCATGTAAATATTTCATCAGTTTGGATACATCAGAGATCACTTACATTCAAATGCAATTAGTAATGCACATAAATTTCCCTTATCTTGCCAACTATACCATATGAATTACCAGTCATAAAGCACTTAAAATTACAATACACATTGGCTATCTGTCATAATGGAGAAGGTTTACAGATCATACCACAAATGCTCTCTAAAATGCCACAAGGGGAAAAGAAATAGCCAGATAATAAGAGAATCAGGCACACAGCGATGCCAGGCCCAGTGAGACTGGGACACGCACAGGCTGATAAAAGAATGATATAACAACATGGCACAAACAAGAACACCTCATAATTTTGGTACCTATTCCTAGTTTGCTCATTTCAAAGCATAACATTCCTGCAATACCAGTATCTTGCTCATCATGTGTTTACCCTTTGCACTGCATCCTGTCTGTATCCAAACACAATCCAGAATATGCATTTTTTCACAAGGGAGATGGTTTTTCATGCTCCTCTCCCTCAACCTGCCTAACCTTCTAATATAAACAAGGTATTGCAAGCAGGAGGAAAGCTTCTCTCTTGGCCAGAAACATGCTATCTATGTCCCATAGCAATGCTCCTCAGCATTCTGTTCGGTCTCAGCTCTGATTTCTCACCTCAGCTTCCCCTGAACATAATTTTTACTTTCTGTTTCCTGTGAACTGGTTCTGTTTTCATGACTTACTTACTTCAGGCTTTTTGTTGCAAATCTCTGTTAGGACGGTAATCACAAGAATCTCTCTTATAAGGAGATAGTCTCATTCTTTATGACAGGTTGAAATAATCTGAGCGTATCTTTTAGTTTCATCTAATGATAGCTTAATTTCCAGTACCTTGAGTGATATCAGAATTGGCTTTCTGTTGAAAGTCAGACCATAAGTTCACATCTCTATAATAATGGTTTATATCTTCTATGCATTTTAGTTACAAACATTAAAATCTGTTCAATAAATCTAAAACAAATACAAATAAGAGTTATTTCAAGCATTTCAGAATTGCAGCAACCTTTAAATAGAGAATACTTAAAATGGTTAAAGCAGCAACTGATAGGCAACTTATTTAACTGACACTCCAGGAGGAATTTTTATACAGATAGAATGCAATTATAAGCTTAGAGTCAATATACTTTAAGTCAAATCAATTTTAAAAAAATAATCACAAGATGATTCAATATCATAAAACTATATATGCAGAAAAATCTGTTTATCTAGTGCTTATCCATTCAAACTTAGTATGACAACAAACAAAATTTTGTTGCATTCATTTGATCCTACTTATTTGGCTGGTATTTTCCTACATAAACAAGTCCATTGTAGACAACTGCATCACTTTGCATCAGGAAGACATTGCAAAATCAACTTTCGTGCTTGCATGTGCCACTAGTATTGTGGTAATGCATGACTGATTACAAAATTATTTAATTGCTGTCTTTCCAAAGCACTAGTTACTTGTCTCAGGTTGAAGTACAGAGCCAGCTGATTGTGAAATACCTTTAATCATGTGACCATCTTCAAATGTAATAGCCTGCTAATGTCATATTTAGACATTAATCTTTTATTTGCAGTGATTAATTTACTAAATTGGACAAATGGAAGGCGAGATTTTACGCTTCACGGTTAAAGTATAAACCCAGATTTATAAACTATAAGAGACAAGTATCTTAAACTATGGAGGTACTATTCACCTTTCAGCGTCTGACTTCTTCCCCTACATGCATTTTTCAGTCTGTTTAGAAATCACCAATATCATTTTGGGGTAAGCTTGAGTTATAATAGTGACAAAGATTTGCCAACTATTATGATTTTTTTTTCCTACAGTATTAAAGTCTCTTACTGCAATTAAACACTGTTGGAAGTATTAAAATAATGAGTTAATTACACATGCCATTCAAAACATATTATGAAAGCTGTATTTCTGATTAATTCACTGCTGATAGGCTTGTTACTAGAACATTTCTTAACTGTAAAATGTTACTCTTAGTTTAGCTACTCGTCCTGGAGAAATGTTTTATTAAACACATTTGTATAACCTCACTCCCAATAGGTTTTTCAGATCCTAAATACCAATGCAATGAATAAAAGCGAATGCCTAAAATACAATGTATAGCTCTGTACAGCATGAAATTAAGGACAAGTGTCACCATATGACAAAATTATTTTGATACATGATGAACTACAGAGTAATCATTGTTCACCAGTAACAGAAAGTGAGAAAATTAAACATCTGAACTAGTGGGCGTGTGGTGTCTATGACAAGATCTGAGAAATGCTAAATTCCCCAGTAGGTCATTGTGAACTTAGTGCTCAGCACCATACAGTCAAGTTAAATTCGGTTTTTACTATGTGCAATCACGCAAGTCTCACTTTCCCTGTGGGTGTTACTGCATTTGATGGTTGACAGTGTTTTCCAAAGACCATCTAAAAAATTATCAGTAATAAAGGAGTATTACAAAGGTGATTAGAAGAACAAAATCACATGACTGGATAAGTTTTAAATGCATATTAACAACAATAACAACAACCAACCACAAAAACAAAAGCTTTAAAGAAATATTAGGATGCAAATAAAGGTATTTCACATGCTCTCTCACTGACACCTGTACGTGCTTTTCTTATTATTATCAAGCTAATGGCAAGACTACCAAACTAAATCTATACAAAAATACCTGTATATGCCTTTCTTGGTATTATCAAGCTAATGACAAGATTACCAAACTAAATCAATACACAAGAGAATCCAAGACAAAGCCCACTGGCTATAAGCAGATCACCAATGCAATGATCAAACCAATATAATTATTAAACTTACTGTCCCTTTTGCTGCCACGTTCCTTTCTTGCAAATTCCTCAAAGACACAGAAGGAGCAAGAATCACTCTAGCAGCAACATCCTGTTCCTACCAAGCTTGTTCCCTCAGGTCACATGAAGTCTAGACTCATTCATCACCACATTCCCAGGATGCAGGTGCTCTGTCCTGTGACCAGCATGCATTCAGTCACCTACAAATGGACAACTGGACATCCAGAACAGAAAAGCACAAGAGGGATTATGTACAGGTTAAAGTCTGAGGAATCACTAGGAAAGAAAGCATCGCTGTCCAAACTACTTTTGTTGGTTGTTAGCCTGCTCCCACGCTATGTTCAGACATACTGGATGGTATTTCTGGGCACATGAGGGTAAAGGCGGTGATTTGGAATTGCCACCATGGATTGACCAAGGTTAGATAATGTCTGACCAATATGATTGCCCTCTGTCTTTAAGTGACTATATTCACAGATGACAGATCAGGTGGTCTCATCTACTGTGATTTTAGCAAGACTCAACAATGCCTCCCACAGCAACTTTGCACCTAACCTCATCTAAGTTACAGTCTAGATGGGGAATCTACTAGATGATAAAAAACTCTCTATCATCTGTCTCAAACAGCAGCTGTTAATGGTTCACAGTACGCCCATAATCTGGTTACAAGTGGATAGGTTAGGGGTATCTTTAACAGCAACCTGGAAGAGCATACAGACGTTCAATAAGTCTGCAAATAATACCAGACTTAGAGGTTCATCTGATATGCTGGAGGGTTGGGTTACAATTCAGAATGACTTAGGGCTGACAGAAACATCATAAGAGCACAGCCTGAAGACCCAACTAATTGGTGAGCAGCTCCACTGAAAATGATCAGAGGGTCCTGAACTCTTAACACCACGTGAGACAAATCAGCAGCTCTCACTGCTACCAGGAGGGCTAACTGCATCCTGGACTCTGGTCAGTCAGAGTACAGTCAGCAGACTGAGGGAAGCAACTGTTCTGCTTCATGCAAGATCCATTCCTCTGGTACCTGGACTACTGAGTCTACTTTTCAGTTCCCACTGTGAAGCATCAGTTAACTGGATCAAGTTCAGTGAAAGGCCACGAAGACAGCTGAAGCACATGCCCTGTGAGGAGAGGTTGGAAATGTTTGTACTGTTCGGCCTAGAGAAAGCTTTGGAGGACCTAATAGCAAACTTCCAACATCTAAAAGTAAATTACTAAAAAGGTAGAGTCACACTTTTTACCAAGGTTCCTGAGGAGAGAACAACAGCATCTGAAACCAAGGAAGTTATGAATATTTATTACGCATAGTCTGATCTTATAAGTGACACCACTTCAGGCAGAAGGACAGACTAGAGATCTCTCCAGTCTCCTCTAACCTGCATAAGCCTATGAATCCATGTTGGAATTGTGTACTTATGCAGAATGTGTGCATTTAGGCACAATGCATCCAGGAAAAAGAGAAACTTCAAACACACTTGAAACATACTGTACAAATGATGTACCTATGTGCCGTAAATTGAGTGCCTTCACCATTATCTGATTTGTATGCATTTACGCAGATCAAAAGAACAGTGTACACATGTATTTATTTAGTCATGTGACTGACAAAGGCCCCACAGAACACGTCCTTCGAAAGGCTCTAGAAAGTTACTTGACTCACCAAGCCAGGAAGGCTGAACAACCTTAACAAAAAAGCATTCTAATTTACCTAGTAGCTCTGCAGCTATTGCGTAGAAGCCACAAAAACCAAAAGCTAATTGTATTCAAGAAGAGACTTCTTATATTCTTATCAGACAGCTGATACAACAGTTCCTAATGGTAGAATATAAACTGGAGTTAAGAATTCTGAATTTGATGCTACTCAGAGTTCTCCCAGGTAACTCTATTAAAGTCACAACGTATACTTTTGTTGTTGTTATATGCTATTTGTGGCTTCACTAAGGCCTAACAGTTGGACAAAATATTACTCACAGAGATGAAATGTACAAAACATTTATAATAAATGGCCAATTAGTAGTAATAACAAGTGTTTTGAAACATCTCTCATGCTTTCCAGAGGCACAAAGAATTATTACTTGTGGCTACAATTCTTGCCTTTAGTTGGACTGTAGTTCTTTCATTAATTAAGGTTGCAGCATTTAGGGGTTAGAATTAAGGGAGGAGAACTCAACAACCAAAACATGAACCCAATAACTATACCACATACAAATGGTTTTTACCACAGGAGAATAATAACAGACTATTTTCTAACCCACTTTACAAGTCATCCAAGACTTTTAAGATGAACTTTTCAACACCAGCAATCCTGCATTTAGTTGAAAAGCACTTACTAAAATTCCCATTAAAACAAAAACAACACTCCCTGTGAGACTATTATGGGTTCTTTCAATTCGACAAGATATCTTTCTGAAAAACAAAGTCAAATTATTGCCTACCCTGCAGGTGAGCAGTGCTGAGTCAGACTACGCTGATGAAAACTACGTAGATGCTTATACTTGCCACTTTTCCAGAAACAAGTCAGGGCAAAGTAATAGTACAGATAACAGATCACAAAAAACAAGCCAGGGAGCTTCTGTTTGTAGAAGCTACACACTTTGTTTAGTAAGAAGTGCCTCAATATAGTAACAAGTATATCACAGAATCATAGAATGGTAGGGGTTGGATATATGATTTTAATGACTGCAAGCTCTGCTTATAGTAGCTTTTCAGATGATATTCCAACATTATTTTTTGTCCACAGAATTATTAAGATCTGACAAAAGAGTTTAACTAGGGACTGATTTTTTTTTTCCACACAGAAGAGTGATGCTGACATCTGGGAAATAACAATAATGGAGAAAGATGAGTGAAAAGCATTATAATACATTACATGACATCATGAAGCGATGTTTTGCTATTAATCATGAGATGATGTGGCTTTAATTGAAATCACAGAAGCTGACAAGTCTCTTCTGAGAAGAGCTGAGAGTCTAGGTTACTCAAGGAATTTGTCACAAACACCAGGAATACTTGCTAGGAACGAGTACTATGGGAAGCCAATAAAAGTTCTAAATATATATATTATTAAATATACTAGTCAGAAGAAAATGACCGTGAGCAAGGGGTATGTTGATGACACTCAGGTTTATGCAGAGATTTTAAAGCCAGAAGACAGTAACAGCTGTCACTGGGATCTGCAGAACTGCTGCACTAAACTCACAAAAGTCTAGTCTGTATCTTCATTAAGACTCTAACCCAGCCTATACAAAACCCAAGCAATAAATGAGATTTGGTCAGCTGTAGGGGACAAGGTGAAAGGGATATTATTCGCTTGGTGAGGAAGATGATTTGAGGAGATAGTAAAGATCATCTGTACCACTTAATGCAACCAATCAGCATTACCAGCCTGTAGCCACTGTACCTTTTATCAGTTTGCCTATCTGAAGCGTATCAAGGAAAACTAGGAATGTGAATACTAAGTTGAAGGTACAGGTCAACTGTCCTTAGGGCTTTGAGGATATTGTTACATTGCAAACATTTTACCAGCAAAACACCTTAAGTCCAAAGACGAACTCATCTCATGGTTGGCTTCTTATTACCATACCACACTATGGCAATACCAGGCCCAGAAAGGACTGACAGTAGATTCCTAGATAAAACCGAAGCAGCAACTATATACTGTCCTCTGAAAGATACTTGGACATCCAGAATATGCAATTGCTTTCTTACATGGAAATGATCATGGACCAATTCATAACAACAACAACAAAATTAACAAGGCATTGACAACTAGGGAACAGCTGTATCTCAGGGCTTTTTGAATCCTTAGAGAAAAATATATTCCTAGAAAGATGAAAAGTTGCTGTTGCACTATACAAGTCCAAGATCAACCCTCACCAATCACATATAACCTTCACATTTCATGGTCTTGCATGTATTCACAAGACTGCAATCAGTGGAACGGACTCAGAAATGCAGACAGGCACAATCATCATATCAGTATCTTTGACAGTAATGTTCCCTCCTCTGTATTCTTGAAAAAATATCTTTCAGAAAGTCAAGGATTAAAGCAAACATTAAAGCCAGGTACAGGGATTGTAAACATACATACACTTATGCAGAACAGCCTCACATGTGTCCGTACGTACTGATGTCTCACACTGACAAGTCTCTTTTTTCAAGTGTCTGAATTCCAAAGATAGCTACAGCTTGTCCAACTGCATTGTTTCACCTGACTTTTGTGACTTGTAGATAAGTAAGCTAAGAACAAACATTTTCACTTGAGATCCATATAATTCAACTTTAACAGAGCTCGAATACAGCATACCAGTTAAACATATAAAAATATGCTACACGCCTGAATTAATTTTAACACTATATGGTACTGTGTATTTGCTTCCAGTTTCCTTTCTCAAATCCTAATAGTTAAAACACGAGATTCTCAGTTCTCAATTTCACCAATCTGAAAAGGCTAGAATTTAAATACTCCCAAATGTTAAGCTTTCTCAAAAGTTTAAAAAACTAAATATTAAGAACTGCAATTATACACTAAGGAATTTTGTAAGTGTTGGGACAAAATACAAAAAATACTTTAGCACCATCTTTCCTTCCAATGTGCAAAACAGTAGTTTTGCTAGTACAGCTGATACACTGATAAAAAGATGCTGAAATTTTAAAACATACTAATATACAAATTACTATCATGCCTTTAGTCGCACTGTATTAAAAAAAAAACAAAACAACCCAAACACAACTGATCTGAAGAATCCTTCCAGATTCCCTCTCCTTTGAGGAAAAAAAAAAAAAAAAGGCAATAGTGAAGTAATGATTTAGAAAACTAACTTCCCTCCTGAGTTATTTCAAAGTCACTTCAGGAAAGATGAATAAAACTGGCTGGAAATTTCCATGTTATTTCTTGTTTTTCTCTCACTTGCCCTTTGCGTGGGCTTTCCTGGGACATTTCCAAGATTTACAGCTATTCCAAGCAACAGAGTTGGGATTTCACAGTTACTGCAACTGTTGCAAGAAGCCTCATAGAACAATCTCACTTCATATTAACCAAAGTTCTCCAATTATTTTTAACTAAGCATTTTAAAAAGAATAAAGTTTTTTTTCCAAATATGAGAAATGTAGAATATTAAGATTCAGATATGGTTGTCAGTAACAGTTTAAGTATCTAATCTTTAGAAATTCTTTAGCCATGAAAAAGTTTTCATAATAAATTCTGAATCCTTTAAAGAAAATTGTAGAAAGCTGGACATCAGTCTTCACAGAAAGCTAAACCCAGGATGACCAACCTGTTACAGAAGTGTCAATTTCTGTCAATCTCTCAACTAAGAAGATGAGGTGTAGAAAAGTAAGATTACAGTAACTTATACCTCCCAGATACCAAGAACATTTATTTTAAAAACACACAAATAAACAAACGCTACACTGGGAAAACAGCTGGCAAGCAGGAAAACATGAGTACAACTTGTTCTTCAGAAAAGTGAATCAAAGTGCTAATCATCTACATAACTAACATCAAAATTATTTACTACTGTAAAGACCATGTGACACAAGAATCCAACCAGGACTACATTTGATATCTGTGTAGTAATTAGACGGTAGGAGAAAGTTCTTCCTGTGCTAGCATGTGAAAATAACCAGAGAAATACAGAACATCCACAGTGATTTGAATTAGATGATTAAGCACAGAAAATTTAAAACCCAGTGTGACATAGCCTTTAAATCAAGTCAGTGAATGTCTTAAGACTAGACTATCATTGTCTCACTGAGGAAGAACCGCCAATGGAGTTTCATGCAACCCTTTCCAACCACAGCTAATTCTACAGTGCTTAGCGTAACTAAGAACACTTTGTTTGAATTGTCAGGTGGGCAAAACCCCCAGAGAAGTAGTAGCTTTCGATTGTGTCATTTTCATTTATGACCTAGTCAGATTCACCGTACTGTGTTCCTTTAGCTTGAATGCAGTGCTCACATGTTGTCTCATAAGGGAGAGAACAGTGTGCCCGCAGAATGATTAGCACAGCAAGACCCAGAACTACGGCCAAAGGCTACAGTAACAGCTCTAATGTAATTGTCACTGAAGTTAGCCACTGCTTTTGGCAGCTGGATCAGTCTCTCAGAGACCAACTTATTCATTTTATACCAATTACCTAATTAGGTCCAAATTAAGCAGTATATGCAGAAGGCCAGGTGCCCCAGAAAATGGATATTAACACAAGTAACATGCAAATGAAGTAAGTATGGGAGCCCAGTGTTACCTGTCTGAAACTCCAGTTGTGTAAGTTATCTGAGCAGCTGAACTTTAAAACCTACATCCCTTTCCTGATTCTCCTTCCATCGGTTGCTGGCTTTTTTAAAAAAAGATGTATAAATTCAGGCTTCCTCAGAAATGACCGTATCCTGATGATTTTTCCTTGGAAGAACCCAACAATTCTGGAAAACTGAAAAAAAAAAAGCCAAAGAGTAATGGCTTTTTCCATCTTCCACAGAGCCTTTTAAAGTAACCTGTTTTACAAAAGATTATCAACTGACTGTATTCAAAACTGCATCTAAAAGTTCCTGACTACCGCTGTTCATCACTGGTGTCCTTTGTTTAAGAGCAAGCCTCACCAGAGAAAACACAGATCACGGCTTCAATAAGACATCTTGTCTGAGAGAAAAATTAGTCTGGTAATTAAACACCACAGGACTGGACACCTCATCAGTGATCCACAAGACTGTGTCCTCCTTTAATTCATGACAGTTTATGCTTTAAAGTTGGATGCAAGACCAGAGTCTTAGACTGCAGACTTTCCTGCCTTCTCCTCCATTAAACAGTGGTTACACTTGCAGTGCTTTACTCAAAAAAAAAATTATCCACATTAGCCCATGTTTTGTGTTGACTATCAAAAATTATGTTCTCGTGTGAATTAAATCAATTTAGTTCTGGTTACAAAAAGATTGAACCAAACTGCCCAGGTTCTAATACATAAGCACTCCTCTATTTTCACAGCACTTCAGTTAATGGAAATCAGGTAGCATATAATTTTGAGCAGTTTTGCTACTTGTGCTGCAAGTAAGATGTGGATTTCAGTTTAATCTGCCTTGTCCCAACAGCTTATAACCAAAGTGTTTCTTTAGTCATAACAACCACATAGAAGAGCAGTTAGAGCTCAAACTGTAACGATACGTTTTATTTGATGGAATAAATAACTGAAGTGGCTATTTCAAACACACGGGGAGTTTATATCAAGTCCTGAGTTTAAAAAAAGAAATCACAAAAACGATAAACTGGAAATTTGTGCATACTCAGCAGAACTGAGACTCAATTTTCCAAATTCCACGTTTCTTCAGGCAACGCTGAAAGAACAGGATGGGCTGCTCTCTTGCTTGATCCTATCACTATCATTCCGCTTACCTTCATTTGTTATCCAACACACCACTAACATTCATCCTGTCGAAGTCTCGGAACTGGAAAGAACTGGAAGCGTGTCCCAGTTATGCTATTGAATCAGGGGTGATCAGTGTCAAGTTTTGGTTGTTACCATGCCTTGAAAACAGATACAATCCTTCTCTGCATGTGGACAGGATATTTTGAGTCAGTGATTTTTATAATTCTGATAAGCTTTCTTTAAAAAGGATTGAAGGCCTTAGCTGACTAGAAATTCAAGTATCACATGGGAGCTGACTTGACAAGAAATAGAGCCAAATGCAAGAACAATTTTGCCCTGAAAATTTTCATGAACATACAAAATTAAGCAACTAAAAACATTAAACTGTTTTTAAGTAGCACGCTGCAACTTGTTCACCACGGCATAAATTCTCAATTTCTGTTCTTAATTCTCTACTCATTATAAATCCAGTGAAGCTGACAAAACATTGCATTTTATTCATGGCTTTCTCCGAATTCAGTGTAAATGAATGTGGATCCATTTCATCATTATACATTAGAAGTGCATAACACAGTGCCTTGTTTTTTGTCACATATATGAAGCTTTATTTTATATGGATTATCTCAGAGCCTAATGCATTAACTTGGAAAGTACACATCTATTAACATAACTTCTCTGCACAGACCTTTACAAACTAGAAATTGCCCTTTGACTGTCTTGTATTGATCAATACTGTCTGTACACACCATCTGGTTCCCTAGTTCCTCAGATACCTTTTTATTATTTTACTAAAAGTCTATAGGGCTTTAAAAACTATTGTATAAGATCAAAGAAAAAAAACCAAACCAAACCACACAATGAACTTTGTGTCTATCAAGCTCAAAGCAATGCTTCTACCCAAGGGAATCCTTGATCCACAGCTGCCTGGAGTCAGTATTCTGGGGGAGCATCACTGCAAGCTTTCCTTATCATGGTCCTCTCTAGGCCCCTACTCCTGGCCACCACCAGTAGAAACTCTGACATATCCCAGTATGACATTTTTAATGTTCTCATGGGTGCTCTTCAGAACAATGCAAAATGCATGCAGGCAGAGCTGATGACAGCTGACAACAGCTTTGACAGACTCATATTAGTTATCACTAACTGTTCTATAGACCATTTAAAGACTTGAGAGAACTGTTTCCTACTGGACTGACAACAGTAATCAAATCATTACCGTAAACCAAGACTGTTCTCTTACTCTGTTATTATTTACCTTAACTGATAGGGATCATTATGTCATCCTTTCAGCCAAGTATTTAACTCTTTTACACCCCACGCAATCACCCCACAATCTACAGGTTAACTCGTCTGTATCTGTGAACTAGCAGTAGTCACAGTCACAAATTTATATTGATTCATCTCCACATTTTAAAAGTGGTTAGTACATCTTACAGAAACAAAAGATTGTGGTATACATATCGTCACTCCTGACCACCTGAGACTCAATTCCAGTCCCACTGGAAAGGAGGAAAAGTACCTTTATTCTCACATTACTTCAAATGTAGCACCTGATGTATGAGAAGGAAAAAAAAAATGTGATGCTCACAGGAAATACTACCATGACTGACCTACTTAAAACTACAAAAACATGTATCCGTGTTCTTCCCAAGACAGAAGTCCCCACGAGCGCAAGCAGAAAGTAAGGCTGCAGCCTTCGCTACCGCCTCAGCTACGCAAACATAGCGCTATTTTGAAAGCTGCCAAACCCTCCGCAGGAACCGCACAGTCCGGGGACAGCCCTTGTCACGCACCAAAGGTACCTGCTGCTTGAGCCCAGCCGAGGCGGTGAGGGCAGAGGAGGCGGCGGGAACGGGCAGGAGCCGTGGCTGGAAGCAGCACTGAGTTACCCCGCAGCACGGTCCCTGCCGCCGGGCACGCCTCACAGCGCTTTCATCACAGAAACTTCACGGAAAGCCCTGGCACGTGTCAGTGCGTGACACAGTGGGATGGGGGGCGGGGGGGCGGGGGGATGGGGAAGGCGGCCGGTGGGATGCGGCGGGGGCAGCACCTGCCCCGCTCCTCGGCTCTCCGGCAGCGCCTGTCGCGCGGCTTCGCCGACAAAAAGAGAAGTTAGGCGCTTCTGTCTAAAACTCCGGGCACGGCCACGATGTGAAACCGGAAGCCCACAGCACCGAGCCCGGGCTTCCCGCTGGCGGCCGGGGCGCGACAGGCTGCGCACCCCCCGCTCCTGCCCCCCGCACGGTTACGCAACGCGCCAGCAGAGCCGCCGCCGCCGCCGCCGCCTCCCGCGGAACGGTGTGCGCCGCGCCCCTCACCCGCCCGCGGCGGCGGCGAGGACGAAACACCTCCGCGGGGCCCCGGCGGGCAGCTGCCCCCGCGGCGGGCGGCTCTGCTCTGCCCTGCCCTGCCCTGCGCTGCCCTGCCCTGTCCTGCCCTCCCCAGCCGTGCCGCCGATCAGCGGCGGGCAGCCCCGAGCGGTGCTCGCACAGTCCGGACGTACCTGTCCTGGAGGCGGAATCAAAGGGAGGAGAGAGCCCCGGGGCCACCTACTGTTGCTCGTTCCTGCCGGCGCCACCTGCTCCAGGTGTCCCGCAGCGCAGCCCGCCCTACGCCGAGCCCCCTGCGGCCGCCCCGCCGAGGAGGATGGATGGACGCGGGGCACACGCGGCGAAGAGGAAGAGAAGCAACCCGAAACATTACACACACACCCCCCCCCGCCCGCGCCTTCCCCCCGCCCCGGGTGCACGGCTCGCTCTACCGCCTCCTTCCCCGGAGCACAACAACAACAAACACGGCGCAGCCTGGCGTGCGGGGCGGACACGGCCCTGGAGCCGGTGCCGGGGAGGGGGTCCCCAGCTTGCCCCGCTCCCCTTCCCACATGGTTCGCCTCCTCGGAGCCGCTCGGAGAGAAGAAAAAAAAAACAAAAAAACAAAAAAACAAAAGCCCAAACAAACCCAGCCCCAGATAAATTTTTAAAAGGAGTAAATCGCAGCGCACCCGGCGCGTCCTCCTGCGCTGCGGCGCTCCGGGGTCCGCATGCAGCGGGGGCAGCCGAGGTGCGAGAGGACAGCACCCTGCGGGAGAGGCGGCGGCGAGGCACGGATGGCTTAGGGGCGAGAAGCAAACGCGCTCCGCTCCGCTCCGGCTCCCTCCCGCCGCCGCACGACCGCACTTCCTCCGCCCGCCGCAGGACGAGTTGCTCCCCCCCGGCTCGGTGCCGGCGCTTTCGATGCGTTGCTTTGCTTTTTCCTACCGCCCACCCTTCCCTAGAAGTCCTGCGGATGCGGCCGCGGCGCTGGCCCCGGTACCTGAGCGGAAGGTGCGGCCCCGCAGCTGCTTTCCCCGCCGCCCGCCCCTCGGCCGCCGCGCCGCCTGCAACCAGGAAGGAGCAGCGGGCGAGGGCAGCCGCTGCGCCCCGCAACCGGCCGGCGGGGCCAAAAAAACGGGACGGGACAGGACAGTATAGGACAGGACAGGGGCCTCCGGGGGTGAAGGAGGAACGGGAGCCCCTTACTCTGCGCGAGGCGGGCACTAAGGCCACTAAAGGGCTGGATTTGGCACCGGCTTCGGCGAGGCAAGCGGTGGCAACCTGCCTGCCGTGGCCGCCAGCCTTCTCGCAGCCCTGTCGGGCCTGACAGCTGTGAGCCGGTAGCTCTTCTCCATAACTTAATGGGACGAGTGAGATTGTAAAAAAAACCTGATTCCTGGGGAAAAGAGAAAAAGAAAAAAAACAAACACAAAAACAAACCAGCAAACAAAACCCACCTGCGAATTCAGTGTCAAAGGTCTGCACCCGCAACAGATACCTGGGTAGCTCAGTTCTTGGCCTGAGTCCCAGGGCATAAACTCACTGTTTCAATGGGAACCTCACACAATCAGATCCGCTTCCAGCAGCCCCATGACTCAGTGTCACCTCAGCGTGAGGCACGTGCAAACTTCAGCCACCTTCATGGGAAGATGTTTCACAGCATGAGCCGTGAAGATGGGGCTATTTAGGTTTTAGAGGGAAGAGAAAATACTTTTTGAATTCCATCTGGATTTTGTGGGAGTGGTTCACTTTTATGAATACTTTGGGCAAATAGTATATGTTTCCACCCTGTATAAAAATGCAAAAGTAGGAAGTAAATGTATAGATAGGTTTTTTATATATATATATCAGGGGTTTTTTTAATGTACAGATGGGGTTTTTTTTAATATGTCCCCTTATTTGGAATGTTCAGTGGTAATTACTGTGTTTATCTGTTGCACCTGTCAAGTGCATTGTGTTTAAACTTCAGCAGATGGAGAGTTATTAAGTCAGCTACCCACTAATTCCACAACACGTAACTCTTTTTTTTTAGCTTTCTAGTCATTGAAGGTGGAGGAGGTTTTAGAAAATATGTTGAGTCAGATTATAAACTGTATGTTCATATGGATAAATAGTTACTTGCCCATTTTCATTTTTTTTCCACTGTATGAAAGGAACATCTTACCGGTAATTCCATACAGCGTGAAGCAAGAAGTTTGCAGTGTTAGTCTTTATTCTAAGAATGAAAACTGCTGTATAGCATGCTAAAATATGAAGACAAAATGCTGGAGTGTGAGTTTAAAAAAGATCACAGAAAGAATGAAGGATTCCAGAGGAAAAGAATGTCACTGTTACAACAAATTCAAAGTCTGAGGAGATTATATTAAGAAAATTAAGAAAATGCTGATTTGAATCAACTGTCTTCCCTCACTCTCCTTCACGGGAAAAAAAGTTACTACTTTCTTTTTCTTGGAAATTTCAGGAGCCCATTTAAATGAGTTCACTAGTTAAGCTTTATGCTGTTTTTATTTTTAAATGGTAACTTTGTTAAAAAAAAAGTGTCAAAAGAAAACCAATGTTTATCAACTTTAAAAGATGACACTCAATTTCAGTCTTCAGGTGGTCATGTCTGCCTTTTTAGCATAAAATCTTAGAGGAAAAACAGATCTAAAGCCTCATCTGTCTGTACTCTCAGAAGTGCAGATGAATAAATCACAGTTGAGTGGCTAGAATCCTGGACTTGCATACTTCCATTTTACATGTGGCTTTGAACTAGAATAATTATCCTGCAGGCAGTGGGTCATGTGTTTACACATGTGAATGTATCTTTGTATACAGATGTGCATACCCAAATTGCACTTTTTAATATAGATACAAAAAAATACCTCTGCGTGTGTGTCTACATACAATTCTGCATGATTACTCTGTTGGGGCCTAAAGATATATGGAGGTATATATATAGAGAGAGAGGCGTGAGGAGAGTCACAACTGCTGAATGTGAATTGTCATACAGTAAGTGGAAACAAAAAATACAAAAACATGGCCCTTGTACAGCTGTGTTTTGTGGCACAGCTGCATCACCTCCCTCTTGATGTGTTGAACATCTCTCTGCTTTTCAGTTTGTAGCTCCCCTTGTTGGTCCAGGATTTTTGCATGTAGGCAGATGTCAGTACACTCATTTAATTATACTCATTAAAAAAAAAAAGAAACTTCTGTAAAAACATTAGAATGACTGGATGCCATGGGTAGCTAGAAATGTAGTCACTCTGATTTGTCCCTTATAATTCTGCTACTAATAAATGGCAGCTCCTAGAAGCTGTTTGTGAAGAAGCAAAGTCTGTATGTTCAGCAGCAATGCTTATGCTTCCAGCTCTAGAAAGCTGGTATAATTTCTTCTTCTGTCTGCTTCCTGTTGTGTGGAGAATAGAAAAATGTCATCTACTTTTTAAAATATTACATGCACATTATTTTTTTTTTTAATGGACTGTCCAGTAAAGATTGCTTGAGTCAAGCATAAAATGTTCCTTCATGCAAATCAGAGAAAGGTAATGGAAGAAATGCAGAATTTGCACAATATTTCATATGTACTTTTGTACTGAAATTGACTGTTTATTATTTCAAATGAGAAACAATTGACCTGCTTGGCCAATAGGTTAGACTTATTAGGGAAACTATAGTCTGGGTATGAAAGCCTCATGATAGGTGAGTAGAGCAATGTCACATAAACTCAAAGAACAATTTAATTAAAATTCACATGATGGTATTGAATTAAGATGAAAGAACAGCTATTTGCTTTCAAGAACTGAAGATGGCAAATGGCACAATGCTGTAATGAGGAACCATCATTGAAACAGTGGTGACTGCTGATGCAAGATTAATGACATCAAGCCCTACACACAGAGGAAACATAATCTATACTCAATTATGAACTCATTTGAAATTTTTTATGAGTGGACCTTCAGCGAACTCCAGATGATAACACTTTTCTTTAAGTCTTAGAATCAGTTATAAAGACTTTTGAGGTTGCTGTATTTTGCAGAATCACATAACCTCAGAATGGTAGGGGTTGGAAGGGACCTTTAGAGATCAACTAATCCAAAGCCCTGCAAAGGCAGTTTCCCCTTGATCAGGTCACATAGGAACGTGTTCAGGTGGGTTTTGAAAACCTCCAGAGAAACAGACTCCACAGCCTCTATGGGCAGCCTGTGCCAGGGCGCCCTCACCCTCACAGGAACGAAGTGTCTCGTGTTCAAGTGGAAGTTCCAGTGTTCCAGCTTGTGCCCCTTACACCTGGTCTTGTCACTGGGCACTACAGGAAAAAAAAAAAAAAAAAAAGGCCTCTTTTCCTTGACACCCACCCTTTAGGCATTTATAAGCATTGATAAAGCTTCTTCACCCCTCCCACCCCAAGTGTTCTCCAGGCTGAACAGCCCCAGATCCTGTAGTTTTTCTTCGTAAGAGATATTCCAGTCCCCTGATAATCTTGGTGGCCCTGTGCTGGACTCCCTCCAGAGATTCTCTGTCCCTCTTGAGCTGGGGAGCCCAGAACTGGACACAGGATTCCAGATGAGGCCTCACCAGGGCAGAGCAGAGAGTGAGGAAAACCTCCCTTGACCTACTGGACGCACTCTTCTTGATGCATCCCAGGATGTCATTGGCCTTCTTGGCCACAAGGGCACATTGCTGGCCCATGGTTAGTTTGTTATCAATCAGGACTCCCAGCTCTCTCCCTGCAGAGCTGCTCTCCAGCAGGTCAACCCCAGCCTGTACTGGTGCATGGAGTTATTCTTCGCCAGGTGCAGGTCTCTGCTCGTGCCCTTGTTGAACTTCATGAGGTTCCTCTCTGCCCAACTCTCAAGCCAGTTGAGATCTTTAGGAGAAGTTCTTGACACTTTTTTTATTTCCCCAAGACTCGAGTCCAAGAGCATCATCTCTTGTTTCGAGTAATGTCAGACTGTGTACGTAGGCAAACACGACACAGTTATTTACAGGTGTTGAGATATATCACAAAGTGAGAGCTACAGGTAACGAATCCCAATGTTAGACTTCAGTTGCTGCAAATTCTCTATATGGTCATGGTAGCTAAACTTTAGAAGATCTCTGCCAAATAGTTGTGGGGGGGAAATGGTTCAAAACATGTCCTTCTTCAGCAAATACTCGTGGAAGACACAGTAAAAAAGCTGCTGTTTCTGAAGTCCTTGAGTCTTAAAAAAAAATTGCATTTTTATTTTCTACATGAACCTTCAGAATTGAGAAGGTGTTCTGCAGCCACAAGGGGACAGAGCCTCTTCAGAAATCCTGTCAGAATTCATAGTTTCTTACTACCCATGGGTATTAAGGCATGTGACCTCATTGAAAATATGCATCAGAAAATCTTTCTCCTGGCAAATTATTATTCCCAACTGGATGAAGACAGCAGTGGAGGAATGACAATGCAATAGACAGTGACAGTCCTTGCAAATAATACAGTATATCCTTGCCTGAATGAGAAAGAAAAGTGATTCTTTACAGAAAATGCTGGTATTCAAAGGTTTGAGTGATACTACATTTTAGAGTGGATGTAACTAAACAATAATCAAGCAAGATTTTTTTGTTCAGAATTCTTTATCTAAATATTTTCTCTTCAAGTCATAAAGCATTTTTCAAGAGATTAACATTATTTTTATGACACCACCAATATCATGTTTGCTGAAAAAGACGAAAAAGCTCAGAAACAGATGCCTGTGGTAACACAGACCTGTGCAGATGAACATAACAGACTTTCAAACTGTTTTTTCTCCATTTTGTAGGGTTTCGACTCTGTTTAATCATCTCTGTCAATCTATTTTTCTGCAAAGCTGGTTGTCTCACAGGGTATTTTGAACAGATCTCATGCACTGCTGCATGAGATTAAAGGAGTTTTTACTCTTCTGTTTGTTTTAACTCAAACATTCCAGCTAATGGAAAAATTAGTCTAAAATATTTGATGTGTTCCAGTGCTATTAGGCACATTACCATGTTTCTTTTTTTCACTAGCACTTACTCATTAGAGAAAACCGCCTAATGTGTGCGGTTAATTTACAAATGAATGAAAGGAAAACAAGCCTGTGTATAAATATATCTTCATTTATACAAATTAAAGTATTTGTATTCTCACTAATTACTTACAGATGCATGTGCACACATATACATACATACATATGATACATGTATATCCCTTTTTTATTAGGCCATTATATGTATATCATGTTTTTCTTAAGCCATGCTAGAACATGGTAAAGGCTCCTGTGTGCAGACAGAAAGCTGACTTGAAGAGGGACAGAAATGGATATGTCCAGAAGTCTACCTACTTTGAACCTCTGTTCTTCTCATTTTTCCCTTTTCCCTTGGCTCCTACCTTGGACGTTCTTCAGAACTGGAGTTTCTCTTTGGGTTGATCAGCACAACACTTTATTTCGGTAAAACTGTTTTTAAAATAGCAATCCTTTCTCATCTCAGTGTCAGAGGAAGTTCTGCCAGTTTACGTCTCTATTTGCAAGATCCTTTTTCTCAATCCAACACCTGCAGTGTATTGAAGCGCTGTTTTGTTTCTAATGCTAGCTTATCTTTATTCCAGAGATATGAAAGCTCTAACTGCCTATTGCACTGAACTTGGAAAGAAATGTTACATGCAAGGTTGTCCAGTTGGAAGGCCTTTTACTTTTCCTCGTGGAAAAAATAAAAGGAAGTATGCATTTGCTCGTGTTTTTTTTTAAAGAAGATTTCCAAGTGAAATTTTCCAAAAAGGTTGATTGAAAAATGGGCTTGAAACATAAACATTCACTTGGTGTACTTACCAATAAGTTGCTTGGAACCCACAATGAAATAACTTATTTATTATTCTTTGCATAATCATAAGATTCAATCATTTGAACCTACAAATTCATTTTTATAAGGGAAATAAAAGATGTATTAAGGTATGTCATATAAGATAGTGACAACCTAATTTTGTTTGTTACAGTGTAATTCCTGAAAACCTGCAAAGGCTAAGATTTGTATTACATGCAATTTGTGATCACCTAGCTCTTGAATTTACTGCATTTTGAAACTAAATCACAGAATGCTGATGAAATATGATATGCCTTTATAAGAGATTCTTAAGTGTGCTCAGATCAGTTTTACATTAAGTAAAACATGTTATTTAAACCTGAAATATGATAACCATCATTATATTTTCTCCTGTTGCTAAAGAGAGAAGCTGTAGTCATTGTGTGGGCAGACATCTACAAAGCTCTGCTTTATTTCTATTCAATGCATTTCCAATGGCAGAGAGTTAACTGGTCTCACAGATAAAACATACTGCAGAATGCCTGAATACAGCTGCAGCAGTATCAGCATATAAAAACCATTCCTAATAACTGAACTAGGGCCTTTCCATTCCCACTGTTTCCTCTCCTAACACAAAACCAATCATGTTTTGCAGCTGTGCTTCAGCTTCAGGATAGGACAGGAAATTGTACCATTTTTCTGGTTTACTATTGCATAGTCCAGAGGAATTTGAAAACAAGCAGTTTTCAGTATAAATCTGTGCAAAGGGCTTGATTATAGGACACATGCTTGCTTGCACTGCCTTCTCTTTTTTTTTCCCATGGGGAAATACTTTTCTCTTTTATATGTGGCAGAGTGCTAACCCCTGTCTTTTCTTTTGGGTGGGGCAGATTAATTAGCTATGTAAATAAGAAGGAATTCTATCAGCTATGCTTACAGTGCTTGTAAATGAAGTGAACATAACTTTGTTCTGCTACTGACTCTAACTAGAGTTGTCAATGTGTAACATTCCCTCCCAGAAATTCTACATTGTCAAAGTGTTTAACTGAGCAAATTGAAGGTGAACAGCAAAAAGAAATTATTTGCTCCAGTACAGTTTGTTTTTAGGAAGGAGGATGATGTACTCCTGTAGGCTGCTGCTTCACTATAGTGAAGCAGGTCCAGAGAGCATGAATGTCAGAGGTCTTTTTAAAGATGAGCATGATAGTATTCCAATATGTGCCAGAGAATATCTGTCCTTGTTGATCACATCTGACAGGTATGTGTTGACTTGTGCTATGGGGTAAGCAATCCAGTAGAAAGAGATGTGCTTTCAGTACCAGTTCATTCTTTTACAGTGTGTGCTGTACTGTATTCCTTAATACTAGAGTTTATCCCAAATTCAGACATGGTAGATAGGAGGTGAATCAAATCAGGAAGTGATTTAGATTTATACACCTAAGAAATTTAACCATAATAAAAGACTGCTATTTTGACTGACTGAAAAAGACTGAACATAAGAATTATACAGAAGGATGCCTATTAGAACACTATTCCGTAACTGCTGTGAATGTCTTTATGAACAGTGATAGATTGTTCACAATCTATCAATTATAGAATCTTATTTCTAGGATTAATTTTTTTCCCCCCACATAACAGTCTTCAGATCTTCTTTGCAGCCTCAACTCAACAAGACTCAAGTTTGAAAAGCCACAACCTCCAAGCATTCAGATACAGGACTGTCTGGATATTTCGAAGGGGAGCTTGAGCAGGTTAATTACAATTACAGTTAATTACTCCACAGCCAATGCTGAAAACACAACCTCACATCAACTCTGCAGTTAACTATGTCAAGCTTTCCATTTGTTGGCCAAAGCAAACATAAAGTAGGATAGGAAAATTCAACTGAATGCTAATTTTAGCCTGCATGGTAGATCTAAATCCTAAATACTGACAACCTGTGTGGATTTTAAGATGTACATTGCAAAATTTTAAGTTTGCATATTTGTTTTTACATGGAGAAATAAACTTTCTGTACAATTCTAGTATAAGTAATAGCTTAAACAATGTTTTGGAGATGGTAGTGAAGGGCATAGCCCAAATAAATTGTTTTCCCAAATAACTGCAATTTGGCAAAATTGTAAATGACTGAGTCTTCTCAAAGCTGAGTCTTCTGATGGGTGGTGTTGGCCACCTAGCAATACTTCGAGGTATATCTGTGATCTCTCCTGTTGCTAATTCTTCTGTATTTCACAATTTCACACAAATGTCTTCTAAAAAATATGCCATCTAGAAGCAGGAGTAAATATATATATAGCTGTTTCCCAAATTATACTACCATGTAGATTTTGAGAGATTCTCCAATCTCTGTCATAATAAAAACCACACAGTTTCTTTGTATTTAGGATTTTTTTAAATAATAAAGCTGCCTCTTGAAGGGAAAAGAATAGGCAGCCTATAGATAGCAATAGTCTTCCAGAATCCTGGTGAGTTGACAGGCTGTAGTTACTAGTATGAGACTTTGTTTTAATTGGAAGGGTTAAACTGAAAAAAAAAAGTAGAAATTTAAAATATATTAACTGGTAGCACAAAGGAAGATGGCAGTAAGAGGAGGTACACTTAGAAAAGAGAAGATACATAGCACAAAAAAGGGAAAGAAAATATAACAGATTTTTTAAAAAATCATAATTCACAGAAAACTCAGGCTTGAGTAGAACACAGGAGGTAGAGAACTTAGTGTCTATTCCATGGAATGAAAATTTGCTGAACATAAGATCCAATGAAAATAATTCATAGCTCAGACTTTGCTGATTCTATGGGAGAAATAATTGGATGTATCTGTCACATAAGCTGTATTTATTTTTTTAATGCTGTGACTTATCATTGTCAAACAAGCTAATTAAAAAATTCACTTATTACTAGCTAGTTTTCCTGCTTATGTGAAGAATACTTTAATATTATGTGGCTAATTAACAGTTGTCACTTGGTAAAGCACAGAGTGACTATGTTTGTGGGCACCAGATTGATTGGAAGAAATCCTAAATTTTCTGTACTGCAAATTGAGCAAGAAGAAGAGCTATGCTTATGAATGTTCACTTTTTTCCACCCTAGTTATCATATCCAGATGTTATCTTCTACATACAAGCTACTACCATTCATACATGTCCATGTCCACCATTTTGGTAACGGACACTGGTACAAGTATATAGAGATTTTGAGAGTAGAAGTCTCAAATGAGCTCTTTAATCCATATTAAAATACCTAAATAAATGTCCTGGTTTGCAGTAGTAGCACACTTTAGCAACAGCCAGCAACATATCGGTGGAGATTATGGACTGTTTATAGACTAAAGGAAGATTTGAGACTGAGAGACATTTCAACAGGAACACAACTTAGTTTTCTGTTTTAATTCCTTCCTGTGTAATATCAGCTTGATAAAAACAATGCCCATAAAATGAATGGATGCAAGTAATTTGATACGATAAGATGAAAAAGAAGATCTTGAAGAAATAAACTCAAAATCTTTTCTAAATAATGCCTTTCCTAGAAAAGGTGAAACAAAGGCATGAATAGCAGCAGTACTGTAGGAAATGATGAAGATTTACATCAACTTCATTAGACAAGTTTGAAGGATGAAGTTGTAAATCTTCCAGTGTATAAAAAACATTGCTATAAGCAGCACCAATAAGGGCAGGAAGAAGTTAGTGTCATTTGTAGTGAAGCAGTTTAGCAATAGGGAATGCTAAATAAACTGGAATAACTTCCTGTGGCCTCAAGTGATTTCTGTTTTCACCAGTGTGCAAGTAGAGTCAGTGACCTCTCTTGGAGTTGTTTTGGAGTCCCTGCAGTTCTCCAGGTGTCGTATGTACTGCTGATGGCACGCGAATGCAACCATGGTGCCAGACCACACCTGATGTTACTTACAGCTGTGGCAAGTTTATAGAGCCAATATTAAGCCACCCAAATAGCTGGGAAAGTTTGTCAAAAGATAAAATATTGGGAAGAAATATTTTTGTTAATTTTTTATGGAAGTCCAGGATAAGGTTTGATGATTTAGCTAAATAGCTGAAAGAACAATTTGTTAGACTAAATATCTTTTTTCTGCCACGTTTTCTGGACTGGAACCAATTTTGAAGATTTCTTTTCTTAAAACGTAATCAAACTGAGAGGAACAGTGAATATTGGAAGAAAAACAATGTGTACAGGTGTGTTATCT
Organism: Urocolius indicus; assembly: GCA_013401255.1. Lineage (NCBI taxonomy): Eukaryota > Metazoa > Chordata > Aves > Coliiformes > Coliidae > Urocolius > Urocolius indicus. The sequence continues at coordinate 141,125 of WBNH01002441.1, read as the reverse complement.
TTGCACTAATACTACTTGTAGCTAAATGAGGATGTTTGTGCATATAAATGACTACCACAAAGCAAAGAGGTGATGGCAATGTTGAAGGGAAAAAGCTTATCTACTTAAATATTGCAGAAATGACTGCCTTTGGTTAGTGGGATGAAACATTCAATGTTCAGTGTTTTAGAAAGGTGTCATTTTTTCTAAACTAAGGAAGTGTGAAGTATACTCTATTGTTGCAGAACTTACGTAGCTGTGGAAACACTGAGATCTGATGCATTACCAAGAGAGATGATGTAAACTGGAAAGTTGACATGCCAAGGGAAAAAAAATGCTTAAAATGGAAAACAGGAAAAAAAAAGAAAGCTAGTAATTTGTGTACATAAGGCTGACTTTCCAAGAAGAAACAAAGCAAATGGAAACAAAACTGAACAAGACATCATTGCAAATGCTTTTAAAACTTACTATCAACACCTCCACTGGGGAACAGGAATATTCAATGAATCAATGAGTTTAGAATTAAAGTCAGTATATTCATAGATTGTAGCATACATTAATTTCAGAAACAATAGTAAAATCTTAATGTTTCAGCATTCAGTTCTGTGTACATGATCATGAAAGTCTTTATAAATCAGTAAACCTGTGAGGGCCAACAGTTATGGTTAAGGATTGTCATTATACAGAAATAGATGTAAATTACTGGAAAAATGAATCACAGCTGAACAGCTGCCCCTATCTGAAACTATCCCAGTAAAAATGCCAGAGTTATCTATGGTTCAGCCTTAGCCCAAGGAAGACTTCATCTGAAAACAGTTCTGTTTTAATCATCCTTGTTATGTTAACACCACGTGTGCTATCTTCAGCTTAACTTGTGTAATATTTCCTTTACATGTCATAAACCATTGCATATCTTTCATTAAATCTCAGATTTGTTGCAAGAGTTTGTAGGCCATGGCTAGATTTCTTTCCACAATTTTCCATCTGGCTCACTGAAAACCTGAAAAGTTTCAAAAAGCCTTTAGAAGTTAACAAAACAAACTCATTTTTTCTACATATGTTTTAAACAATATTCAAATGAATAAGTGCAATAAGGAATTGCTAAAATTTTAAGGTCATAAGCAAAACCAAAAATTTATTCTCTACACTTGGAAATCAACATGATGTACTGTTTTATTTTTAACTTTATTCAAAGATAAGTTTTGTGAAAGTATTACTGTAAATTAGCATGTACTGGCACCACAAACCTGTCCACTATAACAGAAGATAGTTGTATTTTTTATTAGTAATATGGCTGGTGCATAATTTTTACATCAAGTGTCAGCATCTCACAGCATGAGAAAATGATGTATTCAGAAAGGACATATTATAGAATGAAGAATATTAAAGTGTTCTACTGTGGAAAAACTGTTAAGGGAAAATGTGATTTTACTGTCAGCAATGACCCATCAATCCAGGTTAAATCAAGTACATATTTAATACCACAAAACCCTTAGAGTGAACACTTCTTTACATTATAACATTTAGTTTTACATGTAGCATATATTTCACCCTTATTACCAAAATCTCTTGCAATGAAAATTCTTAGAGAGTTGAACTTCACCAGAATGAAAGTAGGCATATACTATGAAGTGGAAAGGTCTGAAACCAGTTATTTGCTTATTGACTGACACAAATCGTTTGAGGGAAAGGTAGAGATGATTTTGTGACATTATCACGGCTCCCTGTGAAGCAGAGCTATCGCTTTATCCTCCTTCTGTTGCAATAATGTGTCTCTTGAAAAACAACAAACAAACATGCAAAAACCACCTCACCCTTTCCTCAAATAAAAACGCCCACCTGCAGCATGACTGTGCTTAAGCTGTTTGTGTACTGAGACAACTGCCAGGCAAGCTGACCGATTGCATTTGCCTCTTTATAGTCCTTCCCATCTGCCTTTGTCCATCTGCCGACTTGTGTATTATTCAAAGTCTTTGTAATAGTCACCAACTTTTACTTTCATGTTGGAAACAGCACAAAAAGGGCCTTGGGTTCTCTGTGACGTTAATAAACATTATTACAGCTAGTACACTTTAATTGTGGTGCCTTTTTTTTTTTTTTCCTTTTAACTACATTAGTTTCTCATGGTGCGGGATTGTAGTTCATGAAGATCTTTGAAGAATTCTGTACTATCTAAACTTATAATAAAAATACCTATCTCCTGCTGGTTTGGTACAAACTATGGGTTCCAATACAATCTGGTTTACAGCCAGATAGGGAAAAAATATCTGTTTTAACAATGAGCAAACATGTTTAGTTCATGGCTTTTAGTTAGCTCCCAATTTTTCTCATCAAATACGACTGAAGTCAATTAAATCACAGTTTGCAAATCTTATACATGTCTTTAAAAACTGGCAATAAATCTAATAAGTTTCTAGAATAAATTTCCAAAGTTGCTGTGTTGAATTGAAAAAGTAAAGGATCCCTTTCAAGGTCAGCTGTCTTTTGCTGAACCTGTAGGCTGACTCAACTGAGCAGAGTCTCTCCGGCCTCACTGGAAATATCATGTTTTGCTCTGCTTGTGCTGAGTGCTGGTAGTGGCACAGAAAAGCATGCCACTTTTTCAGTGGAAAGCATCTTTGAGTGAGGAAAAAGTGCTTTCAATGACTGTTCCACTTGCAAAGAACAGCTTGCTGAATGTCATCTTGCACTTAGATTCACTGAAACTGTCTATTCAAAGCAGCATGCAACTGTGATCCTTAACTCTAAATCTGGGCTGGTGCAATCAGTCCGTTTCCCTCAAATTAATGAACAGATCTACGTCAATTTTAATGTCAGTTTAATCAGACTGTAAGCTCTTCAGGCAGAGGAACTGAATTTTCTGTGGTGTGCGGCATCCAGCCTGCTGTCAAAGATTTAATTCAGGATGATAACAGTCATTACAAAAAAGCTGGAAACCATTTTAAGTAGAGAAATTTAGAACTTTCATGATAACTTCTGTCATAAAGCTGCCTTTTAAGTGAAATAGGTTAAAACAAAATATATCAAGTATCAACTAATATTTATGGGCTCTTCAGATGACTTTCACTCAGCACTGTCTATTAATGAAGTCTTCTGATTATTCAGTAAGAGAGTAATACTATTTTCACATTCTCTGTTATTTCCCTTGCAAAGGACTAAATTTGGAACAAAATTATTTTTGTGTTGTCAATTTCTGTCTCTATATCTATGTCTTAAATATTAGATCACAAACTAAATAAATAATTCTGCCTTATCTAGTAATAGTGAGAATTAGTGATACAGTGCAGCATTATTACATGCCTCTACTTGGAAAATTATCACTAGGTCTTACAGCTTCTTAATGTGATGTGGAGTAATTTTTGTGTTGCTTTTTTTTTTTTTTTTTTTTTTTTTTTTACAAGCACTCCTGTTGAAACAATGACATTAGTTGCAAAGTTATTTACTCAATGAGGTGTTGGGATGGGTGCATTTACCTTTTGTACAGTGATCTGTTTTATCAAGAGCCTTTCAAACACATGGGTATACTGCTCAAAAGAGGTGCTGTGCTATTAGGTCTATAAAAGTGACATATGTCTGCACCATTGGAAAAGTGTCTAATATAGATGCACTGCCACCTGCCTTTTTCTACAGAAACTGTCACAGTCACTTCATTTCAAGGCTATTTGTGAGTTAAGTTCTAACCTTCTATGGCCCAATTCAATCTCTATCTTCTGCTGAGACTGATAATTAACTTTTCAGTTGTCATAACAGGCTTCAGATTGGACAATTCTGAAAAGAGGTAAAAATAGTGGATGTTACACTTTTCTGGCACAGGAGATAAAAGATTTTATTTTCATTTGACATATTCTGGGATTTTTTTTTTTTTAACTTGAGAAAAAAAAAAATCACTTACATTTTTCTCTTGAAAAATTAGCCTCAAGGAAAAAAAAACAGCCATTTTCCTTCATTTTTTCCCCACAATTAAATTAAGAGAGAAATACTGTCATGGGGAAATAAATGCAGATGATTTGTGTATTTGAGGTAACATATATGTTAGATGAGAGACCTTTCAGGATAGTGAGATAGTGAAGAGGTCTCTAAGTTCTTGTCAGAACCCTAGCACAGAGGCAATTAACAAGCCCAACCAACCATTGATCAAACCTCTCTCTCTTCATTACTGAGACGCTCTTGCATGTACCATGGATTTCCTAGCAGTGACGGGAGAAAATTAAAATTTGCATTCAGCTGCTTACAGTATCAGGAGCTTTATTCTTCTAGGAATTACACTTCAGGTGGAGGACTTAAATTCACAAAGAAGCAAAGATTGTCTAAAAGAAATCATCTTCTGGAACACTCTAACCCTTTTCAGGGCTGAAACACCCATAGGGATTTTAGCTTTTGGAGAATGGGAAAAGGACACAAGATCTGAAAAGCAGATTGACAGCATTTCTGTCCATCTTTACTCGTGAAATACATGAAAACATCTGCTTACAGCAGTGGGTTTAATCATGTGTTCTAAGCTACATATCAATGATGTTCTGAAGAATCAAGGTCACTAAGCATATATACTCAATTAGTGAGGACAGTGACTAGATCTTATGCCTCATCAAAAAGCTAGGCAGAAGTTTTGCTTGATAAATTTAAACAAAAACTGAAAAGAAGTATGGACACTACTTGACGACTTTAACATGACTTTCAAAAATCAAAATCCCTGGTACCAGTTGTTCTCTCAGTCTCGCAAACACCATTTTCTTATCTTAAGATGTTTTTCAGCAAAAGTAGTATCATTTCAGAGAAAACCTGACATTTCCAAATCTGAAATACAAGACTGAATTTCCTCCACCTGACATGGTTTTGATGATAGTCAGTCTGTCTAGTCTTCTAAATGCAACTTTTTATTAAGCTTTCAAGATTTTTATTTAAATTGATCACAAGTCACTGCATTATTACCATTTTCAAAAACACAAGTTATTCTTACATCTCTGTCATTATAGTCATGTTCTTTGCATAATAAACCTATACATGTATTTTTAAAAAAAACACAAGACCATAAAATTGCATGATTTGGAGTAGGAGCTTGGAGATCAGTCACCAAAACTCAGTGTCAGTCCAAGCAAGACTTAGCCAATAATGACATGCAGGAGAGCACCTATGTGTAAATATCAGTTATGATTTTAATGTACAGACTGATATAGAATACAAAGTGCAGTGGAAGCTACACTCCATGTGGAAACCAGCCATAATGGCAACCAGCCATTACAGAGAGGAGGGAAGAATTTTACTCACTGAAGGAAAGTATTGTCTACTAGCTAGTTATATATAGTCAGCAGCTCCTTGGCTAACAAAGCAATATATACATATTGAGGAAGGGAAAATAATTCTGGTTTTTGTTAAGAACAATGGCCTGATTGTCTTCTGCGTAAGCATGGATTAACATAAGTTTTGGAGCAAAAGAAAATGTCTGTCTGGATGTCCTTGAAGAATGGAAGGGAAGGAGAGCTAATACTCCAGCAAAGGGTAGAAAAGCGAGTAAGTGGAGATGTAAGCCTACCTTAAAGTGTTTCTATGTTGGAAGCTAAATTTGTAATGGACAAGACTTCATGTGGAAGCTACTCAGCAGAGGCAATATCTGAAACACATGGCAAAGACTGAAAGCCCAAATGATAACGTTTCAAAACACAGTATTATGTGAATAAGGGAGAAAACCCTACTTAAAGTACACTAGGCAAGATTTTAGTTCACTTCTGCATATCTATCTTGTAATGATTTTTAAGTGTACTGGTTTCAGATGCTGTGAATAAATGCTTGCATTTGTACACTACATAAATGAGTATGTTTTAATGTAACTGGAAGAGCACAATATTGCTCACTCAAAAATGTCTATACACTGAGTTATTTCTGTAAAATCCTCCATCCTTAGTACAAACTCCTATACTCAAGAGGGAAACAGAACAGGCTACATTTCAGTCACAACAGTCAGATGAGGGGCTAGCACCACAGACATGAGGAGAGAAGCATGGTTAAATGTGAGGCTTGCAGGGAAAAAGTCAGGGTATCATTACTAGTTTCCATTGCATTAAAGACTGAAAGAATATTTTAAAAAATAGAACAAAATGCACCACAAGCTGCTCAGTAACTAGAGTGAAAACTATATAGGAGATACTGCAGAAATGTGTTATGAAGTCTACAATACCATCTTTGAATGCAGCAGGATCCTTCCAAAAGCTTTAAAATGCTTCCCTCAGGGGTTCTTTCCTTTTTGAACAGTGGAATGATATGAATTCCAAAGGCAGGAGATTTTTTACAGGGAGGAAATATGATTTTTCATTAAGAAACAAAATGGGAGAATAGCTGCATTTAGCTGACATTTAGCCTTCATATTTATCTGCATTATGAGAGTCCATAATCTGGAAAGATTCTTCCATCCTCGTACTCTGACTTTACTTCTGCTCTGCTTCAAAAGGTAGGCTTTAACGTAGATCTCTGACACTCAGAAACAAAAAGAAAAAGCTCTTTAACACTTTGATGTTCTGTAATAGCTTATAAAAGCAATTATTTTAAAGTTAATGTTTTATCTTCAAGTATATATTAGTTATTATAAATTGTTCTTATAATTGTTATGATACTGCTTGCAAGATCCCACCAAGAATATATTTGCCTGTTGTAACAGCAGAGTCAAAAAACAGTGAAGGTAATTGTGCTGAAGAAAAACCAGTCTAGGTGGACAAGGCAAATTAAGACACAGATGGGTAAAAAGATTAAATTATTTGCTTAAATCTGCAAGTCTTATCTGTGACAGTGTCTGCAGAAAACACATTTTACTGAAGCAAAGCTGTCAGATCTAACACTATCAAGCTTTGGAAATGTTTGGTCACACATCTGAAAACCACAGCTAATCCCATCTAAATTCCACGAATAAAAATCTACATAAAAGCTATTTGGGGAAAAATTAAAGCCATTAAACATGCTAAACTCATCTGTTTTATTTGTTTAATTAGACTGTTTCTCCATTCATCGTTTCCTTCAGCCTAGAGATATCTGTTCCTAGATCTTCAAAAATTGTAATATTCTGTACAATATCATCTGTGAATAAGATGACTCTCTGTAAGTAGATTGTCTCTGAGGGACATGGTCAGTGGTGAAGAGAAAGCATCATGCTTGGCAGAACCCTGATGTGTTGGTTGATGCCTCAAATCTGGAGGAAGGCACCATGGCACACTGGCTAAAGTGCAAAAAGAAACTTGAGCAAACCTGTGTGGGTAGGGAACATTAGCTATTCTTCATAAATATTAAAAAATTAACCAAGACAATTGCTAGATTTCCCAAATATCATCTGAAGCTACATTGTTTGAAACACCCAATTCTGAGGGAGAAATCCCTACACAGTGTTTAGCATATAGCACATTCATCTGAGTATGTGGGCAAAGCATATAGTGAAATCAAACAAGGTTTCAAAAAATGTTTCCCTGCTTAATTTTGAACAATATGCAATAGGGATAGAGCAAAGATGCACTTGACCAAAAGCAGTCAAGACCTAGCATCTTAGTAGGTGGCCTGGACATCCATAAAGATGAAGTAGTACAAGGCGTGGAGCTGCCATCAGTAACAGAATAGCTTGCTCCATTCTTTACACTTTATGAACTGGAAAATACAATATACTGCATTTCTGCATACTACTAGTATGAAGAACTCTAGTCTCCTAGTGGAGAGCAGTGACTGAAAAACACAGTGGAATATCTTAAACTTCCAGTATTGCTCACAGAGAGTGAGAGGAAAAGTGAAGAAATAAATGACAGAGAAATTCTATTGCAGATTTTGTTTTAAGACGGACATTTGTCCCTCACAAATTATATACTACCACCTGGCATATGGCAATATATAACGCCTGTTTTAGTCTTCAAAGCAGATCAATAGGAAAAAAACATGTTGTTGGTCAATACTGATTAAGTGGACATGCATAATCCTAATCTTATTTGTTTCTCTTTCTGTCATCAACACATTATCATTATTGCATCCATGGCATCCAACTGTGGCAGGTTACTAAAGCTCTAGCCAATCCCTTTGTAGAAGATTTAGGAACCAATCATCACACTGACACTTCAGGAAGTTTTTCTAATACACTGTTTTGAAGAATGTGATGACTACACTGAGAGTCACGATCTGCTCTGGTAAATTAAGAATTCCTCTTAGATGTGTGATAAGTTCAGCCTCAGAAATCCAAAAAATGAACTCATTAATGAAACTCAAATCAGTGTAACATATGCATACAATGGAGCATGGGAGGGGCTAAGTTCAAGAATGCTCACCTTGTCTCAATTATTTACACTTTTCTGCTGTTGGCTCTAACACACTGTGAGTTGGGAGGATAACCTTAAAGAAGACTGCGTGTACCAGCAAGAATGTCATATACTGGCCAACTCTCTTCTTCTTCTAAACATAGATCCATGATTTAATATATCTTTTTCACTCCAATGGGTTCTTCTGAAGCAGTAAAGGAAACGTTATTCCACCACATGCCACAGGTCCCACGTTTCTGTCAGTGCTCTGGCAGCAAGTGTGTCCATCTCTTCACTGGAATTATCTGTAGATGAACATCCTCTGCAATGCAAATAGCTTCTTGGTCTCGCTTACACCCATAGTGTTTTCATCTTGATGTGGAAGAAGTTGAATCAACACATTTGTTTTTAACAGCAATGTCATGGCCTAATGTCATGAGCACCACCAGCCTGGCCTCAGAGAAACAGCATGAGAACTCTAACTGCCTTTTTTGAACAGAGGGTTGAGTATGTATTTTCTGAAACTCAGTTATTCACAAATGAAAGGTATCCACAATACTTTACACTTCTAGTTTTTACCTGCTCATTTTCTACACTAAGGACCTTGCTTGCTTGTGATGCAGCAAGGTAAGGGGTAGGATGGAGAGAAAGCACTGACTGTAATGGAAAGGAAAGAAAGGGCCCTGAGTATACATTGCAGCACAAAATGTTCTGCACCGCCTGTCTCAAAAAAAGAAAAGCAAAATCCTTTCCAAATGCAAGAAATTAAATGATGCCAAAGTGAAGACCATCCAGGCTCATAAGTTGTCCTTTCCTTTGATAAAAGTGCACTGCTCAGCAGAGGACATTTAATTCTCCCTGTAATGTTTTTTTCATTAATCAAACATACTCCTGGTTCCCATTAATTATATGTGTCCTGAAGTACTTGCTGGTAGTTGCAGTCACTCAGAGATGAGCAATACAAAACCAGAATATTAATAACTGTCTCATAAGAAAGTCTTGCCAAAATACATTTAAATTAATGGATCTAAGATATAATTTTTCTTCTAATGAGAATCATTAAACATGATACTGAATTCTAGCAACATCTGAAAAAGTGTAGCAGTTTAGTGGTTTCAAAGCCTAAGCAGCAATTTGAGCAGTTACACTACAGTGAAGAAAAAAAGTATGAGGAAAAAGTCATTAAAAAGGTTAAACTAAGTATTTCACGAACAAAACCACAGGTAAAACTGATAAAAATTCTTGTTTTGTCATTACCAATTAAAATACATTTAAATGATCCAAGTGAATATATAGAAAAGTATAATGCCTTTGCCTGAAAGAACATCAGATATAAATAATAGAAAGCAAGCAAACAAAAACAAGTGAAGGGCAGCTGTATTAACCATATTCTGTGGACTCAGATTATTCTCTATCTAGACAAAAAGTTAAACATTTGCATTAAAGTTCTATTAACAACAACAAAAATACAGAAGTAGAAAGATCGGAGAAGAGAGAGCAGAGCCCATGGCACTGAACAAAAGTTGAATGAAAGCATGGCTGAACACAGCAAATTTTCTAGCTAGATTCTAATATTTTTGTTGTTTCTTTTAGCTGGCAGCTGTAATTTGACTCTACAAAATTCACAGAATGTACACTAAATACCAGAAAATCAAATTAGCACTTAGTAATGTGCTGGATCAGCTACCATTGCCTCTATTTTTCTGTATTTTCTGTTACCCACCTGCATATATTTCAGTGGGAATTGCAGTCATTTTTACAATACAATGTAAATTGTATTTCAAAATTTACAATAGATAGTCTATCTTGATGAAGATCTTGTTGGAACATTGATAATTACCTGACATGGTAGTTTAGGTGCACCAGGCTCTAAATGTAGCAGTTTTTAAGCAGCTGCTTAATTTTCTGATTCCATGCTGCTTGTATAAATAATCCTTTTCTGAATCCAAAATACAAACCCAATTTTCCATACATAATACTTATCATCTGTGAGGAAATTTCACAGTTAAAAAAGTAACACCTTTGTGCATATAAGATTTTAAGGTTTTGAAAATTAATAATAAAATAAAGGCAACTTTTCTCCAACTACAGTGCTAAAACTTATTACCTGTCCTATTTAATTACCAAGGTTTAGAGGGCCAAAAAAATATGACAATGAGCCTTTCCTGAACAAAGACAGTCACTGTAAATTGAATACTCCCATTTTTCAGCATTTTGGCTTCTCTACTAAAAGAACATGGGAGATAATTCTGTCTGGGCTTCACCTTCAATTTTACACTGAGGTAACTAGAGCCATGCCAACGATATGCAGTGATGAATAGAAACATTATTTAGGAGTAATATGAACTATTAGTGTTGATACTTAGCGATGGAAAATCCTATTCAAATTTGTGAATGCGAAGAGTCTTCTAATGGAACAAATTATTACTAAATCTGTCATGTGATATATTGCAGCTAGAACACAATCTGAAATCAGATCCAGAGATCTTGGCTGTCATTTTCTAGTACATTAATTAATACATTGATCTTCCTTCTGAAGCCCTAATGAGGCCCAGCTTCTTCCACCCACACAGAGGGAGAATCTTTAATATGACTTAATTGCTAACAGAAGTGTGAGTCAGTGCATTCATTATCCTTAATGTCAGTCATTTCTGCAGAGCAGGAAATGAAGAGAACCACAGCAAAAAAGAGGACCCTCTGGACAGAATCGCCCAGAGGCGTATCGGTCTTTTCCCCAACAGTTGAATGATTTAGGCATGAATTATGAAGACAATTCCATTTTGCTACAATAATCTCTAGCAATTGTTTTCTATCGGAGTTACACCTGAGGGAAATGGTAGGTTTTCTCCTAGACATCTGTGTTCCATTAGCAGATGTAACTCCAAAGAGTTTGTGTAATTCCTATGAAAGGTTGAGAAAGCCCATTTTAGGTTGAGAAACACAAGCGAAAACCTCATAAATCTCTGGTCTGTCAAGGAAGTACATTTGTTTCATGGATCCTTTTTTTAAGATTAAAAGTGATGGGCAATAGTCTTCTAATACATAAGAACTGCAATGTTAAATGTCTGCAATGCCAGATAACTTGAAAAAGATTAGTTCACAATGCTGTTAAGCACAATTAAGCACTGCTGGAGTACTAGGTCCCTGAGTTCTTCTACTCTCTGTGCTGCACTAAATATCATCTCTGTGACATCCAGTACCAGCATACCTTACCTGGATCCGATCTTCCATCTGACACCCACTGAATCCTTTCTCCAAAGGTTTAAACTGTTTGATGATATTTGGTGACATATGCTGACAGATCATTAAACATTAAAATGCTGTTACACACTTGTGTCTTAAAAGGTGCATCTGAACTTAATGCAGGTGATGGCATTGTTGGCTATTACTCCCCAGTTTGATCCATGTACAGGTAATGTCTTTTTATGTCTTATTTGTCATATTAACCCAATACTGCAGAAATGTTGCTCTAAAAGCACAATTGTTTATCTTGTCATGATATTTTTATGCTGCTTATAAATGTAGCACTATGGTGTTTCCCAACTCTCACGTGATGGAAAGATATGGTATTCTCTCCCTTTCATAAAGAACATGTGTCCAGAAATTGAAGACATATTTCTGTTACTTTAGATACCCGTTCTGAAATATCTACAGCTTGGTTTCAAAGCATGTGATAAATACTTGAGTGTCATATTTTGAATGTAGAAAGTACAGGTCTACTTGGCTTAGCTTGCAGTTTTAGAGCAGAGACATAGGAGAATTCAATTTATCCCATAACATTTGACATTCTCTCTTAGTAAAACTATGCTTCAATGAGCAAATATAGTGTGATAATGTAATCTGTCATACTATGTAACTAGCACACTGTATGCCTCCTAAAAAAGCAGTCACGATTGGTATGACCTTCTGCCAAAATTGCAAGAATGATAGTGATAGCTACAAGAGCCTTTCATGGCCCAGGTGCCAGTTTCCTACCCAAACTCTGAGGTCACCACTGCTTCTTCTGTCACTCCATACCCAAGTATAATTCTGCTTCTGTACGTTTCACTTCAGGGCAGATATGATTGGAGATGACGCTCATAGAATTTTTCCCAGCTTTTTCTGTTACTATTAGTAAAAAAAAGCTCAACTTTTTAATGATCTCAGTCTCAGACAGCTTAACTGGTCTAGATTAAGCCCTCTGAAAAAAGTATAGCCTGTTATGAAAACAAGAGGTGGGAAGTTTTAGCCTGGACATCTTACATTTCTAAAAGTTTGAAAAAGCTATAATAAAGATTGTAGATAGGCCTAAAAGGACAAGTTGCAGACCTTTTCCATTTGCATTTTGCTATTACAGTAATTACATTAGTTTGCACATGTGCCACCACAGTGTAAAACAGCATGAACTTAAAATTATTTTTCTTATTCTTCTAATGGAGATTTTCTAAGTTTGAAGATACAAACACATTTTTGTACTTGGTTTTACCGCATTAAGTTTTAAGCGGCTCTGTCCTACAGCATTTACACTTAAGCAAACATTTCTTCTGCAAGACCGGCCCTTGTAAATTTTTTTCTGTCCTCCTAACAATGTATTCTTGGGATTCAGCATTTACATAGACTTGAGATTATGTGTGGTGGTTTAGCCCTAACTGAACAATGACCAAACCACCCAGTTACTCCTCCCCAGCTCAGCAGGATGGGGAGGAGAATCAAGAGAGAGTTGTAGAACTTTCTGGGTTGAGATAAGGACAGTTTAATAGAACACCACAAAGAGTAGGCAGTTACAGTGATGGCCAAAGGACAAAGAAAAAAGGAGCAATGCCCAGTGTAACCAATCACCACACTCAGCCCAACGGCAGAACTGCAGTTCCCACACTGGCCACAGCCCTACCCCAGCCCAGCTGCTGCCCTGATATCCCGAGCATGATGTCACATGGGATTGAACAGCCTAGCCACGGCCCCCAGCGGCAGCTGAGGAGAGTTAATTCTATCCTGGCCAAACCCAGGACACCTGGCCAAACCCAGGATATTATGTCAGAAGGAACTGCCAACAAGATAAGGAGTAAGGTAGCCAGAGTGATTCCAGCATCAGCTACATGAATGTCATCCAGCCATAGTGAAGATGCAGAAATGTAGGTTAACTGTTAGTGTGCATGGTATGGCCATTGCTGTGCCGCCCTCCAGATTGGTACAGGGCTACCTCTTACCCTGTAACCTATGTTAAATTTAGATTGCAACTTTTATCCCTAGTGCAGAGCAGAACTGTAAGTACATAGCCTGTATGTTGATAGGCTTCTATATTGGAAGTTTACCTTAATGCTTCTCCTTATTCCAGAAGACCGATTATACTACTGAAATGGGAGACTAGATTAGTGTAACTGCAGTCATGCACATCAGCGATAGTAGCTACAAACTGCCTTTAGGACAGTTACAGTTTGAACTCTGTTGAGGATGGTCTCTGACACAAATCTTGCAACATTTTGGGGACCTTAAGTACAGCACAATACAAAACCAGACAAATATCATTCACTTATTCAGACACATAAAGTAGCAGTGGCCTTTTTGCTCTTACGATAAATTTTCACTTGTGTCAAAAATCAGAGAACAGCTATCTAACACAGACATGACAAATGATGTTACCTCAGAGTAGTACATTTGCATTTTAAAACAAGTACTGTACTATTTTGTATTAATTGTCTGCACCTAGTAGCCTCTGAATTTATAAGAAAGACCTGTCTACACTTAAATTGTGTGTGTGTGAATATGCAAAATAGGATTTGTGGATTGAATCTAATCTAAGGCCTGGTGTATTCTATAATTGCCTCCCAAATATATCAACATTTTCTTCTACCAATCTTTTTATGCTGGTAGCATAGAAGATAACTCATTTAAATCAGCAGAACTGAAGCATGTTTAGACTGGTTCTTCACTGTTGTAGTGTAGCTGCATCTCATATTCTCAAGTTTAACCATTACATCTGATTAGAAAATCATATCCTCACTTATAAATATGTTAAAAAAAATCAAGAAGTGAAGGAAATAGTTTGGCTTCCCATATGCATTATTCATATTCCCATTGAGGGTAGAAAGAGTTCTTTCACTTCTGAAATGTAAAACATAAACCCCTGAAATTCCTTTTCCTTTTAGCTGAGGAAAATACTCCTTTCTCTAGAATGTTGTGAATAGGTGACATGGTCAGCATTCATTTTGCTCATAAAGTAATTTACTGATAACCCTTTTAGGAGGACTGAAAGTATCATAAAATGCATTTCTTTATACTGCAGAGAATGGCTGCAGTTATGCTACCAAACTTCACAGTATTTTAACTGCTTACCGAGAACTTGTACTACTTACTATGAAACTACTTTACTTAGCAATTTTATCCTACTTCATTTTCTTTTTGATTTGCTGAATGCATTCAACCTGCATTTTTAAAATGTTTTTTGGTGAATTTTCAAATTTCAGTGCAATTAATTTCTTTCCTTGCCTTGATGGTTTCATATCTAACTGTACATCTGTCTCACTATGTATTGACTGATTTAAAGACTAATTTTCAAGACTAAGCCTGAAAGGGACTATTACAACTACCTGGTTTTACCTTCTGCATAAGATTCAGCTCATAGATTTAGTTCTACCACTTTAAATCAGATAAAATTAAAATCTGTCCACATAAGTTTCTAGAAGCCTGAATTCAATGTATAAAGATTTCATATAATGAGAAAGTTTCTTCTTAGTTTCAGTTAAACCAACTGAATTAATCAAGCTAAAAATGTCTATTCTAATTTAAATTTCTGAAAGTAATGCAAATTGCAAAAAGTCATACTGAAAAGCCATTATAGTATGGAATGGTCTTATGTCTTCTGTTTTTCTTCACTGTTTTTGAGTCTTTGGACAGGTTTAGATTGGTTAGTCAAAATATGTTTATAGAGCACTAGATCTACTTAGTTTGTATTGCAGATATTTTCCTTCTCTACAGTTTTTTTTGGTACCTTCACTGCCTGGTAGATACACAGTATGTTTTATGGCTCTGTTAAATAATCTTTCTGACAGTGCTAATGGCTATTTCCCAGCACACAATTGCATCTGAAATAAACCTCTGACAACAAATCCACAATTTTTATGTTTCCAAAATGACTGTCACAAACAGTGCATCAAAGAAAAGTCAATTTTGCCCTATGCCCAGAAGCCACACAGTGATTTTGTTCAAGGAAAAGGGTGAAGGTAAGGACAAAGGCAAGACTCAGCTGCTTCTACACCACTGAACTCTGAACTAGCACTGCAAGACTGAAATAATAGCTGAAGATATTGACAAGGAGGTAAGACTTGGTATTCTACATGTAACATGTTTTATGTTAAAATGAATTAAAATATTTTGGAAAGTAACAGATCTGTGTCCAAACTTCTGTTCATTCTTTCAGCCATAAAACCTGATGTAGTTTCCCCAGACTGAACAAGCCTGGGCCTTCAACAGTCTTGTGCCTGGCATGACATACTTGACAACTTCTTGTTATGGGACTAGAGAGGGATATTTCAAAGACTGGACTTTTACACAATTTCTCACAGGAAAAGGACCTGGGAGTATTAATCAACATCAGCTGAACATGAGCCAGCAGTGTGCCCATGTGGCCAAGGAGGCCAATGGCTTCCTGGCTTGTATCAGAAATAGTGTGACCAGCAGGGACATGGAAGTGATTGTCCCTCTGTACTCAGTGCTGGTGAGACTGCACCTCAAATACTGTGTCCAGTCTGGGCCCCTCACTACAAGAAAGACTTTGAGGAGCTGGAGCATGTCCAGAAATAGTCAATGAAGCTGGTGAAGGGTTTAGAAAACAAGTTTTATGAGGAGTGGTTGAGGGAGCTGGGGATGTTTAGCCTGGAGAAGACGAGGCTGAGAGGAAAAATGATCACTCTCTACAACTGCCTGAAAGGGAAGTTGTAGTGAAGTGGGAGTCATTCTCTTCTCTACAGTAATGAATGATAGGACACGAGGAAATGGTTTCAAGTTGCACCAAGGGAGGTTTAGATTAGACATTAGGAACAACTTTTTCACCAAGAAGGTTATTAAGCATTGGAACAGAATGTCCAGGGAGATGGTGGAGTCACCATCCCTAGAGATATTCAAAAGACACCTAGATGAGGTGTTGAGGGATATGATTTAGTTTATTGATGGGTCTGGCAGTGTTAGGTTAGTGGCTGGACTTGATAATAAAGGTCTTTTTCAACTGTAATGATTCTGTATTTCTGTGAAATTAACTTTCCCCAAGTCGACACTGTTTCACTCTTGATGGTAATTGTTGAGTGATCTTTCTCTCTTCTTATCTTGATCCATGAGCCTTTTGTTATGTTTTCTCTCTCTCATCCAACTGAGGAGGAGGTGTGACAGAGCAGCTTTGGTGGGCACCTAGTGTCTAGCCAGGGTCAACCGACCACATATGATTAAAGTAGGCAAGAAAGAGGGACTGTCAAAAAGTAGAAACATAACACAAGTCAGATGTTTATGGTGACATTATGCAGATCTGAACACTGTACTGTGTAATATTTACTTTTTAAAAAGCGTATCACAGGCCACAAGATATGCTTATTCTCTATATACAGTACATCACTCAAAAGGCATTTAGAATAATAATTAAGTTCCCGGAAAAAAATATGAGACTAATCAATAGATCTTCTTGCTAAAGTAAAGTTTATATCTGAACAGCTTGATTTCATCTTCTTTAGTAGCAGTGTGAGTGCTTTTTGATCTGGTCTTATAAAATTTTACAGTAGACTCATGCGTGCAAATAACCGAGGCTTGAGGAAACAGCTTTATAGAAAATAAAAGCAGTATACATCATTCATTAATAAGATAATAGTAAGAATATGAAAATATTTGTTTGTTATGCTTTGGAACACAGGAAAGAAAAAAAAAAAGGCTGTTTCTTTGTAAATGACCACCTTGCAACTTTCTCCCACCTGTCCTTTTTTCTTATTAGCCCCAGTTGCCACGTGCCACGTGTAAGCTTGGGAATAGTCAGTAAAATCCACAGTGAAGGCTACTATGCAGGTGCTTAAATGCATCAGAACTTTATGACATGTTTAAGCATTAGAAAAATGTGGATATATGTATAGATACACACATGAAAATATGATACGTTTCACATGTTTACTCTGTAATTACACATTACCTTCACTGTGTTATGTTGACATTGCATGTTAACATTCATTAACATAGATTGCCAGAGGAAGATTTTAGTGAGATTCATCAAGTTCTGTTTGGAATGGAGTCCACTGCCCTCAGTGCAGGAGCTACTTCCATCTCACAAGAAAACAAAGGAATGTACAGTGGAAGGACATTTCCTTGGAACAAGGAACATGGGTCCACTAGAGTCCACAGAGTTGCCATATGCACAATCAGCCACGAAATGTTGGTATGACTGAAAAAAAAGAGACTGAAAGAGCTGGAACCTGGAGCTTTGGACGGTTTCCTAATCTGGGTGTTTCACCCTGCAAGAAGTGGTTGTTCCATCAGATGCTAGAGACGGAACTTGTTGAAATATTGTCAGGGCATGAAGTTTTATTACAAGTCAGGGATTTTTCCTTTGGTTTGGCTTTCTGCAGGTTGTTTTGCTCTTCATTGTGCATCTGGAATAGCCAACCAGTGCTGAGAAGTGGAAACAAGTTAGATTAGCAGAAGGAACAACTGCTGCATGAGGGGAAAGGTTCCTGTCCTCTGAGCAGCTGACACTGTGAGAAATGTCCTACCAACCAAAGCAAATTGCATTTGGCTTTTGGGTGAGATGTAAAGGCATGGCCCTACTCACCTACCCCCAATAAAAAGTGTCATACTTTATCTAGCAACATTAAAGAAGGAGCTTAAGAACACATGACATGGCTTTACATAGAACTCATGAGTGACGGAAACTGCTGTATGCAGCTGGCACAGGATGACCGATTCCAGTCTCCTGGCCTGCTGCAGTGGAAAAGTAGAGAGGGATCTGGTGAGACCTATGTGACCATTAGGACCCACTCTCTCTGAGTGAAAGCTCTCCCACTGCATGGATATAGATAGTTGGAAAAAGCACAGCTCTACGCTATTTACTTCTGGTGTTTCTCCAAAACTGAATTATGGATGAATCATGTGCTCCAAACATATCGAATGCTTCAAGATTTTTACCATGTGAGCCTGCTTGCATAGGCTACTATGAGCTTCTGCTTCAAAAGTCTAGCATTGGGCTTCTAGGAGTACCAAAAAGATGGATTTAAGATTCAAAAAGATCATACTTTGAATTTACAGCATATTGCCCAAGGTGCTATTTGCTCCAACAACTGTATATGTACAGTGTAAAAAATGTAATCTCTCATTTTTCCTCAAGAAATCAGCCTCCTGACTTGCTAAGGCGCTATTTCTGCACCATTATTATACCATAGATCTTGGTCCGAGGACTGAGGCCAACTCCTGATTGGTATTCTGTTACTGCAAACACCTGTTCCTTCTCAGTTTAAGAGACTGTGGTGAGTCAGGTAACAAAATATCTCCTGAAGGCTGTGGCTGTGGTTATCTCTAAGTAAATGAACCAAGAAGAAAATGTTCTATATATTTCCCAACCTTACTGATGTAGGTAAGTGTCCAGTTGCATCTCTAACTGCAAAACCTGCTCGGGTGAACACGAAAGAATATATGTGGCAAGGGTGTAAGAGCAGTTGCTCATAACATACAGCCACCAGGCCAAAATAGAATTTTCAAAGACTTTTTTTGTTATCCTCTGGATACCCTGACCTAGCAGGATGTAGCAAGAGAATTAAACTGAACAGACTGCCAAAATACCTGCTAATTAACTTTGTTTAACTTCCTCCAGTATCAGTCTATGAGCAGGATACAGTTTCAAATAATTAGGAATATGAAACCTTTAAAACTTCATTAACTGTTTAATTTTCTAACTGCTTTGTGTTAGCTGAATGATGGTTGAATGCTCTGGTTTTGTTAATATTTTGTTAGGGCCAGTGTTAGTGAAGAGGTGGTCTGTTTCTTTCTCTCTGTGAGCAGGAGGAGTCTCATATTAACTTCATGGTCTTAGCTCAGTTTGAAAGAAGGGATGCTGAGATTTACAGAGAAACAGCACAAAATAATTATACATAGCAGAAATGTAAAGTAAGAGGTCAAGAAAATTTCCTTCAACTCAGAGGATGCAAGCTGATCTATGTACAAGTACAGATCAAAAAAGCCCAAAATCCTTTTCATACAAAATTAGGAAAAGATCATGGCCAGCAATAGTCCCTCTCTGCTACTCATTGAACAATCTGCCTATTTATGATACTGCTAATCTGCCAAGAACTGTCTCCTAATTCCAAAGAAATAAAGGCATATTTTAATTTTTTAATATATATTATTACACAGGTTGGACTTTTATCTTTGCTGGGGGAATTGTCCAATTCAAGACAGCTGTACAGTGATTATACAGCTGCAGTTCATTTTCTTTCCAAGGGAGAGAAACTTTCTGTAGCTCCAAGAGAAATTATTTCCTCTCAAGATAGCTTTTGATAGTACTAAGAAACACCTGTTGAACAAAGTGGAAAGATCCTGAACAAAAAGGACACAGACAAGTAATTCAAGGATACAGAGATGCCTTCACCAAGCAAGGAGAGAAGCAAACTAATGTTAGTAAGCCTGTGCTGACACTCAAACCTGGTTAAGTATTCCTCACTTTGGGTACTTTTAAACTGATGGAAAATTGCTTATTGTGTCTCTGTATCACCTTCAATAGCATAGCAATATCCTGTATGTTATAGGCACAGCATAATTTTCTTCCTCATGCCCACAACCAATTCCTTGCAATAGACTGTGGTATTGTCAGCTTTCTTCTGCCTGAAAAAACTTGTATCTCTTTTAGTATTTATACTGCTGTGCTACTTCAAGCTGGCAATCCAGCTCCAGATAATCTTAGAATACTACTCACCTTCAAAAATCTAGAAACAGCATATTATTTTACTAGTTATTTATCTGCTTCTTGTATTAATCTCCTTTTATTTTAGCTTTTACAGTGATACATAGATTCATAGATCTCTTAATCCATAAGCACATAAGACCTCCCTCACTTAAAGAAATGCTAAGGTCAGCAATGTATCAATATGATTCATTTTCTGAAACTGGTGGATGTTTTCTATTTTGAGACAAATACTTCAGTTTAGCTGTTGTACTAACAGCAGCACCAGACCATGACAAGCCCCAACAATGAATGCAGGCTAACTGTGGATTTCAAAATGCAGCTGTAATTTATAGTAAAATCTAATTTACACTCTTCCTATGTTCATTCTAATTCACAGCTCACCTCACTTAAAGAAAGCCCAACCATACTAGGAACAGTGCTTCACACAGTCCTTTCTTCCTGGGTATCCAGCTCTGGTGTGACTGATCCCAAGAACTCACTTCTCCCAAGTTAATGTAAGTGAGACTTACTACTACTTCCTCACAACCCTCCACACCACTTTATTTAATCTCTTCTTGTTTAGGTTTGTTTAGTTATTGTGCTTGAGAACATTCCAGCACTGATCTCCTTAGGCTGATTTAAGGAAAGTGGCAGAGGTAGCCAGGAAAGGTCGGAAGCTTGTTGCTCTCTGAAGACCACACCCTCTGTAGCTTTCCACAGCAATCCCATTGCACTGCTCAAGCATGCTCAGGTTGAGCATGCATGCATGGCTGAGATGGAGTTAGTTTTCCCCATAGCAGTCCTCATAGTGCTGTGCTTTCTATTGGTAAGTAGAAGGATGTTGATAACTCAGCAATGGTTTGTCTACTGCTGAGCAGTATTCACATAGCATTGAGGTTCTCTCTAATGTTCCCTCTCACCTTCACCAGTAGGCTGCAGGTGGGAAAGATCCTGAAAGAGGACATAGCCAGGACAGATGATCCAAACTGACCAAAGGGATACTCCATATCATATGATGTCTGCTCTGCAATAAATGCTAAGAGGAGATTATTTGTTATATATGACATTTGTCTTTCAGAGCAACTGAAGCCCTGCTTCCTGAGAAGTGTCTGGACATAATCTGTTGATGGAAGGTAGAGAATGAAATGTTTTGTTTTCCTTTGCTTTTGTGTGTGACCTTTGCTTTTGCTTTATTAAACTGCCTTCATCTTCACCCATGATTTTTTTTTTCCATCTTATTTTCTCCCCTCTTGTCCTGCTGAGAAGGGGAGTGAGAGGGCAGTTTGGTGGGCACCTGGTGTCCAGCCAAAGTCAACCTACCACAACCTCAAAGATAAACCATCACAAAATAAATCACTCCTCCTACAATAACACTCCGTATCAACAACTTTCTACATGAAAACACCTACATTTACCCTTAGAAGCCAATCACCTCTATAGGGAAGCAAAAACATACTAGGTCCACAATAGCCAAAACACTCTGACGATTGGTGCAAAGTTTACATGAATGTGTGGTGCAATTTTGTTGGCATGTGTCAAAGCAGAATTGAGTCTGAAGTTTTTAAGTGCAACACCTTGCTGATACACCTGCTGTACTTCAGCGTTTATCACTTAAACCCTGCTATTTCCCCCTCAGAGGCATCTTGGTACTTCCACGCAAATCCTGGAGTTGCAATACCCCAGTGTTTCCCACCTTAGCGCTGTGCCCTGCCTCAGCGTCGTATCAGGGCTGGCTCTCAGTCCCTGTGGGAAGCTCGGGGCATGCTCCTGCCTCTCCATAACTGTGGAATGTTTCCCACCTTAGGCCCAACCCAGCTGTGCTTAGGATGGGACGCTGTGGGAGGATTTAGTCCCCATCATGGGCCTGAAGAATGCTGGCCCCACACTTCCCACCTGCCTATAAGCCAGCCCTGATGGGGATCCCTGCAGCCTGTGCCCCTGCTTGTGTAGTTCCAGCCTCTCCATTCGCTGGGGAAGGACTGTTCCTCCTCACTGCCCCGGGCAGCCTATCACCCACAGTAGACCTGAGAGCTGAGGCAGTGCCCTCTCAGTGACATCTCCTGGCACGTGTTGCTGCTACCACCATGTTGCTACTTCCTTGTAAGGTTATTTTATGTTGGAATCATGCTATTTAATTGTGAATGCAAAGGACAGAACACTTATTTGTTCTTATTTCGTTCTGATTTCTTAATTTATTTTGCACAGGATCTGAATTAAGTGAATTTTACATGTCAGAAAAGGCCCTTCATGCCAGTTACCAAATCTACTTGCAGAGCGAGCCAGGGCCAGCTCTTCTGCTAAAAAAATCTGAAATGAAGTCTTCTATTCCTCTCCTGCACATTTTCCAAGCATGAAATAACTAGAGTTCAGAGAGACTTGCAGTGGCTGGAGATCTTCCCTTATCTCCTGAACAGGTAGAAAAATGGCACCATTCTGAGAGGGTGATCAGATTTATTTTTAACATGGAAAAGCAGCAAGAATTTCTTTCCTCTCAGAAGCGGATGAACCATCTGGGATGAGTTCTCCCTCCCTCAAACCTTTATGTGTGAGACAGATGCTTAAGTTGAGAAGTTTAGCTTAATAATTGCTGTTCTGCAAAATAATATATACTGTTGGGGAAAAAAACCACAATCAAGGCTCTTGTAATATCTGGTAATTTTGGTAAAGCATGATAATACTAGGCCAGCACTTAACACTTTATGGATAGATGACATGGTCTCTCTTTATATGTCCTGATGGCTAAGTGGCAGACAGATGAGGGTGAGGATAGGGTGAGGATAAGAGCCCTTGAATAGAAAATCATCTGGAGATCAGGCAAGTGCTGGTCTCTGAGTACACATTTTTATCATGTTCAGAATAGACAGATAGTGATTGGCAACACTTCACTGTATGTTGAGTTGTTTCATTATTTCCTCTTAAGGTTCATTACTCTTTCATTCTACAGTCTGCTATAAAGGCTATGCTGCTGAATTGCAATCTACCATTGACAGAAGGACACAGTACAAGCTAGTCTAAATCACCCATTGATGCCTCTACGGGTAAGGACCAGAGCTCACTAAAAACATAGACGTAGTAACATTTGCCATGTGAAATGCTGCTGTCTCTATCACCTTTCCTCTGAGATTCTGCTGCTTTTTTTTTTTTTCCCTTGTAGTTGCATTGTAGGTGCACTGGCTGATCTGCACCACTGTGGTGTTGAAACTATAACATTTCCTTGTTATTTGGCTTGGTTTCTTCATTACTTCTTTGTCAACAGAGCGCTCCCTGCTTTTACTGTTACGTACCACAAAGGATGGCAACAAAAATATGTGTGCAATTAGCTAGCACACTACAGGAGGCAACTGGATGTAGGCACCAGCCCTTAACTTAGCTCACTTGCTTTGTTACCTTCTTATGTGTAACTAGTATACACAGAAAATGACATTTTTTTTTCAGTAAGGCTATTAAAAAATATCCCTATTAACCATTCTAACCACTCTTTCATGATGTATTATAATTTTTATGAGGATATTTGGAACAGAGTAAGCAATACGGTATGGAACATTAATATAATGAAAGTATGGTGAAAGTAAGGTAAGTAAACCCTTCTTTTATCCAAAGAACAGAAGCATTCCTGGGTATTTCACCCAAAAAAATAGAAGCAATTTCCTGATAATAGCTCAGGAAACCTGAAGTCACCAGGTAATACAGAGATATGATGTTACTGGCTCATGATTTGACAGTAATTACACTAATTGATGCTTGCTTTAATTGTGGGAGTTTTATCTCTAGCATCAAGTATTATTCTTAAAGAAAAATTATTCTTCCTAAAGAAAAGACTGTCCACATTTGTATATGAACACAAAAGGCATTAATGGACTACTAGTTTGTATGGAAATTATTATTTCATTCAGAACATTTTTTAAAATATATCAATGGAAAGAATGGTTTCCTTTTTATTATCCTAGTTTTTGTAACATTTCTCTCCTGCATCATATATTAATGAATTTCCTTATATCTGAAACTACAGACAAACTATTTCTCTTACAGGACTTCAGAAGAAATGTTTTCATTATGAGCAATTCTGATGTGTGTATAGTCTTCTAATGTATTTGAAAATTTGAACAAACCTTCTGTTTTCAAAATGTTATCTTCAACGAATGAAGAAAAAAAAAAAGAAAGATAAAGATTTAAAGCTTTGTGGGGACAATGCAAATTGTTTCAGGTGTTTCAAATTATAAATAAGAATAAATTCAGCGCTGTAAACTATATAAGATTAATCCAATGCTGAAGACTGAAGCTGTTCCTTATAAAACCAGTTCCTCTAAGAAAGCTTATTTCTTTCCTTGAACATCTGTAGAAGATTCTATCATCCCTGCATACTTTACATCTCAAGCACTTTTCAGCTCACAGAGTGCTGCAGTTAACCTAGAAAATTAATTGCCTGTTGTAAAGCTTTTTCAAACTCTTTTTTTTTAAATTCAAAAGTCATAACGTCAAAGAAGCCAATGCTACAAGAGAAGCAGCTGCAATGTGCAGTCGGTTAAATTGTGCATGCTAAGACTTCTTTTTCTTACTGATTTGATCTGTTGTAGGTGAAACATACCAACAGCAAAAAATAAAAATGTATCAGAGATATGATTTAGGAGTTATTTTGCTTTCTTGATATAGAAAAGGGGAAAAGGGATTCTGACATCAGATAAATTTGCACTAAGCAACAACAAAGGTACAATTCTGTCTTGGTCTCCATGGATAAGATTTGTTGCAAAAAGTGAATGGGTTCCAGCAAAGCTTCCGGTGTGCTTTGTACCATTGAAGAGGCTAAAAAGGTTGCCTGAAGTAAAGGCAAAGTGTTGTTCTTGATGCTTATGCCTCCTCACAAGCAGGCATGAGCAAACCATGAAAATATGAACCATATCAAAGGTCCTGTCATCCTCATGATAAGGAAGAAACCTAGAGTGGGAGAACGCACAAAATGTTTTTTTTATGAGCACTTTTAAGAAGCAATGTACAGCACGATCCAGTGTGCCCTTGCTGGGAAATCATATGGTCTCAAAGTAGAGAATGGTATTATTCATTTTGCAGTCCTCTTATAGACAAGTAAAGGAAGCTTTTGTCTAGAAACTGTGTTAGTCACTATAAAATGACATGATTCATAGAATAAATTTGTACAGTTCCTACTTCAAATCTTCAAAGGTTTGTTCCAAGCATTTTTATAGGATTATTATACAATGTCTTGTTAAGATGTACTACCTATGCTTTCCCTCAATGTTCCTCCTCATAAATTTGCCACACTTTGATATCATTTCCTTCTAGTCTTCATTTGTACTTATTTATTTACTCCTATCAGTAGATAAGGATAAAAACCCCAACATGGCCTATATAATTATATGCTTTGGGTTTTGTTTCAAAGACTTGGAAAATGGTTCAACATAGACAATAGCACAGCTTTTGTGTGAATGTCTGAACATGAAAACTGTAGTTTGATGAAACGAAGCTCTTTCAGAATAGTCAATTAAATAGTATCAATAATGAACTATTTTCCTGAATTTTTAGAAAGCAAGCTGGGTAAAAGTCCTGAAAGTCACTGTCACTTCCATTTAGGCCATTTCACTCTCATACTTTAAAACAGTTCCTGCTAGGATTTTCTCTTCTCTCTCCTACTGACTAGGAAGGCTTCTGCTGGTCCTGAAAAAGATTTTAGAAGGATTCACAAGGAAAATCAATAGTATTTGCTTCTCTATTTGTAGAAGCTAAGCTACTTCTACCTATGAAGAAAAATAATTTTTTCTCTTTCTACATAACCCTGTTTTGCACAAGGTTGATACACATTTATATTACTAGTTACCAAAAGGTCCAATATGAGGAAACTAGTGTGAGGGAAACTAGTTACACTGACTACAGCTTTAGCCTCTCCCTTTCCCTATTCCAAGCACCAGAAAGACCAGATATTTGACTGTCAAATACAGGAAAATATCTTTGTTCTCGTGGTCTCATGAGTAAAACGGAACTTCAAGGGCAGTCTTTAGTAGACTAGACACATTTCAAAATAAATCGGATCAATATATCAAACACACTTTTTCAGTCAGAGTAGGGCATGAGATTTGCTCAAGAGGCCTTTCTAAACTAATTCACACAAAAGCCTTTCCTAGCGCTATGAAGATTTTTTAAAAATGGATAATTAATAAATCAATGCAATATCACTTCTTTTGTTCAGGCATCTATAAAGATAATGATCTTATCTCCTATTAATAACTTGTACAAAACTCCTTAAAAAATGCTGCACATTTTTAAATAGATTCAAGTACATTCAACTAAGTAAAAAACCTAAAAACTTTTAGCATGTCTTTTTCATGTCTCTTTAGCAGCTGACTAAAATGTGCAGAACTCTAAAAACTGTGATAACAGGAGAGATGTGCGTTTTTTTGTCTTCCTCCTTTAAACATACAAAGATATTTAATAAAATGAATCACTGTGTAAGGTGTTGCACTTAGAAAAGCGTAGGCAAAAAGGGCCATTTCTAGTATCTTATCCAACCCAGAGCAGAAATCAATTGGCATAATGAGCATTTCTTAAATAGCATTAGCTTAACAGATCATTACAGAACAGGTTCTTCTGCAGGTAAGTCACATCATGTCCTCTCCATGGGGAGTGGGATTACAGAGATGGCTCACAGTGGCCAACTTGAAATCACAGCATCCTCTAGGTTGGAAAAGACCTTTACGATCATCAAGTCCAACTGGTAACCTAGCACTGCCACGTTCACTGCTAAAATGTAGCACTGATCCCTATAAGCTTGCTTTCTATCCTTCCTTGCCCTTCCTTTTCACCTTCCTTTTCCTCTTCCTCCTTCTCCCTGTTAGAACCTTTTTATAACAAGCTCAGTCAAACTTATGACTACATGTCCCAAGCTCCTCCCTGCAGTTTACCATGTAAGTCAACTTAAAAGACCGAGAAAGCCAGGGCAAAATAATTACAACAAATCAAAGTACTCCTAGTTAGAATGTATTGCAAATAGCTTCCTGCTTGATAAAATAAGAGGTTCTGTGTGAGCAGATCTATGGATTTCTGCAGTAAGACATCGAGAGAGGAAGATGCTTACGTAGATAGCTCTGGCCCAAGACATCACTACACTCCGTGGCACCACTTACTTGAAAGTCAGCAGAACTTAAAAGGGACAAGATTCTAAAGTACATAGATTTTCATAGGTACAATTAATGTTTTCTCAATAGTTATGTATTTTTCTCAAGTGCCAACTTAAAAGGTTATAAAAGAAAGTTAAGTACTTTAGAAAATACCCTCACCAATTGCTTGGTTCTCAAATCACTCACTACCACATAAGCATATCAAGAGCAAGTATAGCAGAAAGGCAGACACGAGATTCAGTTTTAATAGATTCATAGTACTTCAGGCATTGTAAAAAAAAAAATCAACAACCTTCTTCTCAGCTCAGAACCGGAAGAGCTGGTTCTCAGCTGAGTTATTATTTAAGTTTAAAAATGAAGACAAAACTTTCAGAAGAATGAGTAAGTTACCTTGCACACGTGATGTTTTAGGAGAAAGCTGACAACAACAACTGCTTATGCATCTTCTCCGAGGAATTAACTTCCTGCTACCACAGTTTTCCAAAGCAGACCTAAAACACTAGGTGTGTTAGCATGAACATTGTATTTGAATTTCAAATAAGAGATTCCTCTTTTTCAGTCTGAGGAAAATATATTGATTTTAAGATAAATCCTGTCTCAGGAGAGAAGGCGGCCTACTAAGCAGCACAAGGGATCAGCATAAGCATATTAATAATGCAATTATTATAACCCAACAAATAAGACAGAGAGAGCACTCTAATTAAAACTAATTATCGAGATGAGAACAAGCTGAAATTGATATTTTGCAGCCACTACTGCTGCAGATATAACTAATGTTCATGAAAAATGCTTTAAACTGGAAGCTGCAGAGACAATTTAGGTATCAGTCTTCAAAAAACTTAACTCTGCAACCTGAGAAGATTATGTGGTAAGAATGTTATCAAAGAACCACCATTGGTCCAATTTTCCTCCCAGATTGGTAAGTGAAGGAGAGCTAGTCTGATAGTGCCAGAAGGCAGCACCATTATGAAGATAAAATAAAGCCAGTGACTTCTGTAAATTGCTATAGAAACCTCTGAATTCTTGAGCACTAATTGCACATCTGCCCACAGGGCTTCAGTTAGTGAATTGTAGCAATGGTTACACATACACTAAGGTTTTGCTTGAATAAAGTAGAAAATGCATAACAATGCTTGGTGAATTATTTTCATATTACTGCCAACGGTTGTAAAACAATACACAAGGGAAATGTGAACACTTTTTCAACAGCTTTCTAGTCTCTGTAAGGTGAAGGCTGGGACAAATTGAGGCAGTCTTCCAATTATAACTAACTGTAAGTCTTAGCTTTCCATTTTTTTCTGCAGCATTACCTTTACCTGAAAAAAATATGATTATGCATTATACACAAGAGGCAAAACCAGCTACATGTAGTTAGGCAAAAAAAGCTAGATTAAAAACAGCACTCGAAGCTATGAAGTTATGTTTGCATTACAAATGGATGTTTGTACTTTTGACAATAAACTGAGACTATCCATAGTTTCTCTTGCCAAGGAACCATCACGGAGTTATATTGACTTTTATTTCTCTTGTCCTGTCTTTATGCTATTACAGATTTCTTACGGATTTAGTGGACATAACTGATGAAACATCTATCCTCCCTAATAGAGATTTCTAGAGGTTTTAAGACACAAAACTCTCACTGGTTAAGGCAGTAGGATGCCAAAATTCTCACATTATTTTTTTATATTTAAGAAAGTTCAAAGAAACCTCCAGGGACTCCACAGAGCTCTCTATTGTTTTTCAACTAATCCTAGTGAAAAAATGGAAGAATAAGAATTTGAAAATAGAGGATTCTACTAAAAATTTCCATATTATTCTAACGGGATTTGAGTCCCTGGCCTGCACAGTTAGATGCATGTCTGAAAGAAATAAAAAGTAAACAGTACCTAGGGTTGTAAAAGGATAAATAGGAAAATTAATTTCATGAAAGGTAATTCATGACAACCTGACCTTCAAATGCAAGCAACTTCTTAAACTACATCTGGTGTCTTTAAAAAATAGCCCCCCTCTGTCTCTTTACATATATGTATGTGTGCATATATGTGCACATTGATTGTATATTCAAAAAATCTTGCAAAATACCACATAAAATTAGATCAAGTACACAGGCACAGAAAAGTGATTCTATTAAGCAAGTAGAAGAGAGTTATGTGCAGACATCTATTTAGTAGTGCTTTTCATAGTTTCTAAGAAAAAATGTTTATCACATTAATAGAATCACTCAGAATTAAAAATAAAATTGAAAATAGAAAGTCTGGTCTCAAATTTGCAACAACTCTCAAATACAACATTTTCAAAAGTTTGGAACAAGATTCATTGAATAGTGGGCAGTCAGATAATTACTGGCAATACAGTCTCCCCTGGGTTTGAATGCACAAAAAGCAGAAAAAAGCCTCACACTTGGTGACTCCGCCACCTCCCTGGGCAGCCTATTCCAATGCGTAAATAACCCTCAGTGAAAAAGTTCTTTCTAATATCCAACCTAAACCTTCCCTGGTGCAACTTGAAACCATTTCCTCGTGTCCTATTTTTCATTACTGGAGTGATGAGATCAACCCCCAGCTCACTACAATTCCCCTTCAGGCAGTTGAGGAAAGTGATCATATTTCCTCTCAGCCTCCTCTTCTCCAGGCTAAACAACCCCAGCTCCCTCCACTGCCCTTCAGAAGGCTTGTTCTCCAGATCTGTCACCAGCTTTGTTGCCCATCTTTAGACACACTCCAGCACCTCAGTGTCCTTCTTGTAGTGACGGGCCCAGAATTGAACATAGTATTCAGTATCCAGAGCCTTTACCGAGCATTTATGAAAACCATTGCTACTATGTTGATATCTATGGGAAGAAAAAGTTAATGTGGAATTCAAGAAGTTTGCTTTATTTAGACCAAAAGTGACAGATTACCAATTTTTTTAATATATTTTGAACAAAACCCATGCAATATGTCATAGAAGTAAAGGATGAGTGTCAGGAGGATGAAGCCAGGCTCTTCTCAGTGATGGTCAATGATAGGACAAGGGGCAATGGGTATAAGCTGGAACATAAGAGGTACTAAAGAAATATAAGGAAGATTTCTTCACTATGAAGGTGACAGAGCACTGGAAGGGGCTGCCCAGATGAGTTGTTGAGTCTACTTCTCTAGAAACATTCAAAACTCACCTGGATGAGTTCCTGTGTGACCTACTCTAGGTGGTCCTGCTCTGGCATGGGGTTGGACTAGATGATCTTTCAAGGTCCCTTCTAGCCCTTGAGATTCTGTGATTCTGTGAAGCAGAAAGTAAAATTACACTAGTGCTATTTTTCACATGGATTTGATGAAATACTAATTCTTTGGCTTTAAAGACTGAACTGTTGACTCTTCAGTGGGCTGTTTCCTTTTCCCTCAAAGAATTGAATAAGTATAGTCTTGTACCGAAAATACTGGAATCAGTAGCTTAGAGCTGTTTAAGAAATGGTATAAAATCTTGATTGCAGAGGTTTGGATCAAATGATTATCAGTGTGGCTCAGCATTGCTAACTGGACTGTGCCAGGGTTGAACACAGGGCTGTCTCTTACTGCCAGAAAGATTCCCAAGTCCTGCACAATTCTGCATTCTCCAGGGTGAACTTTCACTCAGTCATTCCTCAGCTGTCTTTGCAAGATGTACTTGATGAGAAGGGTACCCTCAGGTCACCTATTGCCCTTTTGTGGATATGGGCCAGTGTAGCCAGAGTAATTAAAGAGAGCAGGAGTATATGTTTATGAAATTTAGAAGACGGTAGCTGAATTTAATTTGACATATATTAGGAAGTGTAAAATTATGTGAACACTTATTTGAACAGTGTGGAAATGAAAATATTGTATATGAACCAGAAGTTATTTCTCAGTAAAAATTTAAAAGTCCTTGAAATAGCTTAGAAATAAAAGGGTATGTGAGAGGAAAAAAAAAAAAAAAGAAAAAAGAAAAACAAGAAAAAAAGAAAGATGAGCTAAATGTGAATTTTCATGAGGGAAGTCTAACCTGCTTATTTTAGTACATCAAACACTTTACTGAGGTTTTAATCAAATATCTTTCACATACCTCTGTATAATTCTGCTAGGACTGACCGAAAAACTGAAAAGATGATGCTTTTCATAAATACATTGACAGCACATAACTGAGTTTTCACAGTTACAAAGATGAATCGTTATATTGTTTTGATATTGTGTAGTTTCGCTCCAGGAAGAAATTTTGCTGGCAAATCAAGAAGACTCATCTGAAACATGGCTTTGTTAATTTTCAGACATCAGATTGCAGGAGGCAAACACACAGTGTAGGGAAGTAGTCTGGAATCTATCCATGTAACATACTCTAATTATAACTTGTGTGTCATCTTTCCAACAGGCTGTGTGTTTACAAGAAACTGTCACTGACTTTTGACATATGTGAGAGCAATTGGTTTGGACAGTGTTTTTAACCTATGGGAAGTTGAGAATGTCCTTTTCTATTTATGTTTTTGATTCTCAATATGGTGCATAGCGTCATTTGCTTTAGAGCTCTAACGGGTGAGTAGTCCAGTTTTCCTTGGTAGTCAGCAGAGAGAAGTGACTTCTGGAGGCCATTTTAGAGTACTTAAATTCATCTTTTGTCTGTTGTTTACTTATGAAGCTTAGATTCCGTAGTGAAGACACATAAATTTGGTCATTTCCGAGCATTAAAAACAAATGCTGTATCATTAAAATATCAATAATGTATATTGATCTCATAAGTAAGTGCAGATGTTGGTCAGAATTTGCTTTTAATGTTTTTCTCTCAAGGTGAACAAGGTGGCACAAGCTCTTAAGCAGCTTTATCTTGTCACCATATGTTTAATGACCGATTCATATAAAATGAATAGAACAAGTGACAGAACACAGCCTTGTACCTGTGAATGCACTTTATCAGAATGCACTAATTCATATAAATTACCGGGAAGCTCTTCTAAATGTATGTCTTGAAAATTTTTGCTTTCCTAACCCATTTCATCTGTTAGATTGACTCATATGAGTGATAACATAATGTATAAAGAACAGCATCCTCTCCTGCTTATTTTTCCCTTTGTTCAGATCTGAAGGAGGACTATCATGGGTCAGTATTTAAATCCCTTGAGAAAGAAAATCAACGTGATGTGAGAATTTGGGAGAATCATATGAGAGAGAAGCTTGCAATACCAGTCTGAGTGCCTGAACTGATAAAATTTTGGTTCTCAAGTCTTGAATTTTTAAAACTAAGGTAATAAAAACACAGAAGTGCTTTATTAATTAATAGGAAAATTACATAGGTGATGCCTAGCCGGATAAGCAGCTGCCGAGTAAGGTGAGCACTGTGAAAAGTTCAGTTGGTGATTGAGTGCTGGGTATAGTCTTGGCAAAGCAGCCAAATCTCCATGGTTTTTGGTTCCTTAGATTTATTTGTGAAAGGGTTTTTTAATATGAATTTGATTTTATACTATCTAGCATCTTGGTAACACTTTTTCTCCCATTGAGCTTAACGTGACCTGAAACGTTTCCATTTCCTGAACTGAAAAACAGACACACACACACACAGAGAGAGAGAGAGAGAGAGAGAAACAGCTCTCCACCCCCAAAATGCTAGTAAGGAAAATAACTATATGAGACCAGAAGCTTCAAAGTTTGGAGAGTCACAGAACTGATTTCAGATTTCATATTTAGATTCTTTAAATGTTCTCTAAGATTAAAAGTAGGGTATTTAAAAAAAAAAAATCAACATTCTCTGAGAATCATGACCAGGCAAAAGGCAAATAAAATCAGATGTTTTCAAAGAAGCAGTACTACAATAACAACAATGAAATTTCTGCTGCTCCAAGACATTAAGAGGACTGTACCTTCTCTTTCCACTGTGATTGTCTGTGATACAGTGACTTTCAAAGTCCTTTCTAGACCCACATTTGTTTATATAGCTAAAAAAGAAAATAATTTAAATAGTTTTCAATTCTCTTCATTATTTCTAAACATTTCTATAGTATTTTTATGATGAATATGTAGGAAAGAGGGAAAACATAAATTTTTAAAAGCAGACTCACAGCTGCAACTGATTAGAGCTTCTTAATATTAATATTAAAAAAATAAGTAAGCTTATTGTAAGCCATTATAAGTTTGAAGTAAATAGTATCTGGGTTTCTTGCTATATCTATATTTTATGTAATTAATAAGTAGGAAAGGCCCTGACTTTTAATAACTCATTAAGGGAATCTAGCAATGCAAGAAGCTGAACATCATTATATCCCACTGGAATGTTTTTCTTTAGCACAGACTGCAGAAAATTTGAGAGTGATTAATAAGGAGTCTTGCTCAGGCAAGCACTGCTCAAATCTGTTTTTCATATGAATTCCCTTCTGAACACCACTCTAGATCTCTAAGATTACTATTATGAAACTGCTTTTGTTTATGAAAGACTACAATTGGCTAAGATAACTGTCTCATTATTCTTTTTTTTTGCAAGGCAAATAATAGTGTTATCAAATGACTAAGGATGCCAGTGGCAAATTACGCCAATGTTTCTTTATTTTCCAAATTCCATTTTGCTATTTCTGATTAAAGTCAGTAAAAGTGATGCAGGGGCAGATCCACTATCAAGTTTAACAGTCATTACTCTGAGCAAACCCATTCAGGAGGGATGATGTTTATAGCTAAAGAAACATCATCTATAATCAACTGCTGTTTAAATGACCGAATTAATACTTGTTTACAATGAGCAGAGCAGCAAAACCTGTTTCCACTGTTCTAATTAGTGTAAAATCTACCAGTGTTTATCCTAAGGGACCTAATTTTGGCCCAATTCAACAAATATTCAGCAATTCAATAATTCAACAAATTATTTAACCTACAATTCAGACTAAATACTGAACCAAAACCACGATTTTTGTCCTGCCTTCAGGCAAGAGTTTCATTTTGTATGTGTTATGGTACTAAGTAGTACAGCACAAGGAAAACTAGTTGGTCAAACCAAACAGTTAACTCCAGGGATTCAAAACCCACAATACACACATTTCCAGTGGTTTTAACATAACTCCGCTTCAGTTTGGTTGATGAATATCCATCCTCTGCCTCAGCACATTAAATATATCAATCCTCAGCTCAGCCTCAGTTGGAAGGCAGGATCCAGGCTCACCCTGAGTGGGGAGTGCTGAGGTACAGAAACAGAGATCAGCAGGAGATTTAGTTCAAAAACACACTCCTGATCAAGATTAATACACAAATGTAGATAAAACCTAAGTGAACACCTGAGTTTTCTTGCATTCAGCCTAACTTTATGTATTTTCTACGTCCTTCACATAGAAATTTAGGAAAGAATTACTGGGAGTAAACTTCCAGAGCCTAATTTATGCAGGCTTAAATCGGTGTCTGAACTGCACCTGTACCTTTAGGGCAAATAACCTTCTCCAAAGCTATTTGGATACATTGCATTCCACTACTACAGGGGTTGTCCTTTGCAAATAATTCTCTGTCCAGTTTCTTATTTCATTTAAAATCACTAGTCTTTGCTCAAACATATTAGCTCGTCCTTGTTATTCAAGGGAATATTAGCATTTAAAATAAATACAATCTATCATGCA
Source organism: Urocolius indicus (assembly GCA_013401255.1). Taxonomy (NCBI): domain Eukaryota; kingdom Metazoa; phylum Chordata; class Aves; order Coliiformes; family Coliidae; genus Urocolius; species Urocolius indicus. The sequence continues at coordinate 106,316 of WBNH01002441.1, read as the reverse complement.
GGGATTTTAACAATCCTATATAGACCTGTACTGCTGATTCTCCTCAACTTCATGACTTTAGGGTCTACTAGGGTTGAAATGAATTCTTTCTTGGTTTGTGTGTGAGAAATCTAACAATTCAGCCAATTTGAATCCAGACCTCTCAGAGTAAAAAAAGGTTCTATGGCATGAAGAGAAGGCAACATTTAGTGCTTCAGAAATATGTAGGAGAAAGCATTCAGTGATCGTCTGCCTTTGCACGTATGCTGAAAAATAACAGACTTTTCCCCATCTTTATTAACAATGATTAATTGAGCAGTGTCATTTTATCCTTTTAGAATTTTTGTATTAGCCTGAATCTAGCAGAGTGCAGTATAATTTATCTTTGCTTCATCCAGAAATTTATCATGTTTTTAGATGAAAACACACAGAATCGGGAGGTGGTCAAAGGCACATTAATTGTGGGCTACTTCTTGGGCTATCAATGTTAATTCTAATAATCTTTGTGAATAAAATCTTTTTTTAAACTTTGCATATTTTGTGACGATAATGAATACTTCCAACACAAATTTTAGGACCTAGTTTGGCATTTAATTCTGTAGGTTGATACTGCTTTCAAAGTAAAATTTTACTCATTACCTAAAATTGAGATACTTCCAAGTTTTTCATTAACTACAGTATTAGCATTGTTTCCATTATACCCTGTATTTCCGTCTCTGCAGCCTTGATAAGGTACACGATCCTAAGGGAGAATGCAGGCACAAGGATTCTACTCTTGACATAAAGGATGTCTAATAAAGTAACCTGTGGGCCAGAGCCATTCCTGACTCTTTAACATGAATTGCTAAACAAGTAGCCCACAGGCAAAGCACAGTTTAGTTTTCATTAGCTTCTATCATATCTCAGTCAGTCACTGATGTGGAAGCATCAAATGGAAAGCATCTTGCTCTGAGAGGATGTGGATTTGATCCTGATCTTGATGGTTTTAACTAGCATGAAGAATCCAAAGTGTGGACATTGCTATAACTGCTATTATGTCTCTTATCTTAGCTTCTCATGACTCTAGCATTGCAGCTCACAGTCTGATTTCTTCTGCTATTATTACAGACCTTACTCCTGCCTGCTCATGCATCCCTGCATTACACTAAATAAATAATACCAGTAATAAGTTTACTACCATTGTAGGATCAATAATTTTAAACAGCTTCCTGTGTCTTTTCAGAGTTCTTGCTGCATTTTCCTCAAATTTAATGGTGCCTTTGAAATCGTAATCATAATCAATGTTTCTTTTCCAAACATCAACATAATCTCCTTTAAATTATCAGTGATTAGATTTTTCCCTTTGACTTCAATACTACAGAATAAAGTTACCTTTTCTTTTTGCAATATGGCTTATATAGACAGTCAATATATCCTGTGTAGACCTTACAAAAGAGGTTCAGGATAACCAATAAAATATAGATCCCTTTGTTAAATGACGATGTACCTGTTGTCCCTGAAAATTACTTTTGGGGTACTATTTCTTTCCTTACAGGTGTATTTTCTATTGTTTGTATGATCCCTATATTAAAATTTAACTGAAGTCCCCTGTGTTGAAAGATTTTCAGGCATTGGGTGCACAGCCACCATCAGTGAGTTGTTCTCTGGTCTCTCCTGCTTCTAGTCATGTTTCTGTGCTCTGCTTTTTTGCTTCCTTTTTTTTTGGTTTTTTTTTTTTTTTTTTTTGGTCTCTGGCAGGTTGAAATGTCATATGCAATGCAGACAACTAATGTTCACTCTTGTAAGAGTTGACCTCAGCTCAATCTTCATCTGTGAAGAGGGATGTAATATTCTTGCTCTTCCAATCATGAAAGGCAAAATCTCCCCAAGCAGGCAAGAACTCCAGTTCCAGTGGTTTAACTGCCATTAGTGATAAAAGTGTGCTGATTGAAAGGAGGGGAAAAAAAAATCAGTAGCAATAGCATGCTATTTATAGTCAACTGTCCAGAAAGAAAGAAAAAGAATTAAAATCTTTTGAAGTTAAGAGCTGGTTATTTAGCTTTAGACGTGGGAATGCTTTAACACAATATCTTTCAAACACTTAAGCACATGATTAGCTATTCTGCTAGTTATACAGAAATCAGTACAATATCCTATGATATTCCTATTTCAGGATATATATATCTAGCTACATGTACAGATATTTTCCATATGACTATGTAAGTAGCAATTGAGTGTATGTATTTTCCTTAAATATATTAAGTAGTTAGATATTGTTTGATCATGGACACTTGTCAAAATCACAGAATCACAGAATCACAGCATGATAGGAGTTGGAAGGGACCGCTAAAGACCATCTAGTCCCACTGCCCTACTGAACCAGTTTGTTTAAAAGCTTCTTGACCAGGAACAAAAAGGCAAGATTAACTTTCCTATTTGTATTTTTTTAACCACAATTTTTGCTTTGTCACTTTTCTACACCCTGTTCTCTTTACAGACTGACCAGGCTCCCTCTGGTGGTTATTTAACAACAATATTACTTTGCTTAGGGCCACACACAAACCCCGAAATTAAAGACTGATTTCATTAGCATTTCTTGGTCCAATGATAATTAAGAAAAATTATGAAACTATGAAATTATGAAACATTTATTAATTATAAGGCTTCGTGTATTAATTATAAGGCTTTGTGTACCTTTAATTATAAGGCTTTGTGCTTACTGTTGTGCAATCTGAATCGTAATATGCTTTTTGAGCTAAAAACATTTAAAAACACCATTAGGATTTTTTAAAGGAAAGTAAGAAGGGCTTTTTCAAATTCATCAGCAGCAAAAGGAAGATCAAAAAGAATGTGAGCCCACTGATGAACACAGAGGGTAGCCTGGTGATGGAGGATGTAGAGAAGTCAGAACTACTGAATACCTTCTTTGCTTTAGTCTTCACTGCCAAGGCCAGCCCTCAAGAAGCTTAGTCACTGGAGGATAGTAGGATACTCTGGAGAATGGAAGACTTTCCTTTGGTGGATGAGGATGGGGTTAGAGACCTATTGGGTATGCTGAACACCCATAAATGCTTGGGATCTTCCAGGATGGACTCATGAGAGTTGAGAGACCTGGCTGACATTATTACTAAGTCACTCCATCATTTTTGAAAAATTGTGAAGGACTGTTGAGGTGCCTAAGCACTGGTGGAAGGCCAATGTCACTCCAGTCTTAGAAAAAGGCAAGAAGGAGGACCCAGGAAACTACAGGCCTGTCAACCTCATCTCCATCCCTGGAAAGGTGATGGAACAACTCATCCTGGATGCCGTCTCAGAACACTTAAAGGAAAAAGATAGTTATCGAGGGAGTCAACATGGATTCGCCAAGGGGAAATCCTGACTGACCAATCTGATAACTATCTATGAGGGCATAACTGACTGGCTAGATGAAGGGAGAGCAGTGCATGTCATCTACCTTGACTTCAGCAAGGCTTTTGATGCTGTCTCACACAACATCTTCATCAGAAAGATCAGGCAGTGTGAGTTGCATGAGCGGACTGTGAGGTGGATCAAGAGTTGGCTGAATTATAGAACTCAGAGAACCAAGTCAAGTTGGAGGCCTGTGGTCAGTGGAGTTCCACAGGGATTGGTTCTGGGCCCAGTCTTGTTCAACATCTTCATTAACGACCTGGATGAGGGGACAGAGTGTACCCTCGGCAAGTTCCCCGGTGACACCAAACTGGGAGGACTGGCTGATTCCCCAGAAGGCTGTGCTGCCATTCAGCAGGATCTTGACTGGCTTGAGAGTTGGGCAGAGAGGAACCTCATGAGGTTCAGTAAGGACAAGTGCAGAGTCCTGCATCTGGGGAGGAGTAACCCCATGCACCAGTACAGGCTAGGGGTTGACCTGTTGGAGAGCAGCTCTGCAGAGAGAGATCTGGGATTCCCGGTTGACAATTAACTAACCATGGGCCAGCAATGTGCCCTCATGGCCAAGAAGGCCAATGGCATCCTGGGATGCATCAAGAAGAGTGTGGCCAGCAGGTCAAGAGAGATTCTGCTCACCTCTACTCTGCCCTGGTGAGGCCTCACTTGGAGTCTTGTGTCCAGTTCTGGGCTCCCCAGCTCAAGATGGACAGAGAACTTCTGGAGAGAGTGCAGCGCAGAGCCACCAAGATTATCAGGGGACTGAAACATCTTTCTCATGCAGAAAGGCTGTGAGATCTGGGGCTGTTCAGCCTGTAGAACTCCTGAAGTTTACAGTGGTCAGTTAAAGCTGTATGTATGGACACAAAACTTTGCTTTACTGAAAGAAATGTATGAATGTAATTTCTCTGACTTAATGACTATATAGAATGCTCTCTGAGATTTTCTACTTCATTTTAAGTTCTGAACAATAGTACATTTTTCTGTGCTTTCCATATAGATGAACTGTTGCAGGAATATGTAACGTATTACACAAATTTTGATATAATCTTTCTAATTTAGAGATGACTAATAGATAAAAAATTAATTACTTGTATGACTGTTAAGTCAATGTAAGCAGCCACGAGGTAGGTTGGTATCATTTGATTTGAGTCAGTCTATATTAGGTTGTCTACATTTTCTTAAATGTGATTAATTATTGTTAAATAGCTGAGAGAAATGTGGATTATGCTGATTTCTACTCAATAATGTAATATAGCAAAATTCCAAGCATTGAAATTCTCCTTCGGAATTTTTACAAGGGAATTAATATTGTAAGAGCCTAGCACAGATTACTCCTAACACAGTAGAAGCACAAATTGATTATTTTCAATCGTTACTATATACTATTACACTTCTCTTTGAGCCGTACATTTTTATACAGTACTGCAAAAAACTTGTACAATTGCAAACATTTTGCTCTTAGAAAAGATCAGAATATAAAATAACAAGAAAAATGCAGTAATCTCACAAAACAAAATCCCTGAAGTATTTTAGCATCATTAATATCAATTTAGATAATCTCTGCTGAGGATTTAAAAAAGGCTACTCTGGATTCTCTGCATCTCAGAAGAAATACGTTTAATTTTTGTTTCTTTTTTTCTACATATAAAAATCAGAAGAGTTAATTCTATATCTGGAAAGCAATTGATAGATACAAGTGATAAGATACTACCTGACTACTACCTGATAGAAGAGTGAAACATCACAAAAGCATGTCATCAGGGTTCTTATGACTGAAAGCAGCAACAGCTTTTCTTGCTCCCTGTTAAGATTGGTAACACAAGAGTATGCAGGACTGAAAAAAACATTTGGACAACTGATGATACACAATATGCATACTCCCAGTTGCATCTTCTTTGATTGTTTCTTTAGGACATCTTGTATAATCCTCTGAATCCACTAAAAATGGTAATTGTGCATCAAGGCACATTGCTGTTTTCTTTCCAGAATGGCAAGCATAAGTAACCTTTGTATTTTGGATCAACATTTTTCCTTCAAGTCCCTCCACCAGGTGAACACCTGGGAATCTTAACTGCCTCCAACAAGGGCTGCAAGACTTCAAATATTAAAAACTGTCTGCAAAAAGAGAGAATCTCACAGAATCTCAAGGGCTGGAAGGGACCTTGAAAGATCATATAGTGCAATCCTCCTGAAAATATACTGTTTTCTACATCCATGTATCAGAAAGGAGCGTGCTTAAATGGTTGAACCAGACACGTAAGCTAAACAACAGCTAATAGTTTTCTGATTGTAAACAACAGCTGATCAATAAAACAGAACATCTACAAAGATGTGGGGTTTCCATCAGTGGCATTTTTAAAGGGTAAATAGTATTTGTGAAGACCAGTTACACACAACTATCATTCTTATAGATTTCTGTCTGCCTTCTAAGATACAAGACAGTTACACGAGGAACTCCTCCAGCAGAACTCTTCCACTTTCATGGAGCTCTCTACATACCCAGTGAATCTTGGGAGACTATATTGTCAGTAAATATCAAGTAAAATCTAAGTAGTAACATCTTCCATGAACTGTCATAAAAATGAAAAATACAATCAGTCTAATGATCTGGATTCTCAGCAAAGCTGTCACAGAGCAAATTAAAACACTGTACAGCTGCATCTGAATCAATAAGCACAAACTCAAGTAGTTACCACAATCAATAAAGAAGAAAAGTTTGGCTCAAGCAAAATCAAGCTTAAGTGATTGCTAGCTACTGCAATAAAAAAATTTCACTATTTACCTGAAAGTAAAACTGGTTTGTCTTCTATCAGAAACCGGAGAGCTGGATAAAGAATTCACCAAAACCCAAAGAGCTGACAGCAGCACTGAAAACTGGCTTCTGTGAGACCTTAAGATCTATGGCAACTATGGAATTATTTTTCTGTTGTTGAATTTCTGATTTTGGTCTCCATATTTTAACGTCCTTTCCTTGAATTGTGATGCACCCACAGCCACCACAGTAGCAAACTGATAGGCAGTTGACAAAGCTGTAAAAGAAAGTAACCTTCTAGTCATCCCCAGAACTTCATAACTGAAATGATTTTTTTCAGGCTATTTATGTAGAAGACAGGAAGCATGTTCTAATAAGCAGCCAGGATCTGTTGGTAATCCTAATAGTAATGCTAATGAAGACTATTAGGTCTGCCTTAGGGTTTTCTCTTCCTGCCTCATAATTTGTGATGATATCTGCTGTATAAAATTATCAGAAATAGTGAACTAGCAGGTTTTGTCTACAACAAACTTGTTTTTCTGTACTGTATCTTCACAAGTCTGCACTGCTATAGGAATATAGTTGTTTAATTTTCCTAGAAAATGTAAATCTCTGCTTATATAGGCATCCATATAAAAATTTCTTAATATTCCATGAGCAATCAAAATCACACAATTTACACACTTTTTGGACATGAAACCTACAGAATTTTTTTTCTTGCCTTCTTATATTTGGAGCCATCCCCAGGCTGCTCAGCAATGTGGGAGAATTGATTTTGCATTCCTTGAACAGGGACAACTGAGATCAAGCAAAGGTCAGGATGTTGCTGACACGTCAAGCCTATCTGAGCAGTCTTGGAGAGTCTAAGAAAGCCAAGGTCGCTGCTCCTGATGCCACCAGGATGGAGGTGAGAGTAGCAGTTCAGCCACTGTCAGAAAAGGTGCCTCATCTGCTCTCCGCTGCTGGCTGTCTTTCTAACCTACATGTTTTCGTTCGAAAGAACTGCCCTGGTCACCAAGGTCTCCAGAGTTAGGCAGTGGTGCCCTTTTTACTCATATCATCCTTACTGTTGCCCTTGCTAACTGTTTTCTTGGCCTGTGTCTGGAACAGACTCCAGATAATGCAACCTGCCTCCTCCTGGTTCCTTTGGCAGCAGGATGCACCTGCTTCAGCTACAGTTGTGCATTCCAAGTTACTTCTGTCCGTTGTGATGTCTTTAAGCATAGAAAGCTTTGATGTTTCCCACACGGCTGAGGTATCTTGCCTAGCTTGTACTTCTGTTTTTCCTGTATGGAAACATGAAGTTCATGCTACAGAACCTAAGCTTTTCTGTTCTTCCCCTACTACCTCGAACCACTCAGATGCCCATTTTACAAAGCAGCTTGAAGGTAGACTAAGTAACCATTTAAATGACTTCTGCAGATGCTGTGCCCACGACCTGGGGTCCTGCTGCACTCAGAAGTTTTGTAAGACTTGCTGTATTGTGCTGTATTTTATTACATTCATAAAAGAAGATTCATTATAAATACTCTTGTTTCTGTTACTGTAAGGAAAATCGGCTGTTATTGGTGTCTGTTTTAAATAAAACATAGTTGGGTTTTTTATGCACAGACAAGTGGCTTCTGTAGTCAACATTAAAAAGCAATTATCACAAATCAAGGAAATCAAAACAAGCAACTCTTTTCAACAACTATAAAGCAAGAGCATGTTGCTAGACTGTGGTGATTAGCTTTTGTATTTTTACGGAGAAAATTGCTGGGCATTAAATAAAGTATGGGTACATGTTTTCATTGTGAGTTTAGAATACTAATTTAAAGCAGTAATTGTAATTCAAAAAACTATAGCTTCAAATTTAGTTCTCTGTTTTTGATTGCCTGCATTTTAAAGGGTATTTTAGAACCGATTTTTCAGAAGTGGAATAGAGAATCAGGAGGAAAAAAAACCCAAAACAGTAAAAACTCTGTGATGGAATGACAATGGCTCTTGAACGAACAGGAGCAGATGTTTACTTCTTTCTAAATGTCAGCAAGAAACAATAAACTTCAATTCATTAGTGGTACCACTCCACTACAGAAATCTGAATGTAGTGACAACTGTGACCTCAGGGTTACATTATTGCCAAGATTATAGATAAAGGGGGGGTTAATACTTATAGGTTATTGACTTTTCCATACTAATAACTTTATGGAAGGTGAATCAAAGGTGGGTTACAAATTATGAACTTTTTTATTTAGCTTTTGAATGAGATTTAAAGTTCACATCAGCCTTTAAAATGCAAATTTCTGCTCCAGGAACTGGTCATAAAGAAAAATAAAGGGGTACAGTTCATGGGACTACTGTGCCTGATCTTGAGTCTCAAATAAATAAAAAGAGTCAGTCTTCAAAATAAGATTTTTTTTTTTCAGCCTTGTGTTTTTTAAATAAAACATGGCCAAAATTGGAAAATATTTTTGCAGGAAATTGTTCAATCAGATAAGGGCTGAGTTATCAAAATATTTCCAAAATTTCAGGGCTCCTTTTATGTTTTAATCTAAGTACACTTTAAATAATTTCTCTGCACTGACACTGAGATGCAGTTTAGAGACTTGAATCTCAACTCCAGTTTCATCTTCACTACCAAAAAAACCCCAAACGTGAAAGATTGCATACAGAATGTCACTGAAACACTTCTCTGAAGAAGCTGCAGGTCTATTATACACATCTAATTTCTACAGAATGATACATATAGTCCTACACCTATGTATATGTTTGTATAATCAGTCTGTGATTTTTGTGCCTCACATATTCAATGCATCCTAAAAATGAAAAGTGGACTATAGCCAGAAAGTGTGGGAAATGTCTACTAACAAGTGCATTGGGTTTTGTTTCTGAGGTGCTAAGTAAATGTTTACTTTCAAATATAAATGCATTTACTGACATAATTTTAGTATGTTTGTTACATAGACAATACATAGAAGCAAAGACTTTAGTAATAATGAATATTTTAAATCAAGCTGTTGGATTGTTAAATGATTTCTCTTTCCTGAAGCAAAAACGTACCAATGTAAGTCAAACATTTTTATTATTGGAACCACAGCTAAATAAGGTACCCAGCCACTGAAGGTAATGAAAAAAAGGACATCCTTGTGATGTTTTTTCTCAGTAATAGCTTCTGGATTAATCCATTGGAGAGTAAACACATAGGTCTAGACTTTTCCCCATTGACTACTATGGAAAATTATGGAGCCAAAATACTTTATTGGAGGTAATGACATCTGATAGAGATGACTGTGGATCCTGACCATGGATAGAGATAGCATTTAATGTCATGCTTTTCTGAAGTTCATAGGCTATTTCATAGGAAATATGTTGAAATATGATGAAGAAATTTTTCTAGAGCATGATGTAATTTTTTTACTGTTTTTCTTCTACTTTTTCAAGGTTCTGTATATTTAATTATAGATTTATTCATACTGAATTCATAACAACTTTTTCATTGGAACTTTCTATTGCCTGAGAATTTTACTTGCTCTAGATAACAAGACCAGTGGACTAAAATGTCAGCATCTGTTTGTTTATGGCAGTCTTTACAGGAATCATGAATGCTGTCAACGTGGGAACTTTCCTTCACTGATGAAAATGCTGAAGCCTGTAGGTCTGACAGAAAAGCTGCAATATAATTGTGTTCTCTGATGTGCGTTTTTTTTTGCCCTAATATCCAGAGGCAGTCTTGTAAGACTCATATACTTTAGAATATATATGTAACAGAAAAGCAAAGTTTAAACTGCAAAACTGTCAATTAAACATCTAAGGAAAATGAGGCAACACTCCCATGCAGATCACTGATGTGATTCTCAGGTTGCTTTCTCTTAAAACTGATTTTGTTTCTGTACCCAATTTTCCTGCCTACTTCTCTGTAAAACAGTCTAATATTCTATGGTCACCTTTCAGGCTACACTGTTCAAAAGATAAAACAGAAGTGTGAGTCATGAGGACTAACATAACATTTGAGATGGAGAGTTAGGATCAACAGACCATTAGCATTCACTTCAGCAAGGCTAGGGTTGCACTCCTGACACCCTAGAAAAGAGTCCAGGAAATCTGGCAACAAGATGTGATTCAGAAGCAAAATGTCAGTGGTAGTCAAAAGTACTTCTTGCATCTCACCAATCCAAAGTGGCAAACATAGGTATCAGCAACACTAAGGAAATTTATAGAGCCTTCTATTCATTTTCACAATATCTTCAGAACACTTCCAAAAATGGCCTGTAATATCTGATATGTTCCAGAAATGTTTAACAATACCCATTCTCAAATCCCTTGTAGAAGCAGAGATGAGTAGGTTTGTAGTAGAGATGAGTACGTTTGCACAGTAACGAAACACATCAACAAAAGGACAAGGTCATTGAATGGTAATCAAACCCGTCAAATTACAGACTGCAAAATAAGCCAACAAAAGCCCGTCGCAGCCAGTAGCACAATGGGGCAGCCCCATCCATTCTCCAGGAGAGTGACCACCCAGCAGCACTAAACTCCTAAGGAGCCAGGCCACTCTCGGCAAAGCCCTGGCCCTCCCAACCACTGCCTCTACCCATCTGCAAGTGGGCGAGTTTCAACAACTCGCAGTCACCATCCCTGGAGAAGAGATCAAATACAACATAATCAGATCAAACCAAACATAATTAGCCGTCGCTCACTGCCTGGAGATTTGAAAGCAGATGTTGGAGAACACTCAGTCACATCTGTTTCATTCACAAGGTATCTGTGCCTACGTATTTATTTACACGAACTCCCATTCCTATTCTGAAGGAAGTTTAACATTCCATACAGCTCTGAGAAGACAGACTTTGCAAATGCTCTCCTTTCGCGGTTTTAAGGATCTTCCGCAACCGCAGCCCCAGCCCGCCGGCCCTTGGCCCCGCAGCCACGGCGTTTTGAAACAGGGGCTCCGTGAATCTGGGCGTGAAAAGCAGCCAGACTTTCTTTTCCTTCATTTTTTTTTTGAAGCAGTAACAACGTCTGCCACCTTCTGCCCTGCGAGTTACTGCATCCTGCGGAACAATTAATGGAAACTTGTGAGCGACGCGAAAACAGTGGGCATAGACGTCGGTTAGCCCGAACTAACTCTTGCCTCCGGCTACCTGTTGAGGTGGGTTTACGCAGGCGCTTAACTACTTCTGTCGTTCCAAGAGAGTTCATTTAAGCCGAGCCGGAGGTGCCGAGCTTCACTCCAGTTATGCTGTGAGACGCGACTTCTAAGCCTGCCTAGAAGCGAAGGCAAAAAGCAAAAAGAAGTTTTCTGAGGTATGGACCGGAGCCGGTCAGCTCCGCTTTGTGCCCGCGGACCGCCTGACGCTCCGACTGCTGCTACGCTGCTGCCCGCCCCGCCGGGCAGCCCTGCGGTGGCGACTGACAGCTAAACCCAGACGAGGGAGGGAAATTCCCCACCCCGCCTTTCCCCAAGGAGACATCCTCGGGGAGGTCGGTGTGTTGGAGCAGCCGGCAGCGGCCAACGCGGGGAGGTGCGGAGGTTCCGCAGCTCGGCGAGGCGGCCCGGGCGTGGCGGGGAGGGGTGGACGCCGCGGCTGGAGCGGCTGCCCCGGCCGGCGGAGGCAGCGGTGGGGCCGCGGGGCTCCGCGCTCAGCCCGACTGGGTGCGCTGCTGCCCGGGGTCAGCCGGCGGCGCGCCCTGCGAGCGGCGGGTCCCTGCGCGGCGGTACTGCCGAGCCGCCCCTCCCTCCCTCCCTTCTTTCCCCCCGCCGCCCCTCCAGGCGCTGGCGGGGTGAGCGCCCCTGGCTGTCTGTCTCTCGCAGCTGTCCGCGGTGCCGAGGAGCGAATCTCAAGGGCTGGAAGCGCGGTAACTTTGGCCGCTGCGCGAGGAGGAGGATGGAGGCGGGGGGAGGCCTGGCTGCGGCACCCCTCAACCAGTCCCGAGCTGGGGCAGAGTCGCCCCGTGGCGAGTTCAACCTCTCCGGGCTGCCGGAGGGGGAGACGAAGCCCCTCTTTGGCATCGGCATCGAGAATTTTATCACCTTGATCCTCTTCGGCTTGATCTTCACCCTGGGTGTGTTGGGCAACTCGCTGGTGATCACGGTGCTGGCAAAGAGCAAGCCAGGGAAGCGCCGCAGCACTACCAACATCTTCATCCTCAACCTCAGCATCGCCGACCTGGCCTACCTGCTCTTCTGCATCCCTTTCCAGTCCACAGTCTACGTGCTCCCCACCTGGGTGCTAGGTGCCTTCATCTGTAAGTTCATCCACTACTTTTTCACTGTCTCCATGCTGGTGAGCATCTTCACTCTCTCGGCCATGTCCGTGGACCGCTATGTGGCCATTGTGCACTCCCGACGCTCTTCAGCCTTGCGAGTTGCCCGCAACGCACTGCTGGGTGTAGGGCTCATCTGGGTGCTCTCCTTCGCCATGGCCTCACCTGTGGCTCACCACCAGCGCCTCTTCCACCGGGAGGACATCAACCAGACTTTTTGCTGGGAGCACTGGCCCAACCCACACCACAAGAAGGTCTATGTCGTTTGCACGTTTGTCTTCGGATATCTGCTCCCGTTGCTGCTTATCTCCTTCTGCTATGCCAAGGTGAGGCAAAGTGAGTAACTGTGAAGGGTATTTGAAAGGGATGGAGGAGACAAAGGTGGCAGGTGTGGGGCCATCTCTGGGCCCACCTGGCACTATCAGGAGTCAGCAGGGCAGGGATGAGTTTGTTGCATGGAGGGAGAGGGTAGCTTTTATACATGATGGATGACTGGGGAGGACACGTGTGCATGGCACAGGCAGGTCAGAACAAGGGTTGCATGGGGCAGTGAGCAGGATTTGTTCTGACAGTTGCTGGAGTCTTACAGCTTTCCTTGTAGCAAAGTGATAAGCCCCAGTGCTCTGCTGCTTTCTCTTGTGAACACAGCTCTTTTATTTTCTCTCAGTGCTATGTGAGGACTTTGACTCAAAAAAGTACAACAAAGCAACAAGTTGTTCAAGCTTCAGACTAAGTATTACAGTTCTTTAAAATATATTGCACTTAAAAGTGACACAAATCCACCAGTTTGATTTGATCCAGTTAGCATGTCAAAAGTTGAAGTGGATGGGAGATTGACTCCAGCAAGTGCAGGTGGTGCTAGGGAGTGGTGCCTGAGGACCCTGGTAGGATAAACAATAAATAAGGGTGCCTGAGTAAGAATATTTAAGATGATTCTACTTAGGCAAAATGCCACATTTTTCTGTGAATATTATATTACACTGTTCAGCATAGGATCCACTGCTTGATGGCGGGCAGGATGTGGAGGACTGGCTTCTACCGGCTCAGTTAGGCAGAGGTCCTGGTGTTTCTGTGTCAGCAACCTTCAATAGCAGGATTTCTCCTTAGGCAGTAATTTAAATTCAAGAGGATAGGTCTGCTCTAGTGTGTATGATCCTTCTCGCCGTGGTGTCAGGCTGGAGGGATGAGTTTTAGGATATACCTAGTAGATATGTGGTTCCCATCAGTGTCAATGAAACTGAAAAATGCCATGACTTCAATAAGGCTATTGTAGGCATTTGTGCCCTGCATACCTGCCCTCATTAGGAGCCCCTGGCAAAGCTCCAACTGCAGTATTTTAGCACATGGGGCAGAGTGAGGGAGAAATTGAGGGTGACAGTAAAAAAATATCTGAAGTTTTAGATCTGTCAAAGTCATTGCTACTCTCACAGATCTGAAGCAAAGTGGTCACTGTGACCTTTTATTTATATCACTAAAGTACTATGAAGTACAACATGTATTTTGGCTTCTGAATGCATGTGGGGTTAGAGGATTGCTGCTATGTAATGGCCTCAGAAAGATTACAAAAATAAGTGCATTCATTTCTTATGGACTTCACTGGTTTTCATGAACTGCAGATCAGCTAAATAACACAATCTTCTGATACAGTAGATTAAGACAAAAGACACTCATTTCTCTATGTGAATATATTGTCTTTTCCAGACTCCTTTAAGGCAATTCTGTTTCTTTGATAAACAAATTGCAAATGAACTTTCAGTTTTGAAAGTCTCATTTTTTAGACAGTCTAACAGGGACCCGAGCTCTTTCTCTCTCTCTCTTAAATTATATTAGGAGAGATTTGTATTTCCCCCAGTGGATAGCAATATTGTTACAACCTACAGAAGTGCTGAAATAGTGCTAGGTATTTGGAAACAGCATCCTCCCACAAAATCAGAACTGGAAATCTCATGTGATATATTAAGGCAGAGATCTACAAGATCGTGCTCTGTAAACTGTGTGCACAACTATCCATTTCCTCTCCCACAAATAATTTTGGTTCATTTTCAACCAAGTGTGACAGAGAAGTGGAAATATCAGATGGAATGTTATTTCCCTAGTTTTTCAGAAACAGGAGTCAATGAAGAAGGGGCAGAGTCTCTGTCATTCACTCTCACTTGAGGGGAGTCAGTTTGCACTCAGCTGTTAAACATCAGACAAGCCGTAGAGGGAAGAGGTTTTATGTAGCATCTGCTCATGGAGGAGACACATCTTTTTTTGAACACACAGTAAAGAATTCACAAATCTATAGGAAATCAGCTTTTGTTGGCTCACGGAATTGCTCTTGAGTGGAGCTTACTACTCCAGACAAAGGAGCAGTAATTGTGTATTATGAGATGAGTTACAGTGCTTCTAACTTGTAGACATACTATGTTCTTTTTTAAAAAAATTGTTTCTATTTCTTGCTGCGTTTTTTTTAATGCTAGGTTTTGTGTGTGTTTTGTAACACTACTACAATATTTGCTCAAATACCTTCTTAAATGGCAGAGTGATGAATGAGTCTCAGTGAGCTTCTGACAATCTGAATATCTTGCCAGGGTAGTGCAATGAGACAACTGCGTTTGGGTGCCTCTGCTTTTGAGTATCTAATTATGAGGATTCAGTCCTTGAAAGCCAGGCCTCTCTCAATCACTCCTTAGGTTGAACACCTAAAATCATTAGCAAACTTTTCTTTTTATAGATGCATAATGTTAAAAGCTTTTTTTTTTTTAAAAAAAAAGTATTTTTTTGTCTGAAGAGTGTTTTTGTTTTCTGTCACTCTGAACATTCTGAATGCATGGAAGTCATGTGTGATTTATAGACCTGGTTGAAAATAAGCCATAAAAAGTAAGAGCCTGAACATGAAATGCAAGCTTATATGGTTCTTGGCTTAAGATATCTTATATTTTGCTGGGCAATGAGGAAAAACTTTATTAAACTACACTCAAACAAAAAATAAAGGGTATGACATTAACAACACACTATTAAATGAAAGGGCAAAGGACATTGTTGTGATGATAGAAGTAGCACCATTACTTTAAAAGATGGCAGTGGCACTCACATTTAAATCAAGTTCATACTATAAAATATGGTTCAGAATGTAATGCTTGCATTATGGCTCTGTTAAAGAAGCAGTTAACTCTTATGAGACAATTGGACAGGCTTTCCTGCTGTGTGATTTTTAAATGGCTGATAACAAAGATAGTCACAGGAATGATTATGTACAGCCGGACGAGAAACTTGGTTTTCAACAACGCAGACTTCAACCTTTTACAACATTTGGTAGACCTATGTGAATAAGCACAGATAGTTTAAGCCATTTATTTCTCTCTCCCTTATTGGAAAAATCCCTCTTTCAACTTGATTTGGTTGTGATTTCTCAGCCTAGGCTCTCAAACTATCTTGAATGTAATCCCTGAAACAACTTGGAAAAAAACCCCAACAACCAAAAACCCCAATAGATAGTTTGTAGGCACAATCCAGGCCTTCCAGAATGCCAAGAGTGATAATTGTGGTAGTATAGCCTGGAACTGACTGGAAATTCTTACAGTTCTATGATCCTTACACTCTCTTTCACAACACAATACAGTACTTAATCCTCATGTCCAGAATACAGGAAAGCTATTCCTCCCCCAAGAGCAAAATATCATCTCTGATCAACTTGTACCTGAAAGCTGAAGTTAGAAAAGTTTCATGTAAAGAGTCAATTTTTCCACAGAGATGTATTTTTAAAAATGTAGCACTGTATGAGATTAGGTTACATGTCCAAATGTGTTAGTATATATTTTGAGAATCACATGTAGAATTATTATTCATTCAAGCAAAGTGACAGTGGCTGTCAGAGGAACGATTGATTACTTGTCAGTCTGGAAAAGAGATAATTTGAATAGGGCAGTGAAGAGAGGTGCCTTTGATTTGCCTTGCAGTGTTTGTGCATAAACATGGCTTTTAATATCCCTCCACAGTGTTCTGTGTTGGTCTCTGAGTGCTGTTCCACTGCTGTTGATAGGTAATTAAATTCTGCTTATTTCTCTTGCTGCTGGTTTGCATGCCATCTGGTACACTACAAGGTACAGCCAGCATGTTTTCACTGCAGAGGCTTATTTTATGAAATACATATGTTATCTGAAAGTCAAGAAGGTTTCATTGGAAGTTATAATCTAAATTTTAAACAAACTTCTTAACACACTCCCACCCACCCTACCCTCACTGTAAAATCACAGTACAGTGGCAACCTTCATGAAGGTTGAGTTGAAACAGCCCACCATGGTAAGTTATATGAGTAGGGTAGAATACGTGAAGCAGCAGTGATGGGAAGTGAACTTCACTGTAATTCTCCCATGCTCTTTGGGGTTGAACACTGAGTAAGCACTGTTTTGTACACAGTAATGTCAAATGGATAAAGAGTGTGTGAGCCAGGAGGTCATTCCCCTGGTCTTTTGCTGGACCTTAGGGGGCTCTTGTACGCTTTCTTTCTGCTCTGCTTTATCCTGGAGAAGAAAGAAGGGCTGAAGCCAAAACAGGACATTCTCAGAGAACTCATTTCCTCCTGTTTTTCCTGAGCTTGGGTCGGTAGAAGCCTGGGTAGTGATTCAGAATAGGAATTGTTTGCAGGGCTCAGTCTTTCATGCACAAATGTATTAGTGCACAGATAAGCACAAATGAACTGCACTTCCAATGTTAAGTGCTTGCAAGTAATTTTTATACTGTTGTTTGTGGTTCACTGGTAGCTAAGAGTAGATACATAAAAGGTGGAATCTGCTATGCTATGGTTATTCACAAATACTGCCCTATTTGTTTTCATTATTTATGTCTCTAAAACTGAAATACCAGAGTGCAATCAAGTCCATAAGTCATCTTGTCGGATGTCTGTCTTGATAGTTCATCCCAAAGAAAATGAAGAAAACATCCCTAGATGATATAAGACAATTTGAACTTATAGCCTTTTCCCTACCTCAAGAAATGTCCTTATAAGCCCTACAATTTAATGATACATTTCTTGAAAAAAAAAATCTTTTGAATGACAGGTGATCTTACCCATATTGTTCTCAGTTCACCCTGCAGCTATGTGAAGTGCAACCTAACATTGTCATCTAACTGAGCTCTACGTTCTGGCACTCTCTAGAAGTTCCTCTTACTATATTTTAATTAAACTTTCAAGTTTAATGAAGCAACTCCTTTTAAAAAATTCTGTATGATTTACAACTTGTTAAACACATTCAGCTGAAGAGCATTTCCCCTGCCCCCCTGCCTTCAAATTTATTAGATTCTGTTAATAATGGCTACTGATAAAGTAGTGAATGCACTACTATGCATGCACTGTCCAAAATCTTACATGTAAATCATTATGCTTTTAAATAATGAGGCTTTCTGAAATAAAGTATTTGTGAAAGGTACATGACAGGTATCATGAAGTCGTTTATAAAGGTCATGTCTCATGAGATAGATTTTAGTATAAATTATTTTTGAAAGCCTAAGCTTCTTTCAGTGATCAAATAGTGCCAACATCCTGATTATATTAACCAAACATCTGTCTGAAGTAAGTAAATTATGCAGGTGACTCAGAAAAACTCTGACTGAAAACATACACTTTTTATATTACATACAGTAAAGGCCATTCTAAATTAACAAGCATTGACATTTTTATTGACGATGAAAGTGCGTGATGGGTTTCCATTTCTTGCCTTGTTCATTTGTAATATGTATTTGTTATGTAATACATCTGAATTTTTAAATAAGGATTCAGTTGTGGTCTGCGTCATATTTATTGATTCCCGCAGAAGTAGATATGGAATTCCTTTGTATTTTATACTCTGTGCTTCTGCAATGTGTAAATTGGGTCAGTGATGTTTGTAAGCAACTCATACAGTACTAGAGAGCATATTCTGAAATATATGGGTTTGAATTTTAGAAAATGGTGAAATACAAGATGCAAATTAATCTTTTCAGGTTCTTAACCATCTGCATAAGAAGTTGAGAAATATGTCAAAGAAGTCAGAAGCATCCAAGAAAAAGGTAGATTGCTTTTGTTATCAATATCTATTTGTTTACGTTTTAGTTTTATGACCAAGATAATTTGGTATTGTCTTGCTTCTCACCAAAGATGTAATGGAGAGGAGGAACTGTTATTAAGTATTTAATGACTTATTCAGTCTCTCTGAACTTGGCAGGATGGGAATTTTTTTTTTTCGATCCAACTTTTCCATTGCAACACATCAAGCCATTAGCTGAGATCCCTCTAGTTTGAACTACAGAGCATCTCCAATTCAGACATGGAGAGACAAGCTGTCTCTAATATTAAATGAGGAGTTTTGTCTCATAGGCATATTTTCCTAACTTGAAAATATTTTTAGTTGTTTTTTTTTTAACTTGCTGATTTTTATTTCAATGTTTTATGAGGAATTCCGAGGTTAATTGATGAGACTTTAAAGTTAGGTTTATTGTGTTTCCTGATAAGAGTCTCTCAAGAGACTTTTAGTTATTCTATGATTCTTCTATTGCTTTTCTGCAAAAGGTTGTTTTCTCTTATGTTCAAGACTTAAGTTATACACTGGTTACAAGTAGAATCATGAAAGTTCTTTAAAGCAGAATAATGTTTGTGACTTAGAACAATATTTAAAAGATGTATTTATATATTATATCTGACAGTTAATATAATATGATTCTGATTTTTGAGCAAATTTGACCACAGTAATCATTTGACTCAGTTTATAAATGTAGAGTTAGAAAAACCCCTTAGGCTACAGCTCTTCATTTGATCTGACCACTATTACCATATGGGCATGCAGACTATTTGCAATGTAAATGAGATATACATGGTCTCATCAGGGAATAAGTAATATGTTATTTATGCATTCTCTTTATTTATGCACTTTCTTTGAAAAATATCCCTGTCAATAGATTTCAATTCTCAGGATTAAAAGCACTATGGCCCTGATTCTGTAATATGCTTAACATGTATTTTTGTACCTAATGCCTTCAAGGCTGAAGGTGTAGTTTTCAAAGGCATTCAATACATTGTATTTCTAGTCTCATCTAAGTTATTCTCAAAATGAAAATATCTCTGCATTTGCTCTAAACAAATTGTTTCTGGCTAGGGACTAGCTTTCATAGCTTCAGGGAAAAGCATTACAGATCTGCCCAAAACCGCTTGGACGTTCAGTAACAAAAAAGATTAAAAAAAGGCAGCTCGAAACTTTTTTGCCTTAGAAAATATGTTGATGATCGTAAGGCCTACCTCCTGTTTTTCAAAGCAACTGTTTTGAGTAGTGTGCTCTGATTACTGTATCCTACTTCTTTCCCTTCTACTCTTTTGTTAAGAATGGATTTCAGGCTTAATTATACATTTGTAGCTCTATTCAAACCTTTGTTAAAAAAAAGTAGTAAAATCTAAACATTAGTTTGCTATGTGTGTGGAAAAACAAGTTAATGAAAAATACAAATGTGCCTAAATGCTATTTTTCATGCTTTTTTTTTTTTTGATCACAAAGCATTGATATTAACATCATACATTTCAGCTAGTTTTTATTCACTAATGAGAAACCGTAAGCAAGCTCTCATTAAGTAAACAAGGACTATCCTTTAGCGTTACCTTGGTTTCAAGAAAAAACGATCATTTTGGAAAGGTAAGCACTGAAGTTAGGCTTAGGAAGAATAATGGGGTGTAACAAGTGTTGGGAGATTTCCTAATGGAAGATTACTTATTCTCCAGATATGAGTACCTGAAATAAAATAGTTACAAAAGACATGTGGTCAGCCTCTTCTTTCAGATGTATCTGTATGGTCTACTGAAAGCCAGCAATTTTTGTGGTTTAGGTTTTTGAACTAACTGAAGTAATATGCTGCTTTTGAAGTAATTTTTCATATGGTATCCAGACAATCTGTTTTCAGTTGGAATATTAACCCATTGAAGGAATCAGAGAATGAACTGCTCTTAATTCATACTTCCTTGTCAGCTCATACTCTCCTGGTGAGACCTGAAAGAGAAAATATTTTTGTGGTTGTTCCTTAGTGACAACTTGACCTAAACTCCACTGGGCTAAGAGGAACAGTTTGTGAAAACATGAATCCTTGAGACTAACCAAATTATGTTTACTACAGATATAATATCCCTTAGTTTCTGTTGTGAGATTTTACTGATCAACAACAGTATCTGTTATAAGCTATTTTTTCCTGTTGCCACATAAATCAAACTTGTTTTTCTGTGAGTTTCTGTAAGTTAAGTTATGTTGTGATTAGGTAGATTAGTCTGAATTATTACAGCGCATTACTCAATTCAAGAAGTAGTCTGTTCAATAAACTATCAAAAAAGTCTAGATATTTTCTGTGCTTCAGTTTTATTACTCTGTGGCCATTGACTTAGTTTTGCCTGTGATGAAGAGCCTAAGTTATCTGAAGAACTATGTTGTGAAGTACTAATGTATTGATTATAATGGTCCATAACATAATATGCTTTGGAATTAATATTAGGATTTTATTAGGAGAGTAATTTAGTTGAAAGAGGTACTTGTTAGAGTAGTAGATATTAATTAGTTGAGCAACTGCAAAGCACTAAGTGCTGTTTCTGAAGTGAAAGCTAAGGAAAACATCGGTAGTCAAACTCCACTGTACCCTGGCAGAATACCTGCATCACCTGAAAGCTCTGTACTGACTGATACTGTAGCTGTCTGGATAGTTACAGTGAACTTGAGGGCCCTTCCTCTCATAAACAATGAATGTGGAGTACGGAGGTAGCACTGAGGATATTTTGTGTTCCATTTTTCAGAATTCAATGTTTGGTGCTGAGCTTTGATTTCTAGGTTGGTTTTGACAATGTGTGATCACCAGAAACTTCAAGCACCTTAATCTTTTTTTCCCTAGATATGTCCCAGAATTTTGTTGTAGGCCTCCTCCTGTGGAAATTTTATGTTTAAAGGAGAATCTTTCAGCCCTCACTCCTTTGATAGACACTTGAGCAAATTGTTTGAAAGACTGCTCTAAGCTCTTTCACTAGCTGCCTTCATGTATAACAGAGCTATAAATTTTAGTCAGAAATTCTTGTGCACCATGCTAAAACATGGATCATTAGATCTGGATGAATTTTCCCAAAGACCCATGTTATTGTTTTACATCAAGCTTATGTCTACCTCAGAAAAGGCTAGGCTTTTGTGTAGTGAATCAGAAACTTCATTTTTAACTTTGAGTAAGGTTCTATGTTTTCCTTTTGCTGTGGCTAAAATTGTCCTTGCAGTAATTCACTGTGCAAAATAAATGCCATGTAGGTAATGGATTACAATCATTAATAAATATTTCCAAGTGTGTTCTCTCCTTTTTTCCCCCCACTTTTTTAGACAGGTTTAAAGATGATTCTTCATGTGCTCATCAGACATCTGTGTTTTCTTTTCCCTGTCTCAGACAGCACAGACAGTGTTGGTGGTGGTAGTGGTTTTTGGCATCTCTTGGCTGCCTCATCATGTGATTCATCTGTGGGCCGAATTTGGAGTTTTCCCACTGACTCAAGCCTCCTTTCTCTTCAGAGTAACTGCACACTGTCTGGCTTACAGCAATTCTTCTGTGAACCCAATTATATATGCATTTCTTTCTGAAAATTTTAGGAAAGCCTACAAACAAGTCTTCAAGTGCCAGATAAGTAATGAGTCACCTCTGAACGATGCTAAGGAAAATAAAAGTCGGATAGATACACCACCATCTACCAACTGTACACATGTGTGAACTTTGACATTTCTTGTTTGTTGGTTCTTCATTTGTGTGAACTAAACACCTGGAAAACAAAGCACAACAAGCTTTATCCTGGGTTTATCTTGATAAATCTAATTGGCATTTAATGTACTGAAGTTGTGTTTGTAGCAAAAGTCTGTGAAACTGATAAGAAAGAAAACTGGACTGATCCTTTGCATCTTAGATAGCTTTGTCAAAGGAAGCTCATGGACCTTTAAAAGATAATTGAGAAAAAAGTGTTGAAGGTCATATGTCTGTATTCTTATTCATTAAGCATACAATGTGTAAGCTTTCCAATGTGCAAGAAAGAAATGTTGATATGGACAGGTAACTTTCTGATATCTTACTCCATCAGAGTGACAAGATGGCTGAATTTTCTGTCTTATGGACAACAAATACTGTAGTACTATGATTTCAGAGAGGAAAACTTTTATTGTTTATTCAGATGGTTTTGACAATGCCTTTTATCTTTTTAAAGTAAAGGTGAGCTCTGATTTGGAGTTTAAGTAACTCTAGTACAACTTGAGGTAACTGCTTTACAGAAGAAATGCTAATTTTATCTGTTTAGCTGTCTTTTTAATCTAACATACTGAATAATGATGGACTTTCTTCCACTTCATACCTGCCTTACCATATTCACAGAATTTTATAGTATGCTATAGAAGATTTTGTTTATGACCTGTATGTAGTTGTACCAAAATGAGGATTTGTGTCAATCTGAGGGAAACTTTTTCTTATGTGTTGCATGTGTGTGTGTTGTATATGTTTTGTTAACTTTGTAGGCTTTGAGGTGGAGGTACAGTTTTCAATGTGCAATATATAAATATGTTTTAATATATTATGTTCTATAAATCAACTCTGGACAATGCTTAAGCATTTATAAATAGCATTTGCTTAGAAGTTGTAGAAGGGACTTGATATTGTGTAGCTCTAAATTGGAAAAATTCAGAAAGATGCATTAAAATCAATACAAAGTATATAAGGTAAACTGTCCAATGCTGCGAATTCTTTAGTAAGATGAGTAGTTCCAGCAGTTTTATAAATATGCTTAATATGTCCTTAAGTGGCAAACCATTAAAGAAGTAGCAGAAGGGCACTCTCAGTCCTTTGAGAACATAATCATTAGCTGGAATAAGATTTGCTTTTATATTATTTATTAACAACTCATAGACTCATAGAGTAAATTAAGTTGGAGGAACCTCTGGACAACCTCTGAAGGCAAGGCTACTCTCAGAGTTGGGTCACTTCCTTGGCTAGGCAAGTTTTGAAAGTTTCTAAGGATAGCGATTCACCAATTTTTTCGGGGCAACTGTGTCAGTGTCTAATCAACAAATTTTTTATGTTTAACCACTTGGGATTTCTCTTGATGTAGCTTGTGACTGGTGCTTTCTGTGCTTTTGCTGTGTACTTGAATCTTCTCTCTAATTAACTGCTACGTAATTTAAGATGGTAATTGAATTTCCCTCCCAGCCTTCTCTTCTGAAACAGTATTTCACTGTCAGTCTCCTCATTTGCTGTGCTCCAGCTCCTTGTCCAGATTAGTGGCCTTCCACAGGCCTTCCTTCACTATATCCATCCCTCTCATTAGCTGGGCTGTTCGTCACTGAACAACGTGTTCCAGATATGGCCTTGAAAGCACTGAGTACACTAATACTTTCCCTTGACCTATTGGTTAATATTGGAGACATGTTGCATGCATGATGTTTGTGTCCATTCTTTCACATGGAGTTACACTTTGATGATATTGCTAGGAACACAAAATGCATGAAAAAAAATCTCAGTTGGAGAAGAAGGGTTTATCTGTGCATGAACCTGTTTTCTGAGTTGAGGTAAGGAAACACAGCTAGAGCAATGCTGAAGTTCCTGTGAGTTTTTAGATCTTTAGCAGCTACTGATCACACAAATTATTACAGCACTATCAGACTTCAGCTGAATTTATAATATATTAAGAGATACAGCTTTGAAAAATGTGTGTTTTTTCCTTTTGAAAATTGCTCATGATTTTATTATCTTGAATAAAAAAAAAACCCCAACAATGTAAATATACAATTACAGAAAGTTAACATGCTGAATTTGTTTCATTTGGAAAAAACATGTTTTTTTCTTTGGTTGTACATGATTTTAAACTCAGGTGCTTGATAGTAATGGAGCTACATTTGTCTGAAATTTTAAGCATGAACTGCAATAAAAACTAGTTAGAGGAGTCTCCACCTCCATCCTAGTGAGTATCAGTGAAACTTTCACCTCACATTTTGGAGGAACCTTAAGAAGCAGCTGGTGCTCCAAGACTCAGTTTCCTGCCTGAAGCTCACTTTTGTTGGTGAGTGTCTGTAGCATGACTCTGACATAGTCAACTGTGACATGGAGGTTGTGAATGTAAAAGAAGTGTTAAGGTGTTCTGGAAACTGTGTTGAAGCCTTGAACAGCTTGACAGTTTGAAGTTTTCAGGCCCCAAAAGGTTCTAATTTGGGCAGAACATCAGGGAGTGGGTACTAATGACCCCTTACAATGTCTACGTTCAGGTTCTGAACTCATTGACAAGGAATGGGGTTTCTGGTGGAGGGCAAAGCAAAAGTTACCCTTTGCTTGTCTAATGTGGATTTTTTACATCGTTTTGGCCAGAAACGTTCAGTGTACAAGAAGAAAAGAAAGAAAGAAAAAAAAGACTTCTGTGGCTAGGGCTTAAATTTCCACTTACAGGAAGATAAATAATCCCACTGAATTCCACCTTGTTGTGTGAATCTGAAAATGTTATTCTGTACAAAACAAAAAAGACAATGGGAATGATTACTCAAATTCCTCTTAAACTAAAGCAAGATCTGTGTCTGTACTTAAGCAAATACATAAATTCCTCTTAAATTTCTTTTAAATAATATTTTTTCAGAAACTGATAGAATTGGAGAAGCCCAACAGAAATACTCATATTTTTTTAGAAACTCTCTAAAATTTAGTTGTATATATACCGACAAAATTATACCTCTTTGAGCTGCTTCACAAATGTCTTCTAAAGTTTAAAACATACAATGCATCTGCAACACTGAAGACAGAACTTAGGTATCATAACAGCTCAAGCAGTAGTTGTGCAGCCCATCTTAAAACTATGTCTTGGTAGAGAAACATAGAAGTCTTTCTTTATCACAGTTTTATTTGCAGAGTGGATGAAAGACCTATGAAGAGGTAACATTCTCACAGCTTGACATATTAATGTGAGAGTGTTCTTTCTTGTAGGTGTTGGAAATGAGCTCAGTTCTGTTGTGTCCATCTTCTGAGCTCATACTAAGACATTGCAGCAGTTTTCTAGCCAATTTTACACTTTACATGTTACATTTTCTGGGTGTTACCACTTTTGCCTTATAAAGATGCAGAAATCTCATTGAAACACTTCAGTCAATGGA
The DNA here is from genome assembly GCA_013401255.1 of Urocolius indicus. NCBI lineage: Eukaryota > Metazoa > Chordata > Aves > Coliiformes > Coliidae > Urocolius > Urocolius indicus. The sequence continues at coordinate 80,828 of WBNH01002441.1, read as the reverse complement.
ACTTTGAGGTTGCAAAGACTAATGTTTAAATAAGAAATGATTCCTAAAATGTTGACTCTACCTGTTTTTGGGTGTTTGAGTTATGATACAAAAGATTCCGACAACGATCTTCTTCAACTAATAGAGCCTAAAATACATTTCCAAGATGTGTGGTCCCAGATGCACACTGTGCACCGCTAAACAGAAATCAGATTTAACATCTGTAGCCAAAATGGAAAAAAAAAAGTTAATGGCTTTTACCAACATATTGTTAATGAGCAAGCACCCTGCAAAACAATGGGACTTGGTCACCTATGTTCAGCTGTGCTAAATTCTCCGGTAATTGTATCCTTCATTTAACTAATTTTGAAGAAAGTAATCATTTTAGTTGAAAGTGAAGCTAATGCTTAATAGCTGCTTCTGAGTAGTTAAGTGACACAGTTTTCAGTCAGAAGTACGTATTTATGATATGTAATAAACATTCAGAACTGACTAAAATTTCTATCTTGTATCAAAAAATGTAGAATTTCCTAATATTTTTCATATGTCTAGGGTATGTAACTAAATCATAAACTAGAATAGATTACAAAGGTATGACAAAACTGAATTAAATTCCAAGTAAATTATATCACTAAGGAGAAAACTTTAATTTTGTAGTTGGGTGTTCACATCTGTAATCTTAACATTCTTTCAGTATTTTGTATAATGAAATTAATTGATTGCTTGACTATTTATACATCCTTCTGAAGTCATTTTTTCTGAATTTGAATAATAAAAAGGCATTTCGAAAAATAGTTAATTTTTGTCAAGATAGTACATTTTAATGACATTTTAAGTGATGGTCCTTTGAGATTTGTATTCACTTTCACTTTACATGCAAGCACCTCTTTCTTAATTTTATGATGCATGACCTACTATATCGCCATTTTTAAAAAATACTGTCACTGTCTCCAAGAAATGAAGTTTTGTATGTTTAATGTTGTAGTAAAATTTGAAATGTATTCTAGGGAAAGTGAGGAAACTTTTGTGTAAAATTATGTGGTGAATGCTTTATTTTAGACATAGTTATATTCAGGGTTGCTTCACAATACAGTTTATCACATTGAACCTGATTTGGTTGAGAGCAGAAGGAACAGCTTCTAGCTTACAGAGCTTGTGTTAGTGTTATGTATTCAGTACACGTAAAAATGTTAAGGGTCACAAAATTAAAATTCTGTGTTTGTTTCAATGTGTAATGAATGTAAAGTAATGTGTAGTTGTTTTAAGCTATACTGTTCTTTGCATGAATTTTCAAGGGACTTTTTCAGTAGGTTTGTACCATCTCTGCTTGGCTCTGTAATACGAAATACAAACTGCTTTTCTGAAAAAAAATTAACATGATACTTAAAACCAAGCGGCATCCTCAGGAAAACTTCCAGAGAAAAAGACTACACACAAGACTCAATAAATTTTGATGACTAAATGTCATTATGGGTTGGAAATACCATTTTGAAAATTTTCCTGCTATAAAAGACATTCTAATTTTCAAATACCTAAGTGCAGGAGGCATGGTCCTCCTTTCATGCAGGCTGGTAAAAGTCACTCAAAATTGATGGAATTCATTGGTATTTTATATTCTAGTGTAATTTAAATGTCTGTAATTTATGTGTTGCTTAAGAGATATGCAAACAGAGCCAGATCCATGTATTTGAATATGAAAAGAAACAAAAATCTCCAAATATGTGAGATCCAAACCTATTATGCAAAAGCCTGTATGTGGGTCCACTTTTGGAAGAAGGGGGACAAATCAGTGTATATTAATGCATAGATTTGTATTATCAGTATTAGCAGTGGCTATTTTGATACAATTTAAATGGCTAGATGAGCATGAAATCAGAATACAACCAGTCCTATCATTAAGGAAATGTACTTTCAATAGCAAAAGTAAATGCTACGGCTTGGATTTAAAATTATACGTGCTTTAATCTATCAGTTTTACTTTGCAGTTCTTATACAAATGTTTGTATATGCATATGTACTTGACGTGTAGATACGTTGGTGCACTTTGGCCAGATAGCCAGTGTAGCATTCCCCATTTGGAAAACTTTGTGGCATTTCATCATAGCACCACAGAATGATAGGGTCTGGAAGGGACATTTAGAGATCATCTAGTCCAACCCCACTGCAGAAGCAGGCCAACCTAGATCAGGTTGCATAGGAACATGTCCAGGAGGGTCTTGAAGACCTCCAAGGAAAGAGACTTCACACCCACCCTGGGCAGCCTGTGTCAGGGCTCACTCACAGTGAAATAGTTTTTCCTTATGTTTAAATGGAACTTTTTGTGTTCCAGCTTCATCCCATTACCCCTTGTCCTGTTGCTAACTGCAATAGAAAAAAATGGATGCCTCAACCTGTTGTCATCCACCATTTACATATTTGTAAATATTAATAAGATTCCCCCTCGGTCTCCTCTTCTCCAGGCTAAACAGCCCCAGTTCCCACAGCCTTTCCTTGTATGAAAGATGTTCCAGTCCCCTGATCATCTTGATGGCCCTGTGCTGGACTCTCTCCAGAAGTTCTCTGTCCTTCCTGAGCTGAGGAGCCCAGAACTGGACACAGGTCTCCAGATGAGGCTTCACCAGGGCAGAGTAAAGGGGAAGAAGAACCTTCCTTGACCTGCTGGCCACACTCCTCCCAATGCATCCCAGGATGCCGTTGGCCTTCTTGGCCACAAGGGCACATTTTCATTGCAGTTACTCCATTTCCTCATAAACATCTAGCTGTATCTAAAATTTAGTGAGAAAAATAGTATCTCTCCTTCAGTCATAAATTGTCTGAGCAGCTGCATAGATATTTCTAGCAATACCTGTAGAGAATTTGTCATCTTGGTTAAGTTTAATGTTAATATTCTGAAAGAAAATACAGAATTCTTGTTGATGACTTGTAGATATGACATTTATAGATGAGGTGAAGGTATGACAGTGTTCTTTTACATCAAATCCCATAATTTAGCAGAAGCAAATTGGTAGTTTCAATATAGTAAGAAGAAAAATCATACATTTAGGATCAAAGAATATGAGGGAAACCTCAAAAAGTTTTTATTGTACTGGGAAGTGATGATTCTGAAGTTGTCAGTTAACTGCCAACTCTGTGTAACCAAAAAGACTTGCATAAGCTCTGGAATTGGTAATTCAGAATGTAGTGATAGCTGGGGTTGTGTCACCTGAAGCAGCACTGCGAACAGGGGGGCTTTCACAAAGACATTTCCTAGAAGTCCTTAAAAACACCAAACACCTAAACTGAAAACTGTTAGCAATTCGGCATAGGAGGTATAGTGGGTAGGCCCTGACTGGACATCAGGTGCCCAGCACAACCACTGTGTCATGTACCCTCCTCACCTGGACAGAGGAAAGAAAAAGTTAAAAGCTCATGGGTCAAGATAATGACAGGGAAAGATCACTCAGCAATTACTGTCATGGGCAAACTGGACACTACTTGAATAAATTAGTCTTAAGTATTACCAATCAAATAAGAGTAGGATAATGAGAAAATCTCCCTAAATCTTAAAAGACCTTCCCCACACCACTCTCATCTTCCTGGGCGCAACTTACTCCAAATTTCTCTACCTCTTCTCTCCTTTTCCCCTCCAGGGGGATGGCGAATGGGAGTTGAGTTCAGTTCATCATATATCTCTGCCTCACATTTCTGCTGTTCCAGCATGAGGTCCCTTCCATGAGCTGCTGTTCTCCATAAATTTCTCCAGTGTGAGCCTCTTCCCCAAGGTGCAGTCAATCACAGAATAGTAGGGATTGGAAGTGACCTCTAGAGATCATCTAGTCCAACCCACCTGCTAAAGCAGGACTAACCTAACCAGGTTAGTCCTTCAGAACAGACTGCTCCAGTGTGGGTCCTCCACAGAGTCACAAATACTGCCAGAAAACCTGTTTCAGTGTGGGCTCCTTTCTCTATGTGTCCACAGGTCCTGCCAGGAGCCTACTCCCAGCCTGGGCTTCCCACAGGTCACAGCCTCCTTGGGTGGTCTCAGCTGCCCCCTGGCCTCCATGGCTGCAGGGACAGGCTGCAGGGGAATATCTGCTCTGGCACCTGGAGAACCTCTTATCCCTCCTTCTTTACTGACCTTGGTGTCTGCAGGGTTGCTGCTTTCACATATTCTCAGTGTCCAGCTGCAGCTGTGCAGGTCTTCTCCCCCTTCTTAAACCTACTACCCCAGAGGTGCTACTACCATTGCTGATGGACCTGGTCTTGACGAGTGGTAAATCCATTTTGAAGCTGTCCGGCATTGACTCTATCAGACATGGGGGAAGCCTCTGCCACCTTCTCACAGAAGCCATCCCTGTAGTCTCACTCAGCAAACCCAATACAGAGGAATATGGTTAAGAAATGGCCAAACTATATCACATACAGACAGAGAAATACCTGATTGTCTGCTGCTCTTAAATGTGTGGATAATATCAAGATCTGGTACAGTGAAATTAAGTTTTAATGGTTAAATTTGTAAATGAAATGGAAGTCTTCTCATTAAGCTATAATAATCCTAGAACGTCTACTGAACAAATGTGATCTATTTGTCTTGTATTTCTAAATTTTTTGTTGTGTTCAAATCTCAAAATAAGGACAAGGTTGTAGCACTACTATGGGAAAAAAGAAATGCAGCTCATGTTACAGAGTATTTAGATCTGCTGATCACAGTGATCCTTTCTGGCCTTAGTCTGTTAGCATTGCTTACTCTTATTTTTTTAACTAATAGTATGAGAGCTACACAGATATTAAGAAAAAAACATCATAAAACTGAACTATTATTCAGTCTATAAATTACCATCTGAAGATATTTCTAGAATAACTCCACAAGTGGGCTCATCCTGAAAAGGTCTTACGATGATTAAGAAATTTGATTGAAATCTCTGGCATATGGATTGCCGTTGTTAGAGAAAGAAAATGATGCTGTTTGCTCTTCTCATTCTACTTAATTACTTTTTGCCATAATTACTTTTTGCCATAATTACTCTAAATGCAACTACTCTGCAATACCTTTGCATAGCAATTTCTCAATTTTGTGATAACTATGAGCCGATGGTTGCTGGCACATCTGAAACACCTGGTGGTAATTGCGTTTTGCTCCATAAGTCAAGGTTGAAGATTTTATGAACCTGCTGTCAAATTGTATTGGAAGTCTTTAGAAGCTAGAGGCTCTCACAATAATGTTTTCATTCTATATCAGCTTAAATGAAACCTTGGAAAAAGTAATGCTATACTGAACACATATGATCTGTTCATAATCTTTCTGATAGGTCAGTCAACATGTTGGGTGGATTTGTACAGGTCATGTGGTAGATAAACCTGACTAATTCTGGATGTCCTTTGTGGGTTTTAGGAATAAAATCTTCAAAATTGCTCCTACCCTGAAGTCTACTCACTTGCAAGAGTTGTACAGTGCTCTAATCACGGCATCTTGTCACTTTGGAGTGCTATCGGCAGTTGCCTTTGCAGAGAGTGGTGCATTGTCAGGCCAGCATCTCACCCCACTGATATGCTCTTTCCCAGCTTGCCTACCTGCCTTGCAAGGCTTCCTATGGGGTTGTAAGACAAGAAGGTCGATGTGAATAAGGTCTCTGATGTTTTCAAGACTTCTGGGTACTCAGTACTAAAGTATATACAGAACAAGGTTTTGAGTTTTGTTTTGTTATCTCCTCACTCTCACAGCTACAAGAAAGAGGAGACTGTTCTGTTCTTCAGAAGTAAACAGCCTAACTGGGATCATGAGCATCAAGGAAACCACTTCTGTACTTTCAGTTCTGAAATCTGTGATTCTGCAGTAACACAGTGCTCACGGGGAATGCCTTTTCTCCCTCCTTCTCACCTTCTGCCACCCGTCTCCTTAGTTGAAAATAATCTTACTGTAGTTATTCAGATAAATTAATCCTACAGTTCTATATCTCTAAAGACAAAATATGTTAATATAGATTCAAAGGTATCCTGATAATATGGCTTGATGCACAAAATGAGAATGGGTAACTAGATATTAACATCACAGGAAAATAAGGAAGGGTAGAATAAAAGGGAGTAAATGTTGAAGGCCATCGGTGTTCGTGTAAAAAAATGTATTTAGGGCTCCAGCTTTCAATATCTACCTAGTAGTTTGTAGGCAATTTGTCACTATAAGGAAAACGCAGAATCTTTTGGACTTGGGCCATTGTTTTTACATTTTGTTCATCTCTCCTTGTCTATAATAAACCTTTCAGAATCATATTTTTATTCTGTTGTCCCTTGATGCTTAACACAGTTGTCCTAAAATATGTTTTCAGTTGTTCTTCCATTCATGTGGATGAATATTTAACTATTCTGTCTAACTCTTGCGATGATCTTAAAGTAAAAAGGTTCATTTTAGCTGCAGTTCTGTGAATACCTCACTGTAAGGCATAGTTTATGTATAAATCACTATTAAACATCCGGGGAGCAGGAGGGGAGGGGGAATAAACACTTGAAATTATTCTTGGAGGAAAACAAGACACAGGAAGTAGATTCAAATATGGGATTAATTTTCACCTGCAGTGTTACAGCTAATGTCCATGTGGGAAACTCCTTTAGAAAGAATGCCTATACTATGATCTCATACTGGAAAAATTCTTAGGCTAAAAGTAATGCCGAACTACAACATTATTATGGACAGAAAATATTGTCCAGGCAGAGGACTCAGAACTGTTTTACTATGGATTAAATAATACAAGGATGTTTAGGATGATTTGTAATGACAAAACCTTCATTAAAATATTTTTGTATCTGCTAATTTTGTCTTATTCAGAAGCTTTCTATAATGCCAAATAAAAGACCATCTTTTATTTAAATTATTTATTTAATAGTTTCCATTACTATATAAAGGTAAGCATTTGTTCCTCTTTTTATGACACCAATATTATCAATGGTTTGGTTGAGTAGAAATGGAAGTAAATGGGCTTCCCTACTTCTGATCTATGTTACAGTATTTTCACACTCTTAAATATACCACTCAAGAATTTTCTAACTTTTTGCTGTGAAATATTCATTTCTGTGTGATTCAAAGTGGAATAATTTTGATCAGTGTAAAAGAAAATGGTGGTAAAAAGGCTGCATCATGGAAGAAAAAGTAAATAAAAAGGAAATTATTATTATAGGAGGAATTATGCTGTGCACATTATTTTGGTTTTAAAATTTGACTTGTAACTGTAGTCCCATTCTTCTTATGTATGAATTGCATTTGTTGTATTTAATTCTGCCTGGCTAAAAAAAAATGCAAGTAGAACATATTCTTTGTTTGATTATTCAGATTTGTAAAAAGTCTGTATTAGTAAAATTAAAGCTCATAGCACTGAATACCTGCTCATGTCCTGCTTTTCTGATCTGTAACAAAACCTCACTGTTATGGAAAAATACCTGCTTTTAAGTTACTTTTGTCTTTTCAACAATTAGTACACATGAGAAAGAAGAGGGAGAATGTTTTTAAGACTACATTTCTATAGCCAAGGACTGCATTACACATTCTAAAAGGCAAGAACTGCATTACACATCTTTCTAAGAGGCAAGGGAGTAAATTAGCAAAGTGCAGGTAAGTGTGAAACTGAGCTATTACTGCTGCATACTTTTGTAGATGACTAAGTCAAGTGCATCCTTTGTCTACATTAAAAGAAACAATGAAAACTATTTGTGTCAATGAAACTATATTCTATTATCATTGTAGTTCTATTGTACTTCTAATGTTCTTCACCTGAGCGAAATCAAAGTTATTGTTAAATTCATCATCTGGACTTTACGAAGGAAAACAAAAGATAAAACCATGAATATGTAACAGTAAAACATATCAAAAGAAGTAAGTGGGATACTGGGGATGCCAACTATCACTGGGCAACTGGAAAGTTTTCCAGCATGCCATTTTGGGTGATGGATCACCATATGACACAGCAGGTCAGTAAACATTCCTAGCACCTGATGATCTGTAAATTATTTTGGTCTTTGAGTTGTTTTGTTTTGTTTTTTTTTTTTTTTTAATCTGATCTAGCTTCTCAGGAAATTAGTGAGTCTTTCCAGTTATTTCAGTGGAAGTCAGATCTGACACACTCTCCCACTGCAAAATAATGTTAAAACTGCTGCTTCTGCAGTCCCTTTCCAAACTACAAAACAGTGTTCTTCTGAAAACAGAAAATTAAGTATGCTCCAAAAGGAAATTCACCTGATAAGCTTTTGATGTCATAAAATCTGACCTTCATATCAAGAAACCTGTAATTTCTATCCAGATGAGACTTAACCCCATTTCTTGCCTCTTAAAGAATGTAAAATTGACTGCTGAAATTCATCCCTGGGACTCCCTTGAATTCCTACTGACGCAAAAAAGAAAAAGGAAAATAAATGGATGATCTCATTTGCTGTAGGCTGTGGATTTGTGGAATAATGATACAGAAGTACTTAGATGATATGTAAACATTCCATTACATTATTTAATACACACTGCATATAGCATAGTTAATATGATTGTTCAAAAAAAGAAACAAACCAAACCCTTGAATGTTACCATCAGTAACTCAGTTAAAGAATTAGACAATAGCATTTTAGACTGACAGCAAACAATTATTGATCTTTTATGATCTAGTTGCAGAAAGTGAAGGACATTTGTGCTCTCGTCCCTGTTATCTATATTTTCTCTTATTATTGCTTCAGATTTTACTTTGTACTTTCTGCTGACTTATATGAGTCATATTTTTATTTAAAAACTCCAAATCATAGTTCTACGGAAGGAATCATTTGCTTTTATATTTTAAGTATCCTTTTACAGAGAGTATTGTAATAAATCATCTCCATTTGATTTCTTCTCTGCCTGAATACTGCTAAAGTGGTTACCAGCTCTAACACTGTGTAAGCCAGAGAAACCATTCATTTATCCAATTGTAAGTGACTAGCCTAAGTCAAATAAAGTTTCCACAGAGACATCAAACAGATGCCACCAGAGCATCTCATTCTGCAAGCATCATCTCATTAGGAGCTCTGAGACATTCTGTTCCATTAGATCAGGAACAAGAGCACTGGAGTAGGTGTCTGAAGGATTATGCATGTCTCTGCGTCCCTTTACTGTACTTGGTCATGCTTAATCCCCACTGCTGCTAACAAAGTTTTTGGTGAAGTTATTTGCGCTATGAGGTTTTGTCCTTAAGAACTGTGTGACTGCAGTTGCCAGACTGCTTGAGTTAAATAACTGAAAGGATGAACCTGGTGCAGTCTGAAAGCTTCCTCAGAGTTTATTATTTTGTTATTATTTTCTATTTTAACCACTCACTGTCAAAATCTGCTTTTATTAATGTTGAAGATAGTATTCTTTGTAGATGCCCTTTCACTGGAAATATTCAAGATATGGTTGGATGGGGCTTTGAGTAAACTTACATAGTTGAATATGTCCTTGCTTATTTCAGGGGGCTTGGGTTGGATGGGCTTTAAAGATCCTTTCCAACCCATATAATTCTGTAATTCCTATTACTTTCAGCAGGAGAAAAAAGGCAAGAAAATGGTGGTGCATTGGACCAGGACCATTGGACCAGGACATGGACATCCTTGAGCATTATGTATCCACTGACATCATCTCTCACTTGTTTTAACTGAGACACAGTGTTGTTGTCCTCTAAGAGACCCGTGAGATGTTTCTTTCTGCCTTCTTCACAGACTCCTGGTTACTAAGCTCTAGCAGTACAGATTGTCATTGAAACCCAGGGCAATCTCATGCACCAGGTGTTGGAACAACATCTTCTAATGCGAAAGCTGTGAGAGACTTCTGTTAGTGACTGATGTCTCACGGTATCTTGGTGCATGCCAGTACTTTGTCTTTCCCATTATTTTCGGCACGCTTTGGACATATTTAAATGCCTTGAACTTTTTTTTTTTTCTGTATAAGTTTAGCTCATAGCACATGCTAAACAGGGTGTCTAATACATTTAGTTGTTTCTTTTGTTGGAGTAGTGCTCCTGAAACCCTTAAATCCATAGTCCTTAATGCTGTCCTTTCAGGGGAAAAAAAAATATGTTATCCCAAACTCTTCCTAAATCAATGCCAGGAGTAAGAAATAATGGAAAGGATTAGTAGCACAACTACTATTTCATACTTCAGCATCTCATTTTATGTTCGTGCCAAATGTACTGTTATTTATTGCTTTACTAGACTGTTTACATTTATGACAGAGTCAGAGAAGATGGCTAAAAATATGTTTTGGAAGCAAATACTTTGAAGAACGCTAAAGAGAAAACTCAAAAGGAGATAGGAATGAGGATAGAGGTCAAACTTCTGACATTATATAAATGTATGAGAACAAAAAAAAACCCTTTTCTTTTCACAGAGTTGTCTTAGTAAATACACAGCTTCATGCCATGGTATTTATTTAAAAAAAAATACACTTTTTATGTGACTGTTGTGAATTTAGAGGCACAGTCTCAGTGAATGTATATACATGCCAACTAATTCGTAAAGGTGACAAAATTATCTCCTTAAATAAACAAAGTATGTTGGAGACAATGGAAAACTTTCATGGTAGCTTAGAAGTAATGGCAGATGAAGATTTATGTGTGCTTTAGATGAGAAGATCAAGCAGTCATTGTTTACTAGCATGTCTTGTTTTAGTAATAAAACTCAAGTAAAAAGATATTTTTTGTTCTGTTCTTTTCCAATATTCCATCTGCTCAGCATTGCTTCTCCCTTTCCTGACCCCTGCCAGTGGCTATGCTCTGGCAAGACTATATGGCTGAGTTTTTCTCAGTCGTTTTCTGTTTTTCCCATTAAGTTGGGCTGCCCACTTTCATTTGCTCTGTACAAAACACCTCTGCCTCCATTCTTTACAAAGACAGAAGGGAAAAGTGGAAACAAGGCTATTAATTGGACCATTTATTTGTTATCTTAGTACTTACCTTTTAATCTGATTAAATACTCTGCAGAATTTTTGTCTTATTTAGAAGAAATAAGCCTTGATAGTTGATCCATAGAAACTTTGCTGATTGTTTCATCCATAAACACGGAACAGTATATTATGGAGGGCTGTTTGCCCTAATTAGCTACTATGTAATGCCAAATTTGGCCTTATAGGCAACAACTCAATATTACTCTTTTTGAAAGTCATTAGATTGTTTTGAACCTTTACACAAAGGAATTTCAACTGAAAGATTTACTGGCTCAATGTACTCCCTGAGAGTCACATAGCCAGGGAATATTCAAGATACTTGACATTCATCTGAAGCCTGTAATAATTAATGACTTGTAGAAGTATGTTGCCCATTTCCTCCATCTACATAAATTAATTTTAATAAGATAGATTCTCCGTGATCCAGAGGATTCTTATTTTGATCATTATAATTTTCTTCCTCTCTTCAGTGAGTAAACAGTAGGAAATTTGTGTTCTTCCAGGCACATATTTATTCAAGATCTGTTCAAATTAATATCTTCATCCTCAGCTCTGGATTGATTAGTTTAGAGTACAAAGGAAAGCGCTTAAAAATAAAATGTAACTGTGGTGAAAATATCATCTCAGTGTGGAAAAATTGTCCATGGCTTTCTAAAGTGTCTGTGGCTCAAAAAATTGAGATTTTGTATGAAATCCTTGAACAGTTAAACAGACCCTTCTCTTTTCAAATCTAACACAAATCTTTTGGTTTCCCAAATATTGATTGTTTTTAAAAAAAACCTCACTCCTCTTTTCCTCTGTCAAATATAAATGTTCAAAGGTTTCTATGACCCCAATTCTAGTAGCTCTAAAATCAGAGAAGAAAATGAAAAAGGTGACCTAGTAAACAAGGAAGAGAAATATTAGACAGTACTAAAAAATGCTTTAAATAGAACCTTCTCCTTTAGGCACATGACACAAGAGAGCTGCTAGCTCTCTCACTAGTTCTTCAGTACAACTAATAACCCAAAGATGAGATGAGAATGTCATAGAATCATAGAATCATTACAGTTGGAAAAGACTTTGATCATCAAGTCCAACCACTAACCTCACACTGCCAAGCCCATCACTAAACTAAACCATATCCCTCAGTACTTCATTTCTGCATCTTTTGAATATATCTGGAGATGGTGATTCCACCACCTCCCCGGGCAGCCCATTCCAATGCTTAATAACCCTCTCAGTGAAAAAGTTCTTCCTAATGTCCAGTCTAAATGTCCCCTTATGCCACTTAAACCAATTCCTCATGTCCTATCATTCATTACTGGAGAGAAGAGATCGATCCCCATCTCACTACAACTCACCTTCAGGTAGCTGTAGAGAGTAATCAGGTCTCTCAGCCTCCTCCAGGCTAAACATCCTCAGCTTCCTCAGCCACTCCTCATAAGAAGTGTTCCCCAGACCTTTCACCAGCTTCGTTGCCCATCTCTGCATGGGCCCCAGCATCTCAATGTCCTTCTTTTAGTGAGTGGCCCAGAACTGCACTTAATGTTGGAGGTGCAGCCTCACCAGCAGAGTACAAGTGGCACAATCACCTCCTTGGTCCTGCTGGCCACACTATTTTTTATACAGGCCATGATGAATACTTTACTTGGCTGTGGGCAGGTTCAGGGATAGGCAGAGCTGTGGATGCTCTTGGGTCCCTGAGATACACAACCACCATTTTTATTTACAAACTCGTCAACATTTTGACCATAAGATGGAGCCTGCAATTGACTTGTATTAACATATGGAGCTGACAGGACAACTTTGGAGGAATATCATATAAACCCTGCGCAATGATGACAATGATGAACTTATAGGGGTTATACTGTATACATACTGTATACAATGTACCTTGTACATTGTACAACATAATATTTCCTGTGTAGTTATAGAAGTCCTGTAAATTACGTGTGTGTTTTAGCAAAATGTATAGATGATAACACTATCCATTAGATGAGCTCTAGGGAATATTTCTGAGAGAAGTATTTGCCTAATAATCTGAAATGATTTTTGGTTTTTTTTGCTAGCAGTAGCATAAAAAGTAAAAAATGTTAAATAAGGTTAACATAAGAGGATTACACAGTGTTTAACTATTTATCAGTTTGGGTGGGAAATAACGAGATTATTAATAGATGCAGAGCTCTAGAAAGACAATAGGTTGCAATGCATCCAATTTTTCAACGATGATTCAGATAATAATAATGATAATTTGCATTTCATAATGTGTTATATTTACCTGCAATGATGACTTACACTGTGTGAAAACACATTTTCATCTGTGTTTTTATAACAGCAGCAGTTTCAATTTCTATTACTCTACATATACATTTTATTTTCATTAATTTTGGTTGCAACTAAAATGAAGTATTTGGAATATTGCATGTTATTGTAAGCATAAAATAGATAGACTAGCTGATAAGGCAGCTGTGGGATCTGATGACAAAATCAGTTATTAGGTTCATAGTCCAAAATCAGAAAGTCCACATCCTCATGATACAAAGCACTATTCTGATAGAAATGCATTATGTTGAGTCTGCTTCAGAAAAAGTTAACTTGTTACTAGAAAGCTTTGTGCTGGATAGGGGTCTTCAAACAGTGTAAAACACACAAGAAAACTGACCTAAACTACATATTGTGTACTCTAGCGTTTCAACAGATACGGGATCAAACTGTGCTATTAAGTGCTTGAACGGTGTCCAGAGGTAGCTGGTAATAGTCAAGCAAACAGAGAGTGCCATAATAGGAGACATAAAACAGAACTATTGCCTCTTCAAACCAGAAAAACTCACAGCAAAGACCTTTGCAAATTCTACTGACAGCAATGGCAACTTAAGATGACATGATCTTAAAAAAAAAACCTTAACTAAGTAAAACACTAGCTAAAGCTTATGTGCTTTGTGCACTGAAACTATTGAGACTTTGTCCTCCTGACTGATCCAACATCACAGCAATTCATAAAAAAAAATCCAAACTATATGAGACTCAAATCTATAAATTGCATACTTAGGAACTGATGATGTCCTCAAACTGTATAGTACTTGATATTACTGCTAATGCCAGTTCTAGTGACTTCAAGTGCTGTGTGAATAATCTACGAAGGGACAAATTGGTGCATTCTCAGTTAGGTAGCTGGCTTGCCTCCTGTATTTTTGCATTGCATATTTGCATGCCTCTACACAAGATTACAGACATTACCTGGCAAAACAACAGTTAAGACTTCAGAAAGAAAGAAAAAAATCCCACCATCATAGAACTAATCTTAAAAACAAAGAGAATTTAATCTGACTAGACAAGTCAGGTTTTTGTTTGAGCACGTGATCCTTTCCCAAGCTGTTGATGTGGAAGTTTTGATACTTGAAAACATGTTTATTTTGAAAGAGCTTTTTGTTTTCCCATTTCCTTGCCACTATACCATTTGAACCATTCTTTATTATTATATTATGTGAGAGTAGGAGGTTATTGCAAAGAAATTACTAGCTTTGTTTACTACTAGAGTGTTAATATCAATCTACATTTATTAATAGGTTGAAGTACTAGTATTTTAGTAATGATTGAAGTTGTGTGTTGGAGATTAAATACATCATATAATATAGCTTTAATTGAACATAATGTTTGTTACTGTGTAGAGTTAGCTAATGCTAATTATAGATTAGTACATTATAGATCAGAGGAGAACTATCATTTTCTTTTGATGGATCTTCTTTACGACACCAGTAACATACTTTCATCCACCTCAGCTACAGCTCTCAAAGAAAGAGCAGGAATGGGAGAAGAGCAATAAGTCTGCACGTTAGCAGTGGCATGTATAGATATACTCCCAGCTGATGTGAGGTTTTTGCATTAATATGCTGATGGTTTAAATTGGGATTGCATCCACATTATTTTTTGCTGAGGTCAATAATTGTATATGGGTTAAATCAGTCTTTGAGAAAGGTATCTAACTCTGATCTGAAGAAATCAAGTCAAAAGAGCTACCTTTGTCTGAAGAAATCAAAGTATGTACTATCCATCACGCTTCTTGCTTGTTTGTGTATTTCTAGTTTAAATGTGTTTGGCTGCCTCTTCTACTTTTGTCTCCTTTTTGCATTTCTCTTCACCTCTTACAAAATACCAGTGACTTATGTTCTGAAACAAGCATGTCTGCACTGATCAAGTGATCTTGAAACCTCAGAGTGTAGGTAAAAGTAGCTGCTGTTTTTAGCAAATTATTTATTTTAGAAAATTTAAAATAGAAGAATTTGCTATATCAGATTTTACTTCAAATATATGTAGTGATAATGGAACAGACTCACAGCTGCTGTAAATCTGCTTGATGCCACTGATGTTGACAGCACCTTTGCAGTTTATGCCTCTGATGAATGTTCTATAGAATTTATTTGTTTGAACAAAGAACATGAGAGACTAGGAAAGACAAAAAAAAACCCAAAACAAAAACAAACAAAAACCTCAAACAAAAAACCCCCAAAAACATCTTTACCACGAATATATGTGAAATAGAAAAAGAAGATGTACAGCAGAGAAAATATCTTGCACTTCCTAAAAAGTTCAAATCTTTTTTGAAAAAGCCTTACTCAGATCTTCTCTTCAGTTTCAGAATGGCAAGTGTTGGCAACTACAGAAAAATGTGTGACAAATGAATACATAGATATACCAACTCCATGGGAGATTAAAAAATGAGCCTTTCAGAGAGGAACAGATAGATTTACAACTATACTAAAAAAAATTATGCATTTTTTTACAATCACCCATATATGCTAGAGAGGATTTACTCTTCACAGCTGGTTAAAGATGCCTACGCATTTCAATATTTGTTGTCCAGGTTCTCTCTTGCTGTCCAAACCGTAATGGGAGTTTCACGGCTACCTTAAACTGACATCAGATTCTTCATGAGCTTTTTAGCATATAGCTTCCTGAATGCAACTTATGACAGTGGAAACATGGGATAATACCAGAGAGTAAGCACTTGCAGGCTGGAGGTAGAGCATGGGAGTATGTGCCTGTTGTGCCTGCTTTATTTCACTGTAAAGTGGATATGAAATTACAGCTTTTCATTAGATTTCAGAGATGTCTTAGAAATGTTCACTAGCAAGGGCAGTGATTAACATTAAATCTTTCCGGCTCATTATGATTTTTTTCTTACCTTCCTTGTCTGCTTTAGAAACAAAAATATACCTATCAGTCGTCACAAGGGACTGCTTTGCCTCTATCTTTGAACCATAAAATTCTTTAAAATAACAGCCCATCTCATTCCCATTTAACTCCAGTAACAATAAGTTTTCTGCCATCTCCCTGCACTATCCTCTGTTCTTCATAAAGAGCAATTTCCAAATCATTTCCATCTAGGCAGTTCAGTGCCCCTTGTTGTATTCAGACCAAGGATACCTTAGCATTCTGCAAGATTATTTCCAGACTGCTTTTGTATTTATCTGTGTCTGCAAAAGAATTTAAGGGTCTAATACAACCTTTGTTCTTTCCTTAAGGCAAGCCATGAGTATAACAATGACCATAGTATGTAGTTTGGTTTGTCAGGTTACTCTGACAGACTGTAAACATTCATAACTCAATTCTGGATCATATGAGAAAAAAGTACTGCCATCAAATATACTGCAAATGCAGTAACTATGGATATTTGAAGTTAATCACAGCTGATGGGAAATGCTTCATGCAGGTATGTTTTCTGGTAATGACTGTGTTATTTTTCTACAATATTTCCTATTCTATTGGAAAAGGTTTTTTCCTCTCTCTTTTATGTTACTGTTTATTCAGGCTTTAAATGACAAACTAGCTTAGCTATTGAGTTATTTGACTAGTGGAAGTGCTAACTTGGACAGACATGCATAAAATCATAGTACAGAATTTTTTTTAATGTTGTCTGCAAAGGGATAAGTCTGAAGCATCAAAAATCTATACAGAAAATGTAGATGTTTGTGGCTGGAGTTGAGAGATTTGTTAGGGACAGCTGGTTGGTACCAGGTGAAAATGCAATTTTCCTGCCACAAAGTCTTGTCTTAGAGTGCACCAGGAGTGTTTAACCACCTTTTCACTCACTATGGAAAGATCGCTAAAGTAATTTTATGTTATTCCCAAATCCAGCTTGGATCTTGTCACAATTCAGACTACAAAACAAAACAAGTACAAACAAGTACAAGGTCTGTACTAAGTAGCCTTGTAATTTCAGACACCATCTACAGAACATTACCAAAAACTCTCACTCAAATATGATGACTTTTCTTGTCCATATTTCCAAAGGAACACCACTGGGACATTTCATCACTTCATCCTTTGCCAGTCACAGTCTTAATTTTGAGTAATACACATACAAGGATATACAGAAAATAGTTTAATTAACACTGGGATTTAACTGTGTTTGCAGAGCCTATTAAAAGTTAAAATTGAAATGACAGTTTATTAAGACTTCTGCAATTAAACTAAGTTAAAAGAAGATTAATTTCATGGTGATTTTGAAGGTATTTCTCAACAATAAATGCTTAATGCTAAAGCTTTTAAGTGTCTAAACACTGAAATAGACTATGTTTGTTTAGACTGTTTAGAACAAATTGTATTAAAGTTTTGCAGTATTTTTTGAGTAGCAGCCAGGGCTAGATGTAAAAAATGCATAACTCAACGTATTAATTATATCCAATGTAATGTGAGTCTAATTAGATTAAAATTGATGGTTTAGATTTTCAGGCTTGTGTCATATATTTAAGATGGTTTTATTTTACTAATGAACTAATAAAGGATTTTGAACTGTCAACACAAACTTTAATGGACTTCCAATTTCAATAAAAAATCAATGTTTATGTAAGTGTATTTAAAATGGCAGCAACTCTGTATAAGAAAATATTTTAATATTTATTTTAGTTTAAATTCGTATTCATACCTTTAAATATCTGATATTTTAGAAATATGCCTTTATCCTTAGCTTGTTCAAAACCTAGTTTCATTTAACCTCATGAGATTCAGAAAGGCCAAGTGCAAGATCCTGCACCTGGGTCAGGGCAACCTCCGGTATCAGTACAGGCTGGGAGATGGATACATTGAAGCAGCTGAATTCCCTGATGAATTGGGAATATCAATGGTTAAAAAACTGGACATGATCTGACAATGTGTGTACTTGCAGCCCAGGAAGCCAATGATTTCTGGGCTGCATCAAAAGAAGTGTAGCCATCCATAGAAAGGTCAACAGGGTGATTCTGCCCCTCTGCTCTAAGTCCTCAGTGCAGGAAATGCATGGACCTGTTGGAACAGATCCAAAGGAGGGACACAAAAATGGTCAAACATCTGACCTATGGAGACAGGCTGAGAATATTAACTTTGTTCAGTTTTCAGAAGGCTTCAGGGAGACCTTGTAGCTGTATTCCAGGAGTTAAGCAGGGACTTGCAAGAAAGACGAAGACTTCAACGGCAGCTGTAGTGACAGGACAGAAGGTAACAGTTTTAAACTGAAAGCGAGTAGATTTAGATCAGATATAAGGAACTAATTTTTTGTGATGAGGGTGGTGAGACACTCAGACTTGTTGCCCAGAGAAGTTGGGAATGTCCCGTGATTGGAAGTGTTCACAGTTGGCTTGGAAGGGGCTTTGAGAGAAACCTAATGTAGTGAAAGAAGATCCTGTCTATGGCAGGAAGGACTTAATGATCTTCAAAAGCCCTTTCCAACCCGAACCTGTGGTTCAATATTGTATTTTTTTAAGGGATTTTCATATAGAAATATCACAAAAGAGTAGTTATTTAAATTGTCTTGCTGTTAATACATTTAAATAATAATCTGAACATATCAAACCTTAAATGCATATTTTGTGTACTCTTTTTTTTTCCACCCTTGCCACAGCTGAGATGTTGTTGTGCTCTTGCTGGATGTTTCTGAGGTTCCCATGCTTTCCTGATGTCCAGAAAGGAGACATGTTAATATCATTACACTGTTGTAGGTAGCTTGATTCTGCCTGTTTTCTACGAGAAAAGGAGATGTATAATGCTTCTAGCCTGAAGGCTTTTAACTTGAAATACATCAGATTTTCACTCACTCACTCACTCACTCACTCACACTCACTCCCTGTCTATCTCCCTGTTTCCCTCCCCCAGTTCATTCGCAAACTTTTTTACTTTTTGCACAATCTAGAAAGAAGTTTAGTCTCAACTACTGGAATGTTTGCATCCTAAAGATTTTCCCGTAACTGACATTGTGTTTGAGTTGTTGGATATTTTTTTTTTAAGTTTGAAGTTTTAAATTCTCATCTTTGTGATGTACTTAATAGACATGCATATTCTTGATGAATTATTAACATGTATGCATTATATTATGTAATATCACATATAGGTGGTTTTTTTTGAAATCTATTTAGATATTTATTTGAACTCATTGGAGGCATAATCAAAATGATTAAGCATTCAGGGATGGATGAAGTGCCACAGTAGGTGCAGAAGTGGTGCGGGAAGCAGAGGGATACTCAAAGTAGTTAATAAACACTCAAGGCCAATGGCTTGTAATGATCAAGCTCTGCCTTTATCTGTGTTTCAAAAACGACTGGGGACAAATAAATTGCCTAAATGTATTCAGGAGCACAAATCCTCCAGAGAAAATGTCAAAGCAATTGTAAACTGCAGCCTCTTTAAAATTAACAGCTACTACAAAAAAGCAAGTGTCTGATGCTTGGAAGAGCAGTTGATTGCTTTTTAGACCTAGATCTAGGGGGAGGAAAGTGAATCTTTAAATATCACTTGGGGAGGGACAGAATGGGAAGGAGGAACTGAGAAAAGTCACATACAAAGCATAAGAGATCTTTGAGATCTTGACAGATGCACTTATGATTAAGCTTGGCTGTGAAAAATATATATATGTCATTGCTGTTTTACTAGTATGAGACAACAAAATGTCATTAACTCTCAAGTAACTTGCTTTCTTATCAGACAGCCAAGAGGATAACATAATCTTGCTTAGTTCCACTAGAAATTATGTATGTGAAGACACTATGTTTTGCTTCTTCTTATGAAATAAAATAAAATAAAAATCTGAAGTTTAATTCTGTACATTTACAGAAGTACAGAAGTGCCTCCTCATAAAATGTTTATTAGGAATTACGCATTAAATAATTTGTTGTAAACAGCAGAATTATAGTGAAATATACCCAGCACATGTCTACAGTGTAAATTGCAAAGCTTTGGAATAGCACCTGAATGAGTTTCAAATGGCATAGTCCTATAAAAGGGAGGCAGCATAGCTATACTGGCTGTTTATATGGCTTGACCAAGGTTGAGAACTATATTGAGCTATATAGACATATAATTATTTGGGAACCTAAACCAATGTTTTATTGTTTAGTACAGATATGAAGCGCTGTTTTTTATTATTAACACAGTGAGCACTGGACTGTCTGATAGTAACAGATGTTTCCATTAATTCAGTAAGACTAAACAGAAGAATGAAGTTCTAGTAAAAGATATTTGCAACCCAGTGCCTCCTGAAATGGGAAAGGCATTTCTGTTGTATATATTGCCTATTAGTTTGATCATGCAAATAGATGTAGACCTTTGGAGTAGCAATAAAGGGGTACTATTGCACAGAGATAAATTGAAAACTGCCAATCTTGCTATAAAATTGTTATATAAAACGGATTCTAGAAGGATCTTGTCCACAGAGATAAATGTTGCCTTTATCATGGCAGAAGGAGCAGAAAAGGTATTGAGTTTATCAGCTTGCCTGACATCTATGGATAATGAAAATGTAGAAAATACAAGAAGGAAGATAAATATATGCTGTCATTTCTTTCCTATTTCATAACTAAGGAAAAATCCTACTCTTAAAAATTCAAGTACTTAGATTTTGACTGCTGATTAAAAAAGACTGCTGATTAAAAGCAAAAGATCTAGGCAATGGTCAATTACATATGTGAATAATTTGATATTTGAAAACCTAACATTTAGTCAAATTCTTGAGTGTAGATTTTTTCCCTGTGGTGTATTGTGGAAAGTAGACTGAATTAGTAGCAGCTGTGGGAGCTGGAGAGGAGCTTACAACATTTTCTGAGCCCTGTCTGAGCATGCATAATATCTTAATTAGCCAGGGTAATTGTCAAACTGTTTTTCTTTCCAGGACAATTGAAAGATTTCCTTAGAAGTACTTTGGTAGAAATGCACTGTTTTTGGAGAGATGTTTGCCCCTATTGGTTAGCCTAGCAAACAAATGCCCCAGCAGCACCAGTAACTAAGGTGAGGTTGGAAGAATGACTGTTTTTCAGAAACCAAAAGGAAACTTTAACCTAGTATCCCATTTTCAACAGTAACCAAAAGTGAATGCTTAATAAATAGTGTAAGAACTAGGACAGGTTCTATGGTAATCCCTCCTTATAGTCTTCCATTCTCACCCTAGTTTCAGCTCAGGGACTTGGGAGCTGGATGGGTTTTCCATATACTTTGTAATGCACAATTAATTTTTCTCCAGTGCATCTGTCCAAACTGAAAAGGCTATTGAATCTTCAGTTGAGTCTTTGACTCTTTGGAGACCACTACATTGCAGATGAGCAGAAACAGGCGCAGTAAAACAGAGATGCATTGCTCTCTAATTCTCCAAAACAGCTAAGGAAAGTACAAACCTCAATACCCACCGTAACAGTGCAGATTTGATAAAGTTCAAGAGGTAGCCAGAAGCTGTAAGGGTGATTCTGTGTCATAGAGCTGTGTACTGCTGCAGGCTTTCTTCGTCTTCAGCTAATATGACTGAGGATGACAAGTAGAGCAGAAAGCCCTTGGTTTAGTTTACTTTAAAGAGGTGATCCCAGAAAGTGCTGTCAGCAACTTCTGAGCTGAGGAATGTCAGTGGGAAGCAGCTGTCCTGTTCTTGTTATTTCAGAGATCTGTGGAACAGGAGCTACTTGAAAGTGTTGTTCGGTACCAAAGGACAAGACAGTGACCTTTGCTGAAAAACACCTTAAAGAAAAGATGATAGTCTCCTGTGTCCCTGACTTTTCTACACAATCCTGAAACATAACAAATATTGCTGTTATGTAAAACTCCCGACATGTCAGCTTACTTGATTGTTCTAGCACTAGCCTTGAAATTCCTCTGAGATACCTTCCTTTTACAACTTATTTGCCCTGCTTCTTCTAACTACTGCTCTGACCTTCCAAAATAACTCTTATTTTTCTGTATTTTCTGTCCTCTCCACCCCATCACTATTTAAGTCACAAGGAACTTTTTAACAGCTTTCTGCTAAAAGATTGTCTCAAGCGCAGTTCCAGATGAAGTAAGAAAAAGTACATTTGTTAATTGTTCAGTTTCCATGGCACCAAAGGCTTCAGGCTTTTTCTCTCTTATTTTGACAAGCCATTTTTGTACTAAGAGACCACAGAGATGGCAAGTGGATTTTATGCTGAATCCTTGTGTGATAGCAGCTCCTTTGTTATCAAGAAATTACAAATACACAACTAGTAGGATTGATGGACATAAGAATCTAGTAGTCTATCACTCTTCGTCATATCACAAAAGTGGAGTGAGAGAAGCTTTGGCTGTATGAATGACACGAAGACGCAGAGCCTAGGATACGTTGGCAATTTCTTAGCCTGACTTTTTTTTTTTTCCCATTGAACAAGATGGAAGCAAGTACTTGGTTAAGAATGACGATAGAAGTGCTGTAAAGTAATCATTTATATTATTCATTAGAAAGGGTCTCCCTGAAGCTTCATTGAATACATAAGCGCCTATGCCAGATAGGCCAAGATAGCTCTATTAAATATGAATTATTTTGAGTATCCTATCAAGGTATAGAAAAAGCTACTCTGTCTTTCGCATAGACTGCGTAGCTCTTGGGGTCAGCACTATGCTCTCTGTCCCTCTATTAGTGTCTATGTGCACTGTCACATGCATTGAAAGTATTATTTTGACTGCTGAACAGTGAAATTTTTCACAGGATAAAAAATTGCTATATGGAATTCTTTGTAATAGATTTTTACATTCAATAAATACTACAGAATATATATTCAGCAATGAAGCTACACAGGGTTAGGTAGTTGTGATTAGCACAATATAAATTTGTTCAGACTGAGACATAACTTCCATGCTATGTATTACCACAATAGTGAGATTTTATTTGAGTCTGATAAATGGAAAAGTAATGGAATTAGTTATTTCGAAGATCTAGAGACCTGACTAGATTACCTTGGTAAGTAATCATGATGAAGCTGGAAACAGGAATAAAAGAAGAAACCCTTGTGGTAAGTGATAAATCCATCAACTGTCAGTCAGTGAAACTTTGCACACATTCATCCTCCACAGTAGAAGAAAATGGAGTCATCACACAACCAGATAGTAGTGTCTGGAGAAAAAGGTATGGTTTTTCACAGTAACAGTGAGGCAGCTTCCCTTCTCCTAATCGCTTTGTACTGCTGATTTCAAGAGGACCCTGGCAATGATCTGACACAGAAGCATTCAATGGGTACTGAAAATAGAGATGTGTACTGCTACACATAGTGGAACACATTGTAAAATCGAAAGTATTCCAAAACAGAGCCTTCTCATACCTCCTCTACACCATGGGCTATCAGATGCACATCAGTCTCCGTCTTCTACCTTTGGGAATAGTCTCACTGTTTGTCTCAGTGATGCATCTCTCCCTGTTTCTTTTGGAAATTTCACTGTGGAGGAAGTCAGATTTCTCAGCATTTGTTTTTCACACAGAAACAAGAGCATTTTTCAGCATCTATTTAAAAGCAGTGTTTCAAAGGATGGGCAACTAGTTTTATTTCTGCTTCTCTTTCTAATGAGATTTTGAAAAGGAAAACATCACTATCAATTTAATGGAATAATGGCTTTTCTGAAACCTGTCTTTGCCATGGCAAACGACCAAAAGATGGGTATTTATGGATGTATTTCCTCAGATGTAGATATATTTCCTTATAAGTTAGACAATAAAGTATTTTATCAGGGAAACAGACATCTTGTCTGTTTCTACACTGCTGTACATTCTGACTGTATTTTGTTTCTTAGCCTGGTTATATAAAGCCTGAAAAGGAAGAAGTTACTAGTTTGCTTCATCCGGGATGTTATTGTTTAATTTGCACTGCTCTCTCCTCTCCTCTCCTCTCCTCTCCGCTCCTCTCCGCTCCTCTCCTCTCCTCTCCTCTCCTCTCCTCTCCTCTCCTCTCCTCTCCTCTCCTCTCCTCTCCTCTCCTCTCCTCTCCCTCATTCATTATTTAATAAACGATGGAACTATATTCAAAACTCAGTGAACTAAGCATTTCACACTCTGTTTCTGCTCTTGACTACACCTATGGCAGATTGTGTTTTGTTTTGTTTTGTTTTGGTTTTGTTTTTCCAGTGGCTTTCAGTTTAGAAATTAACACTACCTATAAGCATTTTGTATTAGAATGGATTTCACTGTGTACTAATTTGTGTGATTGTCTGAGAATGCTATTCTTGTGCAGATTGCTAGTGAACAGTTGTGTTATGTCTGATACCCTCTATTCATTGCTGCTACCCGTTTTAGCTTTAGATGTTGATTATAGTAAAGTTTCTCCCTTTTAAAGAGCTAGAATGCTTTTTGCCAGTTTATTTCTGTGTTTGCATGTGATAGGACCTTATCCAATGTTTAAGGCTGCACACTTATTCTTCCATTTGTATAAGAATCAGATGAAAGTCAATGGTAAAATTATAATAATATTCTTTTGGTAATTATGACCATAGGGGATCAGTGAAGAGAAGCTATGAGGCTGTTATCAAAGAGCTGTCAGCAAAGCATTACTGTTGCTGCTTCATGATATTGTTCCTAAGACAGTACATTTCTACCACAACACAAGTAGTAGGGTTTGCTTATATTGACGTAATTAATTTCTGATTCCTAGTTTTTTTAATTAAAACTTTTTTTCTCATTTTATGACAATTTCTGCTAAATATCTGATAATAGATTATATCAGTCACTTCTTATAGAGAAGAACTGAAGGTCTCAAGAGAAGAAAGAGAACATGGAGAGAAGGAAAAGGGTGGAGGAGAGAAAGTTGCTTCCTTTAGTTCCAAAGGGTATAATTTGTTACATTTCCAGTTCAGCATGCTTACCAATAGTGGTGGAGAATCTGCAGTACATGTTAAACAGTTACTTTCTACTCTGCAAAACTAGACATGATTCCCTGCAGTGCACAAGAAAAGCAATTCCACCATCAATAATCTACAGAAACACTTCTACCAGACACCTTTGTTTTTAAGAAAAAAATTATCTAACACTTCTGAATTTCTAGGAATTGATATATCTTTTTAAATTACTTTTTTAGTAATTGATCAAGACTATTCTCACTTACAAACCTCTTCATATTTTTTAGATTTTGTCAAGATAATTACCCTCCCTAGAAAAATCACCTATATAGCTATTCATACAATATCTGTAGCTATCTTTATACTTGATTTATCTTTATATTGGTATAGAAAAGTCTAATCTGTATGACTGAACACAGGATTATACTTTCTGGTAACAATAAAAAGCACAGACTTAGGGATTTACACCCATTCATTAAAACTTTAATCCTTTTTTTATTCATACAATTTCAACTTTTGTTTTAGAAGGCCTTTTCTTGCTCCAGCAATAACGTAAAAGTGCCTCATGAATCAAAGACAGATGTAGCTATGCAGAAAGAATTTCAATCCACTTTCTTATAATCAGTCATCCAAGCAGATGATACAAGTCAGTATGAAGGAAGTCAGAGAATACTTCACTGATGAAAGCAGTATCATTTGGAAATCCATGAAGCTTGAGGTAGTGAATGAAACTACATTTTGAAATAGTAATTTAAAATGCTGCTGGCATAGTATGGTCATATTGCATAACAAAAAGTAGAAACTTCAGATCTGGAGCTCAGAGACAGAACTTCTTTATTCTTGACTTTTAGAGATCCATCACCCTCCCTGGTAAAGACTACCATGCTTTGACAGTATAGAACTCCAAGTATTTACCTCGGATGCTTAACTTTTGCTATAGAAAAAACAGAGGATCCCTAAAGATACTGAAACCATGTTGTGGCAGGCATAATCCAATGTCACTAGGAGACTTTCTCTGCCAAGGACTGTATACTGTAAATATATTTAACTTTCAAACTAAACTGATTTCAAATAACAGTTTTAGGTATATTCAGGCTTCCTCAGAAGACTGCAACAGAAAATCATGATGAAATTGAAGTGTTCTCCCTTACCTCTCCTTCTAGACCATGGATGGGGTTATCTGTAGAAAAAAATGCAAAATCCAGACAGGTGACTTTGCTGAGGATTAATAATTGTAGCTCTCTTCAGAGTCAGTGAAAGTGGCTCTTCCAGAAGGCAAGTATCTGTCATCAGAAGTGATACAAACAGCCCCTTTACAACTAAGTTACGGTATGATAATATTTGAGTCAATATCCTCTTATCCATTTATACTGCTACTGCAGTTAGGAAATATTCAGGTTCAATTAAAGTTCTTTAGTCAGACTCTTTGGCAGCACGTACATTCGTAAATCACCCATTCTTCAGTGTTCTTCAAGGATTGTGCATGGCATTTATTCAAAACTACAAGGCTTATTAGGCTTATCAAAACCCTGTTGTGCACAAATGTCTTGCAGCAAGTGCCCCATTCAACACAGTGTTCAAAGTCTAGGTTACGACATCACACAAAGAAGAAAAGTTTCAATATTTTAATGTGTTTACTCTTCTGCTGATCCTGGATGAGTAGCATGCTGTGTTTATGTAATTTTTCCTCTCAGAGTGAAAGACACTATTTATTAAACTAAAAACTTCTTCAAAATCTTGTAACTTTTCTATTTGATTTTTGTCTCAGCTGCATCACCAGAAAAGATGTAAACTGTATTTATATCACTAAGAGGATTTTACTGTCTGAGATGCATGGTGTTCCCTGCTTTGTACTGTACAGTTAAAGTAGACACAGAAGGACCAAAGTTGCTGACCCTCACTCTGAAAAGGAATAGAAGTAAGATCATGGATTTTGAGACCTCAGTTTAACTACTCTGTGCTCTCCTACTTATTTATTGATACATTTCTCTTCAGAAGGAGAATGCATTTGCAGTTCATTAATTTGTTCTATCTGTAAATACTCATTTCTTCCAGTATGTTTACTGAAAAGGCTTGAATTTGGTATCAACTCTAAGTACTAATTGTATATTTATTGTATTTTACAATATTAAAATACATACTTCTGGTTAGTCTGATTTATTGCTTAGACAGCATGGGACCTTAAGATAACCTGATTTTGGTGACTGGAAGGCCGTTTCTAAAACCTATCAAGAAAAAATGCATATAGATTTTTCAAGCATGAAATTTCAATAAAGTGACTTTTGCAGAATATTTGAATGACAAGGACACAAGAACCTCATTGGAAATGTGACATTTACTTTCAAATATTTCTGTTTATCCAGCTAGTGGGGTTTTAATGGCATTAAGCCACTTGGTTTTCTATTAGATTTTCTTTACAATTCTGCTTAAACTTGTGCACTTGTTTAAGTTTTTTATAGACATATGAATGGAGTTTCTATTGAAGCATAGCCTATAAGACTGATATGGCTGCACAAGCTGGGAAGCTGAGCTTGTAATATTATGCTTTCTTCACAGCTAAACTGACTCA
This sequence comes from Urocolius indicus, assembly GCA_013401255.1. Lineage (NCBI taxonomy): Eukaryota > Metazoa > Chordata > Aves > Coliiformes > Coliidae > Urocolius > Urocolius indicus. Next base: position 53,337 of record WBNH01002441.1, on the reverse strand, counting down.
TTTTTTTCACTGTACTCAATATCTTAACTTCTACCATCTATGGAAGCAAATAAAAGAACAAACAAATCAACACTTGGAAACTACTTATATTGTGGAAAGAGTGATATGAAACACATCATGTTTTTTTCTAACCCTAGAGATCTTGAAGCTTCCCTTCTCATGTCCGACTAGAAGGTCTTGGCTTACTAAACTATTTATCAAAGTGTTTCTTTATCCTGCTAAGTACTGGAATAGGGTTTTGTTCTGTCTGTGCAATGACTGGTGTAAACACAGAAATTTTGAACTTGAACACTTTTTATGCTGTTATTTTTTTTTTTAGTTCATGTATTGGATTTTAAATATTGAATTTTCGCTTCACAAAGTTGTGCAATTTCAGTCAAATCAGTGTAATTGTGGAAAACTCATTCCCCAGAGCAGCTCAGGATTGCTCTTTTGACACTGACTAGAGATTGCCAGGGCAAAAGTACAGCAAGCATTTTGTGTCTCCATGTGGGAATGGACACGGAAGAGTTTGTCTTGAGGATCTAACAAACTCCATCCTAGGAATAGTGCTTGGGAAATTCTTAATGTATTTCATTAATTGTGATGTTGCAGCATTTAATGATTATGTGATAGATAATATCCTTGAAAAATTGTGTCAAGAGGCTGCAAAATATGCCGATAGTGTATCTCTATATTAGTTGCTGTGGCTAAGCTGATCTGATCTGCATATATAGACTAGTTGTATGCGTTATTAGATACATAAGTTATTAGTTACATGAGCTATTAGTTCTATCAGTCAGGATCTTACTGATGTCTCTTTTTTTTCAGTTTCTCATGTACAAAATAACAAGTGTTGCTGGAGTTAGTCATAATGTGAGAATTTTAACAGAAACTTCAATTTTAGCACGAAGATTAGTGAAAGCCTGAATAGTTCTTTATTAGGCAAATACTTAAACGATATCTTTACAGATGAGTCAGGAAAGCTTTACTCTATAAAACACATGTCTTAACTAACTTCTGATAGTGCAATGGGTTAGCTAATAAATTATGTTTAAAATTCTATACTTGACTGTCACTTTTTTTTTAAAAACCTTGAAAACATACCTTAGAAAATGCTAGAAGTTAACTTAATAATCAAACTGAAAAGTCAATGTTCTGACAAGCGTTAGAAGTTTTAGCAAGTACAAAAAAGGTGAAAAGTAGCCTGGATTCTTGGAAAAGAAAACCAAAATTATAATAGCAAATTAGACGTTACTGGTAAGGCCAAGCTTGTTTAACAGAAATATTACTTGAATACTTATATATTTTTTGCAATCCCATTGTTTTAAATGAATTAGAAAACTGGGGAAATTCTATGTAGGTTAATCTTTAACATATTGTTTTGATTTTATGAGAATTTTCTTTTGTGATAATGTGTTGAAAGTTGTTTCCACCTCAGAACCACCACAGAGCAGTATGCTTTCATTGGAATGTGTATAGTCTGCATTTTTCCAAACCAGGTCAGTATTTAGTAACATTCAAGACCCACATGGACACGTTTCTGTGCGACCTGCTTCTGCAGGGGAGTTGGACTAGATGATCTCTAAACGTCCCTTCCAACCCTACCATTCTATGATTATATGATTCTATGATTTAAAAAATAATTTAAAAATTACTTTTGATCGTTGACTTTTAAAGAGGTTTTAAAAATGGGTCTTTATCTTTTTATCTCATTCAAATAATGTTATTTCAAAAAAAAATTGGTTACTAGTAACATATTAGGTGTCTAACAGCTGAATGACTCAGCAAAAAAGCACTTTTTCTTTTGAACTGCAAACCTTTTATTCTGCTCTTGGGTTTCCTGAAGACATCTAGTTATTCCTTTGCTTGATCTCACATTTTGCAAATTAAAACTAATTCAGACTAATTTAAGGTGTAACTTGTTTCTGTATCTATATTCAGATAACAGACAAGAAATCAAATTGTTCTTGATTGAAAAAAAATAGGTTTTATTGTAAAGGTGGATACTTTTTTTCCCTTGCTACATGAAAAGCCTTTTCACATACTTTTTTTCTTTTACTTGAGAAATGCAGGTTATCTAGGACTGGAGCTTTATTTCTCTGTCTGTGTATATAGCATGACTACCATAATAAAGTTCAGGTTTTATTTGAAGCCTTTAAGCTCTACAGTAATATTACACTAGCTGTGAACCAGCAGATTGCAGAAGGTGAAGGTAAATAATATTAAAGATAGTTCAGATTACTAGTGTTATTCTTTCAAAGACAAGGAACTTCTTCATATTTCAAAAACAGGACTTAGAGCTTCTAGAAAGAATCTTCAGATTACTAAACTAGCTAGATGACTGTGGGAAAACACTATATGTGAAATGTCAGAGATTGCTCTGATGGAAACAATAGTATATGACACAATACAACAAAGACAAAGCAGTATCAATATAATTGCAGACCTCTGTATGCTTTAATGAATTTTGAACATTGGAATATGTTGTATGGTTTAGATTAACATAATTACAAGTATCAGTAGTGCTAGCAGCTACCTTACATTCTAATTCATAAGTGCGTAACTTTTGCAGCCATTAATATAAATAACTTTTAAAATCTGTAAAATATTGCTCTATTTAACTACTTAGATAACTTTTTCTTATTTGAACTGTTGGCACTATTAAGATACATTAGTGTTCTGATTTCTATGAACAATACTAAAAGTTGGATTATATTTTATTTTATATATTTTATTTTATTTTACAGTAATTCTCTGTACTGAAAAAAAAATTCTTGTTAGCAAGCACAGTTTTNCAGCCTTCATGATCCAGGAGCAGTACATCGACACCGTGTCGGGGCTGAGTGACAGGAAGGTGGGATCGGGAGCCTTTAATGGTGTTTAAGGGGTGTTTTTGGGGGGCCGGGAGACATTGGCAGAGCTTCACGTCACTGCCAGCTGGATGGGCTGGGTGGAGAGCTGGCATATTTTATTTTATATATTTTATTTTATTTTACAGTAATTCTCTGTACTGAAAAAAAAATTCTTGTTAGCAAGCACAGTTTTCAGGTATACTGTAATATAGATCAAAGATCTCCTATAATTATTCTCTGACATCAAAAATGTGCAAATATTTGAAAAATTAACTTTCACAGTACCAAAAGCCTAAGTTAACAAATAGGTATATAACCTTTATTATACAATGTGAATATTCTATTGGACAAGATATGTTCCCTTACAAAGTATTTTAAGAAACTAATTTGAATGGAACCTTTTCAACATGAAAATGCATTAAAACATTTTATTCTATTACCTGATTACCCTCTCTCACTTTTTCTATTGTTCTGTTTCAGTCTTTTGTCTTCACATTAGTTTGCTGTTTCAGCTTTTGTTAATATGTAATTAAATATAATTTTCTATTCACTTTTCCACCTTACTTCCTGCTTTGGTTCAATGTGCTTGCTGCAAACCTGAAAATCTTTCAAACTATTAAGATAGAATTGTTCCTCAAATTTTTTTAAAGCATTATATGGAATTATGCTTCACATCTATTTCTTAAAGCATTATATCCTTTTAAGGGTTCCCAAACACAATAATTTTGGGTGAAAAAAAGAAAGTACAATTCATGAACTACTCTTTTGTTTCCACTTAAGCTTTACCATAGTCATTCACAAAACTGGAAGCAGAATCTTGCCATAAGTATCTATGGCAGTTGTAAAAAATATTTATCAAAGAAGTATTTTGTTTTCAATTAAAATATTTATGCGCTTTTTTAAAAACTTAAAATAATTTTACATTTATATTAATTTTTATAGACACTGCAGAAAGATATTACACTCCTTTAAATTTTAGGATTTCAACATTTAGGCAGATTTTTACTGAATGATTTCATGTGATCTGAATGTTTATATGATCACAGTCAACATTTAATTCCAAATTATCTCCAAAATCATATCAAGTGGAAGTAAGTTTGCCTTGATACAATTAATCTCACCCACACAAAAAGACATAACTAGCACCCCAAGGACTCTATCACAAGATGAGCTGCACCACTATATCTCTGATCTATTCCACATTTTGCTGGGATAGCATTTGGTAGAACAATCATAGAATTGTAGAATGGTAGGTGTTGGAAGACACCGTTAGAGGTCATCTAGTCCAACGTCTCTGCAAAAGCAGGTTCACCTAGACCAGGTCACACAGGAACAAATCCTGATTATTTTATTTATAATGTCCTGACGACTAGCCCTGGCATGTGCCTTTTCAATCTAACATCCTGTTTTTCTCAATAACCACCCATTAATTTAAAAAAAAAAATAATTGTAGGCAAATTATTGTCAGTTGAAGTCTTCATTGTTCATAAAACAGTGTCAATATGATGTAGAAAGTATGAGTACAGAATGTATTAGTTATCCATTCTGTATAACTCCAATGTATAATGAAATGGTAAGACATTGATTGTATTTAACTGAAATTAAGATTTTATTCCAGATATTTTGTCTTTTATTGGAAGTGGGGAAAAATATGACAAGCTAGAGGCAAGAAGAACCTAACTCAAATGTCTTTTCCTTTTTATCCTCAAGAAATCAAAAGTTTAATTTCATTGGTGTTAAAATCCTGAAATATTCATTGAATCATTAAGATTAAATTTTCAAACATAAAATAATGCAAATTATTTTCAGAATCATGTGTGTAGTTAAGAGAGAGGTTACTCAGATTAATGGTCTGATTTCATTAAAAAGTTTTGATACTAGTTGTGACAATTTATTAATTTTAGTTTTGTTTAGTTCATGGCTTTTCAGGACAATATTATGATTTATTTACAGAATCACAGAGTCACAGAATCTTAAGAGCTGGAAGGGACTTCAAAAGAGCATCCAGTCCAGCCTCTCTGCCAGAGCAGGATCACCTAGAATAGATCACACAGGAACTTCTCCATCCTCTTTTGCTCTTCTATTGTATTCTGAATGGGAAAGCACTCTGTGCCTGTGCTTAGAAAAGAATGCAAAAAATAACTTCTTCAGATGAAAAAGTTTATTAGATTTTTCTGAAAAACATTTTAAGATGTGGCTTAAATTTTCTTTCCCTCAAATTACACAGAAACCTAGAGTAATTGCAAATAGCAGTCCTGTGCAAATACAGTCTGCTCACTTTACTATAACTGCCACATGACCCCCATTCATATTTTCCTCCAGTAAAGTAGAATGACATGTAGTGGTAGACTTTGTGTTCCTTTCCTAGCCCACTGTGACTATTTTTAATAGATTTAGGAGAAGTTTGATAGTCCATAATAAAAATATGTTTTTAAAAGGGCATAACTACTTAAATATTTGCAAAATCTATGGAATTTATATATTTTGGATGTCATCATTATAGCACAAACTTCTCTAAACAGTTCTGTTTTAAATATTTTGCTGAAGCAATAGATTTTGACAAATTAACTGATACAATATGACCTGCAGAAAAATCCCTGGCTCATACTTGCGTATTATATTGGCACTGTATTGCTGATGTATCTTTCATACCTTGTTTAACTACTTAAAAAAGAATGTCTTGCATTCAGTCACAGATTTTAAAAATCAGTTTTAAATATCTTCCATGGCACCTTTCTTAAATAAACTATTTTATGGACAGATTGAAATTTCAAACCTAAGGATCAGAAGCTATAGCAATGACTTTTAATTAATTGGCTTCAAAACAGTTTTCTTTTGAACACAAATGAGATAATCTTTCTCACTACATTGTTACTGCTGCATGAATAGAAACAGAATTAAACTCATGTAAAAGCCTCATCACTTTGTCTCCACTGCTCTATATGTAGTCTAAATTTTTATAAAACAATCATATTTTGGTGCTTTTTGTGCAAACTTACTACAATACCTGTTGCTACTTTTTTTGAACAAAAGGTTTAATTTTACTACTGTAAATGTCAGACTGCAACAGAGATAAATCAATGCCCCAGGATTACCTAAGTACCTAAGTAGCTGGCTTCTGAAATCATGTTTATCTTCCATATTATTGGAACTACGCCCATTGTTTTCTGTACTTTGTGTTACTGTGTCTAATTCAACAGGGTCAGTAACAATATGCCAGTAAAGTCCTGGACTCCTTCTGAGAGAGCCTATTAAAATAGCTTAGTGAAATCTGCTCTCTCTATTTCCAGAAATAACGGTATGAAATTGACTGGTCATCTTATTAATGAATTCATTACATTTGTTAGCTTAATTATTAGATTAAAATTCACCACAACATTTTAAAATGTCTGAAAAGCAAGATAAAGCACAAGATTTTTAGGTGATGATTTGATTTGCTTCCCAAGCCACAGAAAAACTTATGAGATTGCTAACGGGCAATTTGATTATTATGTACCAACAAAAGTGTGTGAAAGACATGTGAGTTCATGTGTTTTACCCATATGATAAACAAACAAAGTGAAGACAATTATCATGTAAAAAGATATAGCAAGTTTCAGTACAGGATTTAATGTAATTTGAAGTGGTTGCTACCTGAGAAGGTATAAATGGCTGGCAAAAAAACCAGCAGATTTTACATTTGTTCCAGGAGTAGTATTTTAAAAGCAGGTTTAGACATGATGTGATTACTTTACGAGAAATTACCCTTCACTTTTGTCTTGTCTTCTAAATTTGTGTGTGGTATCTTTTTTGCCATCGCATTTTCAACAGAATGAAATATTTCCGATGGAAGGAAATAAAACTTAAAATGAAGTCTAATTGTCATACACATCCCTTATTGATCCAGGTATGAAAAGGTCTTTCTACTGAAACCTTTCTGAATATGAGCTAAATATGGGAAAATTCGAAACTTTTTCTATAAATAATGAAAGCATATTCCAGATTATTAGCCTTGATGAATACTTGTTTCATTAGTTCATCATGGCTTTTCCCCTGAAAGTTGTTGTAAAAAACAGTAGTACCAAGTTCTAACAAAAACTGAATAGGCCTATACTGCTACAGAGGCAAGATAAAAGGCGTTAAGCAACGTGTCTGGGATGAGCTATGTTTTAGGTATTAAAGACAAAGTAGTATTAAGTGTAACATATGAAGAGTGTTTAGTGCGTTCAGAGATATTTGACATATATGCAAACTTTTAAAGGAATTTAAGAAAAGGGAAATGTTAAATTACATAGATAATATTTTCTACATTTAGCTCATATTAGAGAAAAAAATGACAGTATTTTCATTATTTCTGTAAAATGAAAACACTCATGAGCCTGAGAAGTATACGATTTATCATCTCCAAGAACTGATGAGAAAAAGAGAGATTATCTGTGATCTGTGGAACTAGTAGTTTGTTTGTTTATCCTAGATTCCTTTAAAATGTTATTGTTGACAGTTTCTATATTTAGCCTCTATTGAACATAATTAGAATAAGGAGAAAAAATAAATTTCTGAAATAGTAGTATTTAAATATACTCTTTAGACTACTGGTTGAAACAATTGCAGAAAGAAAGAGTGGGATGTGATAAAAAGAAGAAATAATCAGATTCTTGATCTCTTCCTGGCTCTGAATAATTTGGCCTTCATCTTGTTTCATTTAGAGATCATTCTTTTCCCCAGGAGAAGATGACTACAAGTTAATTATAACGCCTAGTCTGAGAGCCAAAGTTTAATTCCTTTGTCTTCAACTAAGGTTCTCAGGGAAGTGGATGGTACTTCGGTAAAGGCTTTTCTTTTAAACTTAATTGCCACTTTTGTGTTGAATACTGATAAAAGCCACGTCAGTTTGCCTGTTGTTCCTGTTGTATGAGGACTAACGTTACCTGACTTTGGGGCAGTATGGCATTGTCAGTGGCAATAAACTTCAGCATTTGGCATATGTAACCTGGAGATAAGCAAGGGAAGAACTAAAAATATTTGTTCACTTTCCAACACGTTTCTAATGAGAGTAGAGACAATTCCTGGCTACGGATATATGGTTAGGATTTGAGGTCTTTTGTTTAGGATTAATCAACATGACTTTCCTTTAGGAAGTCATTAGATGATTGTCCCTGTGCCTTGTGCATTATGCCTTCAAGTAAAGCAATTACAGCAATGCTTGCACACATGAGAATTAAAGATTAATGTTTGCTAACAAATAAAAAGTCAACAAATTTAAACTACTGACATTGTACAAACTCAAGTGGTTTTCTTCCTAGCCTTTCTGAAATGCCTTTCTTTCTTCCTATTGATGGCTATAAACCATTAAAACCTTCTCATCAGTCTTTCATGCTTTTTTTTCAGGGAGGATATTTTTTTCTTGCAGTAAGACTCAGCTGCAAAACTGCAAACTGTCCTCCAAAAAATCCCAAAAGACTGGTTTTTTAAGTGTCTCAGGAACTAATATGATAGCTTATCTTTTTGTTCTTTGTCACAGAACTGTATTGATGAGATTCAACTGCATAGCTTCTGTCTTCAGAGAAAAGTTGCAAAACAATCTCTCATATGGTGCATGCAAGACTTTAATATTCCCTAGTTCATCAGAAACAACTTCTTTGCACGTGAGCTTCAACACAGTTAGGTTTTTTATGGCCTATCCAACCAATTCTCGCAAGACAAGGGCTTGTGCTGTCGTATTAANTCATCTTGTTTCATTTAGAGATCATTCTTTTCCCCAGGAGAAGATGACTACAAGTTAATTATAACGCCTAGTCTGAGAGCCAAAGTTTAATTCCTTTGTCTTCAACTAAGGTTCTCAGGGAAGTGGATGGTACTTCGGTAAAGGCTTTTCTTTTAAACTTAATTGCCACTTTTGTGTTGAATACTGATAAAAGCCACGTCAGTTTGCCTGTTGTTCCTGTTGTATGAGGACTAACGTTACCTGACTTTGGGGCAGTATGGCATTGTCAGTGGCAATAAACTTCAGCATTTGGCATATGTAACCTGGAGATAAGCAAGGGAAGAACTAAAAATATTTGTTCACTTTCCAACACGTTTCTAATGAGAGTAGAGACAATTCCTGGCTACGGATATATGGTTAGGATTTGAGGTCTTTTGTTTAGGATTAATCAACATGACTTTCCTTTAGGAAGTCGTTAGATGATTGTCCCTGTGCCTTGTGCATTATGCCTTCAAGTAAAGCAATTACAGCAATGCTTGCACACATGAGAATTAAAGATTAATGTTTGCTAACAAATAAAAAGTCAACAAATTTAAACTACTGACATTGTACAAACTCAAGTGGTTTTCTTCCTAGCCTTTCTGAAATGCCTTTCTTTCTTCCTATTGATGGCTATAAACCATTAAAACCTTCTCATCAGTCTTTCATGCTTTTTTTTCAGGGAGGATATTTTTTTCTTGCAGTAAGACTCAGCTGCAAAACTGCAAACTGTCCTCCAAAAAATCCCAAAAGACTGGTTTTTTAAGTGTCTCAGGAACTAATATGATAGCTTATCTTTTTGTTCTTTGTCACAGAACTGTATTGATGAGATTCAACTGCATAGCTTCTGTCTTCAGAGAAAAGTTGCAAAACAATCTCTCATATGGTGCATGCAAGACTTTAATATTCCCTAGTTCATCAGAAACAACTTCTTTGCACGTGAGCTTCAACACAGTTAGGTTTTTTATGGCCTATCCAACCAATTCTCTTCACAATTTCTGTTCTGTCACTGTAATGTATTCAAATTTTGGGTTATCTTCAAGATATGATGTGTTATAGTTTTAAAGGGATTGATTAAGATTTGAAGCAACTTCGACCAAAGTACTAAGTCAAGAAATATCACACACACACAGAATTTTAAGGGTTTGAAGGCACCTTGAGAGATCATCTAGTTCAACCTCCCTGCCAGAGCAGGACCTCCTAGATCATACAGGAACTCATCCAAGTGGGTTTTGAATGTCTGCAGAGAAGGAGACGCCATAATCCATCTGGGCAGCCCATTCCAGTGCTCTCTCACTCTCATAGTGAAGAAATTCTTCCTCGAATTTCTTTAGAACCTGCTGTGTTCCAGCTTGTACCCATTGCCCCTTGTCCTATCATTGGACATGACTGAGAACAGCCTGACTCCATCCTCCTGACATTCGCCCTTTACATATTTGTAAACATTAAAGAGTCTCATAAAGAGTCTCCTTTTCTACAAGCTGAAGAGCCACAACTCCCTCAGCCTTTCATCATAAATGTCACTTCTGAATCACTCATGGAGCTATTCCCAGTTATACACTGGAAAAATCACTGTATCATTTTTCTTAAATACATATAAATATTTAAGATGCTTAGCTACTGTTGCAGACAACTACTGTGTCTAAACAGAAGTCTATTAACATTTAGAAAAGCAATATTGAAGGGGAGGCAGAATATAGAAATATTTGTAATTGGGAGTAGGAGATAAAGAGAAAAAAGAAAGGATCCACATTGAGTGTCAAATTCTTTGTCTACCAAATAGGTACCTGATCAGAGCCTCAAGTGTGAAGGGAACTGTTTCTACAATAATATATGAAGTACCATGTCTCTTTAACATCAGACATGTTCGTGGAAAAATGCACCACATTACTAAGCAGTAAAGTATTGGAAGGCTTCATTAGATGCAACACTCTCTCCTTGTGCCTTCCTTGACAAAGATGTGTAATTAATTTGTCTTCATAAGATTAGACTGCAAACATTAGATTAATGTGTAACAGAAAGTTCTTCTATTTTATTAGAAGATAGCCAATGTATATAATCAAAAAATAATTCAGTGCCTGTCCTTTTCAACATACATAATAATAATTATTATTTCAGATAAATATAGGACATATGGTTAATTTGCTGTATTTTCCATCAACATACAAAAAAATCCCAAAACTTTAAAAAGTTCACCATCCAATCTGGTTCCCATTCTTTTAATAGAACTGCTTAAAGTATGTCAGATGAGGGCTTCTTGTCAGGCACATATATTGCATACTTATTTAGAAATCAGAAATAAAAAAGGCATAATCTATGTTAGTCTCCAAGCAAGTACTTTTATCACTCTGATTATAGAGAAGGTTTAAGGATGGAAAATTACCATGGTCAAAGTCAATGGCAAAGAAGTATTCAAGTTGCACGTAACTTAAAAAAATAACTCATAGTGCAATGTCAAAACAGACCAGCATTTGTCTGTCATAGTGTCTGAGACCACAAAATGATCATCTCAATCATTAGTGGCCACTGGTAGATTATGGACAAACAATAGTACAACAATAGGACAAACAATTGTTACTGTATATTATTATGATGATTTTTATTGACTAAATCTAAAAAGAAAGCACAGCTATGGATTCATTAAGATATTTTTAATTGTTCAATATCTTCTAACCATATGCACAAATATGTACATACTTATATATGTAGAGATAATGGGATATAATAAAAGTGTAAGAGAATGTAAATTCCTTTGTTTTTTTACAGTGGAGGTAGATCAAGAACTGGCTTAATGACAGAACTCAGAGGGTGGTGATCAATACAACCAAGTCAAGTTGGAGGCCTGTGACCAGTGGGGTTCCACAGGGTTCATTCTGGGGCCAGCCTTGTTCAATATCTTCATCAACGACTTGGATGAGGGGACAGAGTGTACTTTCAGCAAGTTCACTGATGACACCAAACTGGGAGGACTGGCTGATTCCCCAGAAGGTTGTGCTGCCATTCAGTGGGATCTCGACTGGCTGGACAGCTGGGCAGAGAGAAACCTCATGAGGTTCAACAAGGGCAAGTGCAGGGTCCTGCATCTGGGGAGGAACAACCCCATGAACCAGTACAGGCTGGGGATTGACCCGCTGCAGAGACCAGGGAGTTCTGGATGATAATAAACTAAACATCAGCCACAAATGTGCCCTTATGGCCAAGAAGGCAAATGGCATTCTGGGATATATCAATAAGAGTGTGGCCAGCAGGGCGAAGGAGGTTCTGCTCCCTCTCTCCTCTGCCCTGGTGAGGCCTCATCTGGAGTCTTGTGTCCAGTTCTGGACTCCCCAGCTCAAGAAGGACAGAGAACTGCTAGCGACAGTCCAGCACAATGCCACCAAGATGATCAAGGACTGGAACATCTCTCTTGTGAAGAAAGGCTGCAGGATCCGAGGTTGTTCAGCCTGGAGAAGAGAAGACTAAGAGGGAACCTCATTAATACTTACAGGTATTTAAAAGGTACATGTCCGGAGGTAGGGACATCTCTTTTTTTCTGTTGTATCTATTGACAAGACAAGGTGTAATGGAAAGAAGCTGGAACACAAAAAGTCCCATTTAAACATAAGGAAAAACTTCATTTCTGTTCAGATGAGGGAGTCCTGGCACAGGCTGCCCAGGGAGGATGTAGAGTCTCCTTCTCTGGAGGTTTTCGAAACCCACCTGGACATGTTCTTGTGCGACCTGAACTAGGCTGACCTGCTTTAGCAGGGGCATTGGACTCTCTAAAAGTCCCTTCCAACCCCTACCATTCTATGAGTCTATGTTTCTATGACTATAGGTTTATTGTGCTGTACAAAGCCAGACTTCGAACAGTTCTGGGGGTAAGTAATTAAAGAAACATAGTATGCAAGTAACTATGAGGAAAGTTATTTCATAGTAGGTTGTGACAGAAAGTATGACTGAAAAATAACGAATTTGCAATGTACAAAGGTGCTTTGATGTGTAAATGTGTTCTCCATTTCTTCTGATCAACAGTGTATAACACTTTCTGAGAAAGAATCTGTACTCAGACGCCTTGTCTTGTTACAAGGAAGAGGCATAGAAAGCATCCAGGGATGTAGATTTGCTTAAGAAAACAAAAATAACATTTTGTACAGTATTTGGAAATAACTTTTAAAATCACCTGTCTATAGTTGGAATGAGTTTTGGCATATATAACAAGGAAAGTAGCATATTAACAGTCAATAATAAATTGATTCTATATGTCTGCAAAGCCATCTAATGCCTCAAGATCCCTTGTAATTGTTATTCAATACACTCACAGTAATTCCAAGTTATAATTTACTTATAGTGTCCCACACCAAGGAAAAAATAATTTCATGATTTTAGAAAGGCAAGAACATATTTTTTTTTACTTCATATGATGCTCATATGAGTCAAAAAAAGTAAAACTTGTATGTTCATGGAACCTTAAGAAAAACTATGGGTTTGGCTGTTCAGAAGTTTGCTCCTTGAAAAGACAAATCCATCAAGTGGTGTCCAGCAAAATTTGTTATTCCTCTGATATGACTGTAGGAAATCCTGTCTCCTTGAGAGAATCACATCTTAGGTCCCAGCTACTTGATATCAGACAATAGGCACTAAACAAACATTTTTAAATTGTGAAATTTTATAGAACTGATAATCCAGTAATCAAATACCCTTACCATGATAGGTGCAGCTTGCAGAACAACACAAAGCTTGTACCTTTGTGAGGTAAGAGTAAGTTTGTGCAAACACTCAGATAGCTTTAGAACCAGAAGATGTGGCAGAGCTTGCACTTTCTGTGCCTGAACGCATGTTTGTTGACCAATGCTAAGTCAATGCTATTATGCAGGTAAGACCCTTGTTCTTTTATTGCTGTAATGATACCCATTTTTCTTCTGCTGGATTGAGATGTTAATGGATTAAACAAACAATACAATATTAATGACTAATGGTCATGTTATAATTATTTGTTTTTCATGAATTACATCTTTGACATTTCAACATGGCAATTTTTGCAATTATATCATTGTTTGTTCATCTACCCTAGAATTAGCACTTTGCAAACATTAGTGGATTAAGAGATAACAAACATTTACTTTAATAGTTACTCATTGGAAGCATACAGAGCACGTGATAACAGATAAAGTCAGGTGCTAACATCATAATCTTATTAGGAGGAAAAGGGAAAACTAAAAAAAAAAAGTCTGATTTTTAAAACAAAAATAGCTAACGGTATTATGTTTAGATTGAGATATAAACCCAATCCCTTGTCATGACTAAAGAAATAGGAGTCTGTACACCACTGCTACATTTACTTCATATAAATATAACTAAACCAAATCTTCTCATTTTTTATATTTATGCACCTTGGTAAGAAAAGGAGAAAAGAAACTGTCTTCCACTTATATCCTTGAATTCTGTTCATATAAGTGTGAATTTCCAACTTCAGAAGTGTTGCTACTTAATTTTACAGCAAACTAAAATTTTGAATCTCAGTACTCCTAAACTTGGACAAATAAGATCGTTACTAGCATATCTAGTTTATTTTGAAGTTTTTTACAGTGTTAGTATTTGTGAGATGTTGAAATAAAACAGAGGAAACGGTATTCTTTACATAGGGTTCCATCTAATCAACACTGAAACTCCTTGTAAAAACATGCATAAATCAAAGGAGTATTTCTTGCTAGTACTCCATGTGATCCACTGTATAAAATATCAGCATGTTAGAAGACAGAAAAAAAGACCCAGTATGGCAAAATGTGAAACTATGAGAGATATTTAACTCCAGTTTTCTCTATCATTAACATTTCCCTACTGGGTCTAAACAAGCATAAAACAATTTCCAAATTAAAAAAAAAAAAATCCCACCAAAAAAAACCCCGCCCCACTCACCCCAAATGCTCTCTCTCCTGCTGGTATGTTTGAGAGTTTTCCATAAAAAGCAATACATAACTTAGGCTTTTACGAGCTTTCTGTTATTTGGGAACATGAATGAATAAATCAAGCGGTAAGTTTCCTGGCTTAGCTTTCATCAGAGTTCATGCTGATGGTTCTAAGCCCAGCATTATGGCTGAGAAGCTTTTTGGGCATGCTGAGAATAGTTCCTTTAAAATATTATGGCAATATTTTAAGATGCTGTCATATCATGATGGCTCTTCAAAGAGCCAGAAATAATGAGAAGCTATGTTTAAATGTGGTTTTTCTTTATGCTTGAGCTGGTTGTTGAGGCCAAGCGGGAAGCAAGGTTCCTGTTGTAAGAGCAAGAATTGCTTCATTTTGACTAACCTTCTCCTTGTTATGAATATTGTCAAAATCAGCAGAGGTACACACAGCCCTACAGCCATAGGGCATGAATAACCTGTTACCTCAGCATGACTCCCTGCACTGACTAACCATGCCCCAGAGGACTCAAAACATTTCTCAGTAAGATGTAGGGACTCAGATGCCAATTCTGGTGAAATGCCATAGATGAGGCCTGTGCACCTCTTGCTTTGCCAGTAGCACGACCCCTGGTGACAATCTGGACATGCTGCCCAGCTGATGTTTAGGCCACAGTGCAACTTGAGAATGTGTGACTGGAAAGCTGTCCAGAAGCAAAGGACCTGAGGGTGTTGGTTGACAGTCATCTGAACATGAGCCAGCAATGTCCAGGTGGCCAAGAAGGTTAATGGCATTCTGACCTGTATAAGAAATAGTGTGACCAGCAGAACCTCTGTGCTCAATGTCTGTCAATGAGGCGGCACCTCAAGTACTGTGTTCCATTCGGGGTCCCTCACTACAATAAGGACAAGAAGGTTCTGGAGTGTGTCCAGAGACAGGCAATAAAACTGGTGAAGGGTCTGGAGAACAAGTCTTACTAGGAGTGGCTGATGGAACCGGAGTTGTGTAGTCTAGAGAAGAGGGGGCTGAGGGGAGATAATGATCACTCTCTACAACTACCTGAAAGGAGGCTGTAGGGAGGTGCAGATTGATCTCTTCTGTCCAATGATAGGACAAGAGCAAATGACCTCAAGTTGCAGTGGGGGAGGTTTAGATTGGAGATTAGGAAGAGCTTTTTCACTGAGAGGGTTGTTAAACACTGGCACGGGCTGCCCAGGGAGGTAATGGAGTCACCATCCCTAGATATATTTAAAAGATGCATAGATGAGAGGCTGAGTGACATGGGTTAGTCATGGACTTGGCCGTGTGAGGTTAGTGGTTGGACCTGATGATCTTAAAGGTCTTTTCCAATCAAATGATGCTATGATTCTATAATACTGAGTAGAATCTGTGTGATGAGATGGCTAGGGAAAAGTAAATGTTATATACTTTAATTATGATAATTATTATATGCCTTAATATTCACCTGACAGTGAGATAGGTTTGGCCCAAGATTCATGAGCTGGTTGTTGTGTCTATGTATTTATACTCCATGCATATATTCCTTTTGACTAAGTGTTAATTCTTAGTTTCTATACTATCTATCAGTAATAATGTACAAAGCTTGATAGTTGCAAACTACACAACTTCATAGCTGATAGAAAGCATAGGGAAATTGCATTTCCAAAGAAATGGCTCAAGACACATCAGAAAAGTCTGATTTCCTAAATACACCACACACTGTGCAGCATTTTACCGCTTTATAAAATTTTCAACCATGCTGCTGATTTTTAGCAGTATATTCTCTCTGCTACAGTATCTACAAGTCTGTTTATGCAGCTATTCTCTCATTGACTGAAGCATGTTTTATGAATTAGAGTGCAACTCGTCCACAAAGCTGAATGCAGAATGCTTACGAATAATGGGTCACAACAAAACTCTGGACTTAAATGCATTCTAACATAGTTCTAACACAGCTAAACATTAAGATTTTATTTTCATAGTCTGAACAATTCCAGAGATAGCAAAGAGTTAAAAGGCAAATTCTCAGTCTCAGGAAATGATTCTCATATTAAGCTCCTAAGCAATGGTAAGGTCATACATAGCTGTATCTGAGTTTAGGAGCATAGCATGTGTTTCAGAATTCCAGCAAACTATTTCCATTCTTTTATATTTATTCTGTACATTTTTGCATTTAAAAAGGTTATTGACCAGAATATGCTATTAATATGAAGACATGAGTGAAATATTCCTTTCTGTATTTGAAAAAAAAACCTGCATAATGATTTAAATAAAGTATCCTATAAAGCAGATAAAGACTTGTTCATTTACATACACAGTTACAAAAATTCCTAAGAACAAACCCAACTCAGTATTTTATTTTAGATACTTGATATTCAGCACATCTAAACCTTTTTGTAATGGCAAAAAATAAGAATTATTTTAAAAAACATAAAACCTTTTCTGTCATGAGATGTTCGTTATTTTTGATTATGCGAAATCATATTATGCCGGAGAAAAGTGATCTGTCATTTTAGAGCACAAAAATATGTTATGTTCCTGCCCATTCAGAGGGTAGTTTTTAACTGTTTGTCTTTATCGTGAGTATAAATATTATGAGTATTAGAGCGATATTGTGTTACAGCACATAGCAGGTTTTTTTTTTAGTTTTTACACAATACGAGTTGTTATAATTTCAGCAAGCGGTTTGCTGCTTTATGTGGTTCCATATGTCTGAAACATACAGCTATTATTTTTTGCTCTCAATTTGACATTAGATAAAAGCTTAGATGTTAGATAACAGTTGTTCTAATGAAAATACTGTATTTAGGGGTTTTATACATTGAAGTGAAAATTTCCAAACAATTAGCATCTGTTTTTACATGCAATTAAAGGGTTCCGGTTCTGAATACTATTATGTTACTTCTGCTGTGTATTCTGTCTGCGGTTCACTTAGACTTGTAAACAACCATATAAAATTGTCTTTAGTTTTGTGGGCAAAAATAGAAACCAACTTGAGTGCGCAATCTGTGTCCCTTTTTGTGTTTATAGGTCATTTTGTCTCACTTTGTCAGTTTACATAATGCAGCACACATTTGCAAATATTTATAGTTATTTTTAAGTAACTATTGTACAGTGCATAAGATTATTCCAATCCATAAGATAATATTGGCCCTAAATCACAGAATCATGGAATCATAGAAGGGTAGGGGTTGGAAGGGACCTCCAGAGATCATCTAGTCCAATCCCCCTGCAGAAGCAGGTTCACCTAGATCAGGTCGCATAGGAACATGTCCAGGAGGGTCTTGAAGACCTCCAAGGAAGGAGACTCCACACATTCCCAGGGCAGCCTTTGCCAGGGCTCCATCACCCTCACAGTGAAATAGGTTTTTTCTTATGTGTAAATGTAAAAGACATTCTGCTCTGATTTGATCTCCATTGATTTGGGTTGGGATTCTATTTGCAAATAACATAATTAGGATCAGCACATTCCCATCTTTTGCCACAGGTATCAGAGCGCTTTACATCAGGCAATGTAGCTTTGTCAGTCTCATATATTCTGTGTGTTTGATAGCTTTGGTGAAATTTCCTTTTTATATACAACTTAGTAACTTGTTTAACTCCAAGAAGAATGCTGCTGAGAATGCCTTCAGGACTCAAATATTGTTATCAAATAAGATTTACTACAAGTAATTGCTGAATGCAGAAAGACTACACCCTTGAAATCTGAACTTGTAACTGCTATATTTTTCAACAACTTGTTGTAGCCTTGGCAACCAATGGTGTGGAAGAAAAATGCTAGCATCCTCTGAGTAACCATGGAAACTGAAACAATGTTTACAGGTAATTGGATAATCTGAACCACCTACATAACACAAAAGATACTTTATATTTAATACCTGGTGATATTATCTTGATGATAATCTCTCTGAACAAGTGACGTCATATCACTACAAAACATGAATCATAAAGTGACATAGGAAGCATACAAAAAAGAAAAATGAGATATCTAGTCATATAGATGACTGCATCAAATTTAATAGAAATTTCATTAGCATTAGTTTGGAGGCATTATTTATACTGCTTGTTGATAGCCAGAGATACTTCATCTGAGTAATATGGTGAGCTGAATTATCCTTACTGTTTTGTGGTATCAATATTTGGTCATCATATTGAATAGCCAGAACTGAAAATACTCCAGTTGCAAATAAAACTACTCACAATACCAACAGCTTTGTGGCTGCATATTCAAATAACCAGAAAACCAACCCTCCATTCTTTTTGTTCTGTGTAATATTACACCTGTGAAACACCGTAGTGATGTATTCAGAGAATTACTGAATTTTGATCTGGCCTTGAATTGACTTTTAAATAAGATATTAACTCTCTTTCAAACAAGCTATTCTCTCTTATGTTGTTGATGAAAATTGTTGCTGAAGGACCAAGAGTAATCAAATCACGTGAAGTACTTTCATAATAAAAAATGATGGCTATTTCTGTTTTGAGCAAGCGGCTCACATCCAGAGTTTTGCCTGAGAAATGGGGGAGGAGAGTCTAAGAGCAAAAGTCTGAATATCCCCTGATCACCCCAGTCTCAACCACTTGCTGTTGCCAGCAATGCCGTTACATAGCCCTGCAGCAGCATTGTCCCAATAGGTCACACAGCTGAGAACTGGCTCAGGTTTAATAAATCCCCATCCAGACTCCTAAAGGAAACTCAGTAAATATGTTTGGTTTGGTTAAGGCTTTGGTTAAAGTCTTACTACAGTATGCTCTGGAGAAAATACTTTTCCTTTGTTGGGCAATAGGACACTGTGCATCTCTTTAATCCTGCATAAGTCACTCAGTTCTCATATTTTCCTCTATCTTGACTCTTGACATGCTGTTTGTCTACCTGGGGAGGATCTGAATACAGATGGGGAAGGACAATGCCAGAATGTAATGTTTTTGTTATCAGTAAATAATTTGTGAAAACAGGCACTCTTTTGGAAAAAACAGATGCCGGTTTCTTTTTCAATATCTACTGTAAATACTGAAACAAGTTGGATTTTTTTTCACTATCATTAGCAATGTTTTACCTTTTGCAGTATTAACCTACTTCTTTGGATATCAGACCTGGGAATTACAGTCAAGAACAGAAGCTGCAAATACCAACCTCTTCTGCTTTGTCTCATGTCATTTGAAAATGCTTTAACAGATCTTGAAAGAACCAATGCAAATATTAAATAAATTTTATTTATAGCTGATTAAATCCATGTTACATTGGATCTAAGCAAAGCCTTTGCAAAGACTTTTTTTTTATCTGTGCCTTGGAAAGTATATCATTTACCTTGGGCATAAAATCAATTTTGGTATAGTAAAAGCATTAAACAAGATAATCAGTAGAAAACTTCAAATGTACTCTGAGAGCTGCTATGTGAAACAAGTCAATGAAGTCTCATTAAAGCAAAACAAATAAAAGTATACTATGAAATTGAAGTAAAATAGAAACAAAACCCCATTGGTTGGGAAGAGACAGTTTTTGTAGGAGAGGAGACCTAAGATTTGTTGTGGGAGGCTTGAACCTTTCATCTGAAATTCTCATGCTGCATCTTTGTATGTGTCTGGAGTCCTTGTTGCCGACCTTGGTCAGAGAAAATATCAGGGGCAAAGCAGTGGATACTAGGATTACTGCAGCAAGATAAAGTTGCCATCAAAGGCAAAGAAAATTGGCTTTGCCTTATAGTGGCCAGACCTACTGCATCCAAAAGGGAGGTGTAAGACATATTTATCCCAGCTTACTGCTATGGGTTCAACCCAGGACTTTGGAAAGCAGCCGAGATAAGAGTATCTGATGAACTTTTGGTTTTAAATCAGACAAATGAAAAGAGTAGCGATGGCAGATACGCACTGGCAGAGAGCTGGAAGCTAATTGCAAGGAAAGGAGAAGATGTTACAATAAATATCAGTTATACATGATATCTTACTGCAGGAAAAGTCACCAGTAGAGATTTAGGGTACAAACAGATGCTTTAAGACAAAGAATAGAAAGATATTTACAAATGGGAACTTTTACAGAAAAAAAAAAAGAGTTAAATACTGCAGTATCTAAAGTCAAATTAGTTGCTGAAAAAAAGAAACTTTAATGAAATGGAAGACGTTTCATAGCACAACAGTGAAGTTCACTACTAAGTTGAAAGAAATACCTGAAGAGTGAAAGGTAAGAGAGAAATATAGTTTGTCTAAGTCATAATTCACATGAGACAATGAACAGTTTGCGAGAAACAAACTTTAGTTGTGATTTAGGTCAGACTCCACAGTGAAGCACTTTTATTAAGCATTCTTGCAAGAGCAGTTATCCTACCTAGTAGACACATCTGACGGATACAAAGTTTGGCTTTTTATTCCCTATTCCTGCCCAACAGATCCCTCCCTTGTTTCCCCAATAGTTAGGTACTCCAAGGTGTACAACATAACCTAGATGTCTCAAATTCCTATGGGCTGTTTTAGATCTTGCACTCCCCTTAGATTTATTAGTTCTTTCTTGTGATAAGATTTTTAACTGTACATCCTGATGATGGACACATTGATTGAGTTCCACTATTACTAATGTTAGGGACTCCTTTTATCCTAGTCCCTGTCATATCTGCTTTATATTGCAAAATCAGCTACATTTTATGCAAACAATCTAGATCTTTCAAAAATAGTTACATCCTTCAGACACAGCTGCATCTCACAGATACAATCATATACTATATCAATACAATCATATAACTATATCCTACACAGCTAGTGTTTGTGGCCACATTCTCTAGTGAGCTAACTCAGTGTGTTTCTGTGGACTTTTTCACCATCTCTCCAGCAGCACCTCTGAACTTCAGCAAACTGTAACCACAGTAGCACCAGCTTCTACAGAAAAATCATTCATTGGCATAGTGAGCAGGGAAGCCCAACCAATTGTTGGGGTGTACAGGAGTAAGATAGCTGTGGTTTGCAATGTTTGCATGGTCATAATTATGATTAATCCAGAAAAATTCCCTGAAACATAGATGAAAACATCTACAATATTAAACAAAGGAGGTTTTAATATGGATGACAATAAGTTTGGAAGAATGTTATTCACCATTTCTTCATTGAAAGTAATTCATTATTTTACTGTTCTGTTAAATTATGAAAGAGGAAAACATTGAGTGTTGTATTTGACAAAGACCCTGCTTTCCTCCCACAATTGGGTATCAACAGATAATGGAAATAAATAATTAGAAAATGGTAAATTAAATACATTAACTTATCTAAGTAATTACAAGACCATGTACAAGCTAGTAATGTATTTGAAAATCACAATGAGACCAGGATCACATATGAGGAAGATAACATAGGTTGAATCCATAACCTTTATCCATCAGTCATCAGTAGCAAACGGTTTGGGGAAACAAAACAGGGGTGGGAAACACTCCTTTCAGGCAACTTCTCAGGTTATAGTAATAAACTCACTAATAAACTTTCCAGAAAATTCCTGAAAACTGAACATGAACTATTGTAAAGGAGAAGCAATAATACAATAAATAAATGTGCTTGTGATTGAGACAGCTCACTGAATTTGCACATTTAATACAGACAATAGGTACATTTTTTTCCCTTTATTTCCAAAAAAAAATCTCAATTAGTCACAGACTCTTCTTCCATCTGAGCATCCTTTGTCATTCACATTTTGAAAGAGCTGCTGAGGACTGAAGCTGTTCACCAAGGTGAGAAGAAGTAAAAGTAGCAAATGTCCCATATCTAATGAACACAGACTGAAGAGGACAGAAAATAATCATCTTTTACATAGAAGTGCACATCACTAGTCATGGGTTTAATCATTAGATTGGACATTTTTAAGTAGCACAGACACAGAAATATTCTGGAAACCTCTGAACATATAATGAATGTACACAGACACATATTTCACATTAAGGCATCTACGTTTGCATTCAGAGCATGGAGATAATGAAAAATCTGATTCTGTAAATCTGGCCCAGTGTCCTGGTTTTGCCTGGGACATGGTCAATTTTCTTCCTTGCATCTGCTACGAGGCTATGTTTTTAATTTAGTTTGATAATAATGTTGATAACACACCAATGTTTTAGCTGTTGCTAAGTAGCACTCATCCTAAGTCAAAGACTTTTCAGTTTCCAACACTTTACTAGCAAGGAGGTGCACAAGCATCTGGGAGGGAACATAGTCAGGACAGCTGTCCTCAACTAGTCAAAGGGCTATTCCATATCATAGAACATGATGCCCAGTATATAAACTGAGGGCAGGTGGCAGGGAGCAGTGGATCGCTGCTCAAGCATTGGTCAGCGGGTAGTGTGCAGTCGTATTGCACATCAAGTGTTTTCTTGAGTTTTATTTATCTTTTTTTTTAATCTTCCTTTGCATTACTATTATTATAAATAATTTATTTCAATTATTAAACTGTTATTATTTCAATCCATTGATAGTGTGGATTTGTTTGTTTTTCTTTTATTCTCCTTCCCATTCCCCATAATATTCAGGACGACTTCAATATTAATTATTCATGCAGTGGTTTTGAATTTTTGCTACATTTAAAAAGACAAAAAATGTCAAAAGGAAAAATAATATCTTCTGTCTAAAATCATCTAGTTTTTTTGCTTTTTTTTATATGGGCAAAGATTGAAATTTGAATGTACCATTAACCTGAAAATGTTACTCTTAGGTCTGCATTTGTTGAGAATCTGAAGAAACAAAGTGTATCATTTTATTTGACATATACTAAACAATTTAGTAAACTAGACCTTTATAAAGCCAGTTTAAAAATGAAATCTCTTTACTGTAATGTTTCTTAAATCCCTAATCTTCATTCTGACATATAAAACAGGTTTTAAAAATATGCTTTTTCCTTCCAGCAAGTATGTAAGAGTAATGACCACTCTGAAAATGCTGAAGGAAATAGTACAGAGTTCAAAACAATTTCAGTCATGTGCAGTTTCAGCTAAAGAATGTCAAGTTTATAAAATTATTTATTTTAACCAGGTATGGTGAAAAGCTCTGCCTTGTATCACAGTGTATTATTAGGAACTGTATCATGTGCTTCTGAATACAGACCAAAGTTGAAAAGAATGAAACTTCTTCAGAAAGATAGTCCTAATCCTAACCATGTTTGCCTGAACTATGTTTCTCTCAGAATTGGCAAATCTTGTTCTTTTTCTGTTATTGGTCTGAAGTTAAAAAAAAAAAAACAAACAAAACAAAACAAAAATAACCAAACAAAGTAAACCCAAAAAAACCCAACCCCTCACTGATGTTTTGTGGATGAAGAAAGCATTCTGTAGAAGGTTAGAAAAGCTGAATGTTCATCTAACTATTGGCTTAGAATATTATTAGTAATCTATGTAATAAGCTATTGCATGATACAGGACAATAATAACTCACCACCTTATCTAATGACTTATCTGTTTGGGAAATGATCTCCAACTTTTTTGCATGGCAATAATTCTCCCCTGGCTACCTCTCATAGCATGTGTGGGCCATCTGAGTTGGCTTCTGACTGATAAGACAGTTATCTGGACACCTCAGTCATTTTTCAGCATCAAGGTGTCTGGCAGAGATTTTCTTCATTGAATACTCAAGCTTCAGTTGCTATCTGAGCTCCTTCTCGTAGGGAGCTCCACCTGTCTTCATGGCAGACACACACCAGGCACAGCCTAAATAGCTCCCATTACCACTTCTCAATGCACTGACTCCAAAAAAAGGTGATTTTTCAGAAGTTATTAGGAGTAATTTTCCAGTGATGAATTCTCATTCCTGGAAGGTAGTCAGTGTGGGTTTGGTTTTGTTGTGTTTTTTTTTTTCTCAAAAGCAGTTGAAAATATTATGCTAACTGAAATACGCCTGTCATTTCCATTGCCAAAATTATTCTTTACCCTTTATTGCTCGAGATGCTGTAAATGGCAGGAAGCTGGATGACCAGTAGGCTGTAATTTATAAAATATTCTGGGATATTTCAATATGAAAATCTCTATAAAAATACAAGATATGAATAACAAACTTGACAGTTCTAGACTGCTCATATTTAAGTACAAATTCACATTAGAGGCAAAAATGAAATTCAGATCTACTCTGTTTTTCAGGCCAACATAATTCAAGTAACTGATCTTTAAACAAAATTACACACTATCTATTGTCATGGGCAAAACAGACTCAACTTGGGGAACTTAACTTAATTCCTTTCCAATAAATTTAATTACTGATTTGGGTATTGAGAAACATGGAATACAAATATTTAAGTACTTGGGGAAATTACCTTCAGAGACACCACCAGCTCCCCTCAGCTGTCTCCTGCAGTGAGTCCACTGGAGCCATCTGGAACTGAGTGTGTACGGCTTGGGGCCACCCTGGCCTCTCCTCACAGAGGCTGACCTGCAGGTCCCTGCTGCCAGTACCTGGGAACCTGCAACCAGTTCATCTATTTTATATATTTCCCTGCTTTCATACTCAGAGTTCATTTTTTTACTGTATATATAGGCCAGCCCTAATGTTTTTCAGAGCATTTCTGAACTGTCAGCCTGGTGGATTATACACCTCAGATCTCTGAACATACTCTCTGAAGATCTTATTTCCATGTCCAGTATCCTACATTATATCAAAACCAAGCAGCATATTGAAAAGTGAGAGTTTTACCTAAAACAATATAAGCCAGGTTTGTGGGTTTTTTTGCTGATGGTTTATTTAATTCCTTAGGCTATTTGTTTTGAGATGTTTGAAAAAGTAAAGAGCCTTGCCTTGATTTTGATCTCTGGTGGTTTTGCAATCCTGGCAATGCAGTTGTAAACCACCTTTACTCCAGTAAGTATTTACCCTTCCAGGGAGGGGTGAAACTGCTCCCAGTGCAACTCGTACCTATTGCCCTTTGCCTTCTTCATGTGTCTCCTTATGAAGACAGGACCTCCAGCCTCTTTATAGTCACCCTTTAAATACTGGTGTACTGTGATGAGGTTCCCTATGAGCTTTCTTTTCTCAGCTGAAAAGACCTAACTCCTCCAATCTTTTCTCATAGGAAGGTTCTCAAAAGTGCTTTTTTCATCTTTGTGGCACTCCTTTGTACCTCCTTCATCAGTCCCCAACTGTGGGGAAGGAACAGGATACAGTATTCAAGGTATAGAGAAGCACCAAGCACAGTGAGATGATCACTTCTCTGTCTCTGCAAATAACGTCACTGCAGATGCAGCCAATGATCTAAAACAAATACCGTGCTTTCCATCAAGAACAAGAAGTTGGAGGCAAACTGTTGTTTTCCAGAAAGGAAACAGTGGAAATAATTACTTTGGTGTTTGGTTTAAATATTTTTCAATAATAATCAATAATATTTGTCAATAACCTTGCAGAACAAATGTTAACAGGACTGCATATTCTGATTGCAGCATGCTGGGTACCATGCTGAAGTATAAAACTTCCAAATGTTATGTCTAATATTAACTTTTAGAAAATCTGATATAAAATTGTTTTAATGAAAACAACCATAATCTATGCAAAGGGAACTCTAGTCAAAGGAGTGTGTAAAAATAGTCTTCAGTTTATGGAAGTCTTTCCTTTAAAACAAACCAATTGCAATAGCTGAAGAGATATCTAGGTACCATCTTTTATGTATTTTGGTCATGCTTTCCCTGATTTTCACATATAAACATGGAATATCACAGCTCTACATTTTTGCACTATTTTACAGAAGTGTTATTTTAAAAGACTGTCATTCCAGATTTAATCTGAAAGTGAATTTAAATGTGTCTGGAAAAGCCCTAATTTGTAAAACTTAAATAAACTTTTGGCTTCCACAGTAAACAAGTTAACTACCTTAGATGTGTTGTGGTTTATTTTTTTTCTTGGTTTTGATTTTGTTTTGTATTATTGAGGGGAGTACAAAGCCCTTATGACAACATGCAGTATCTCATTTTTAATGGAAAGTTTTGGAAGTATGAGCAAAAAAATGAACCAGTGGACTAAAAAAGAAAAAATATGTCAAGTCTCTTCCCTTGCCCTGGTGATAGGAAAGAAAATGCTTCAGTTTACATTTCTTGTATTCTGTTGAGAAACTTGCTTTGTATGGGATTTTATTTGTTGGAGCATCTTCCTTCTTCCTTACTGTTCCTTCTCCACCTGACAATGTCCAGAAGTGTTTGAGTTTCCAGTACCTTATATCAAAGGTCTGAGACAGATAATATTTCAAAAGAAAATGATCCTCTGCAAGGATGCTGAACAATTTACAGAGAATATGGGTTAGTTCCAACAGTACTGCATTTAATGTCCGTTGTTCTTCTTGTGGTATGGTATTCCAGCTGGAATGTTTTTCTCCTACACCTTTCAAACAGTGTTTTAGAATTTTCTTGGCAATCACATCATTCGTGTTGCATGCAGAAAGGAGGATTTTCAGAGGACTTCTGACACCTCACTGCTTTATGGAATACTGAATGGCATTTCCCTAACAGAAGACTATTTAGGTCTCAGATGTAAATTTTCTACCACTTTCCTTGAAGGTATTTGAGCACTTCAATAACTACTATAATTTTTTATCAAATCTCACTAAAATACCTTAAATAACTGTGTTGCCAGAGATCTTTTCTGAGTGAAAATATCAAGATTGGTGTCCCATACTTTTGTCTTCAGTGTCTAGGAGACGAAGCACAAGAATATTCTTAAGATGATCATGAAAATACTTAAGTTATATTAACTTATATATTAGCATGCAGAGCTAAGCATCTGGTTGTAACGGTTTGTGCAAAATCTTTGAAAGCTATTTCATTTTAGCTTTTAAAAGTCTTGAACAGTATGTATTAATATATATATATTTGTATGGATATATATGCGCAACTCGCTTGACCTCTGGTCCCAGACATTTTTTTCAACACTGTCAGTGTCTTTGGATCCAATTCTAGAGATTCCTACACTTAATATTAAAGATCCCTAGCTAAACTTTAAGGAATTACTATAATGAAGACTTGCTTCAACCTATTTCAAATAAGAGTGTCATAAGACATATGTGAGGTTTTTCTTTTCAATGGATACATATTACTGTTTAGCAGGCATCTTCCATTGTTCTTTATGCCTGGCAAGAAGTGTAAGCCAAGAATTTGCTGTAGAAATTGATTCATTAGCTCAGATCATGGAGGATTTTCTTACAATAGGTTCTGAGCCAAACATCGTGCATATGCTAATTTGGCGTTGAAGTTTTTCCTTCCTAACAATATGATAGAGCCTATTTTGTCTGAATATGCTCTTCAATCTGGAATCATGAGTAACTTTCATTCAGCAATTGTTGAACTTGTGAAATACAATAGAAAATTGTCTCTTGCAGAATTATCTGTGACAGTCAACCGTATCAGATTCAATGGAGTATGGCTGATTTTTTTAATCATCATTGCAGCAAAAACATGGTCATTTTAATTCCTAAATGGGAAATAAATATAGTTTACTTAAAAACGTACCATGTCACTAGAAACTTACTCAGTGATGAAAAAAAATACTGTTTTTTTTTCTTCTTCTTTGAAACTCAATGGTATTGGTATTAGTGTATGTCCACAGAAATTCAGCTCTTCTCCTACCCAGTGCATACCAGTCTTACCTTGCAGATACTTCTGAGTCCAAAGTACCTTTCCTTATTCTATAAAGAGTATTCTAAAATAAGTTGTACTTTTTAATGCTCTAAACTCCACTTTGGGATTTTTTTTTAACTCTTTAACTACTTCTTTGCTCTTTTACCTCATTGTGAAATTTCACTCTTAGCTTTTAATGCTAAGTACATTGCTTTTCTCTTTTTCAGATGCATAGAGTGAGGAAATCTTACAATCTGCGTAAATGAAAAATTTCAGAACTTTTAATCTTATTTTTAAACAGAGTGTAACTAATCTATTTAAAATTATATAAACAAAGTAATTATTTTCAGTGACCTTAAGTAGTAAAAAGGAATAATGTAACTTCCAGCTCACAAAATGAATTCAATGAAGCTGCATGTTCTACCGTTGCAAATTAGATTTTTTTTCTCTTTCTCTCTCACATTCTTCTTACACAGTATTTGGAAAGTATCCTATTTCATTTAGGTATATATGCTGTGTGAGAGGCTGTAAATGCCAGAATATTACCGTAAACATTTATATAGCTAGTGGTGGTGTGTACAAATGCAAACAACAGCCTGAAATTTTGTTTGTTTGTTCACATTTCTTGATTTATTTTTTTTTAGAAGAGAAGCAATTAAAATATAAAAATAATGATTTCTGCTGCTGGCCATGAATTTTTTTTCTGTAATGTCTTAAAGTTGACATGTCTTTTCCTATTTTCTGTGTTACAGTAAATAAGGAATAAGTTGACTTCTTCTAAAGCAAAGATACAGATTATGTGCAGAAGTAATATTCCCTACCAAGTCATAACATTTAGTGGGAGAATGTTGTGCTGAACACAAGATGACAATTGTAATTTCCTTATTAAATCTTGTAAGAATGTAGATTGTTAAAAATCAATCATTATATTTCCTGCTTTCTTGTGTTATCTGTTCAACATTGGATTTCTTTCTTGTACATCTATTGTAAAGTGTATGAAACTGTAAATGAGCAATTGTGTTTATGAGAACTATGATATCTGTGCTGTGGACCATGAACCATCCTATGAATTTTAATTAGAAATGTATGGACATAAAACAAAAAAACTAAACTAACAATTTACTAGAAAATTTACTGCCTATTAAACCCATTCAATATCACTATTCATATTGAAGAACAAAAATTTTATGCAGACTATCAACAAAGGATTATCAGATCTGACACTGATGAGCTGTGAACTGATGCCAAATAAGCAGGAATTTTCTTTTATCATTCTCTTATCCACTCAAGCAGTTACTTGTGTATCCATAATGCTTGCATAAGCATGTCCCACTTCCCCATCATATCCCTGGTGCCTGGAGTGTTTTACATAACTAAATGCAATCAAACTCTACTAGTGTATCCCAAAGTGCTGAAATAGGTTCCTTGTTTGACAGAAGCAGTACAAACCTCCTCAATAAGTCTACCCAAATCTTTAAATATTAAAAAGAATAATAAATCTGGCCCTATAAGCCCATTCATGGTATAATAGAATATTGCCTAAATGGATGAGATGCCACTGCCTTTTTAACAGGGAGTTGTCATCTATCTAAACCAGTCCATTATATGAGTTTGTAGTCTATTCTGCATTGAGCTGTTCAGCAGAATGTAATGGTTGATACACTGCCATAACTGACCTCAGTGGGGAGCTGCAATCTGTTGGTGCTTGGCAAAGACTGTTTCGAGACTTGGGAGAGGATGTAGCCATAGTGCCAATAAAGCCTCAGTATTTCCCTGGAACTATGATGACAGCATATAATGCAAAGTCCCCTCCCCATGCTGGGTCTCTTGTAGACATATTCCCATGAGGTCAGGAAATGGCCATGCTTTTAACTGTCTGCATAACAAGATTAAGGACATGACATTTGTGGCAGACAAACACACTGCCTAGCTTTAATCGTGCTTGACAAAAACTGTAAGCTCTGATGGGTCACCAACAACAGCATACTACCAGAAATAAAAGGAGAAAAACAAAACCCCAGCACTGATTATAAAAATAGAATTTAAATTTCCCTAGACATTAATTTCTCCAGGAAGCAAGAAGTTCCAATTGTTCTTTATGTTGCATCTGAAAACAGTGATAACAGAAAAACACTTCCACACACAAAGAAGGTGTTACTGTGTGCACTTGACTTCTGTTAAGTGGAGAAGACTTACTATGAAACACTACTCTGCTGACTAAAGGACACACAAAGCATGTGAAAAGCAGTAACTAAAGGAGTCTGAGATATACTTAATTCACGAGAGACTTTTCTAGATCATTGTGTTAGTTTATTGTTTCTGTTTTTCCCCATTCTGACATTAACAAAAACGTACTCATTCAGACATGATATTTGACTTAATGATGTTTTTTGTTTTCACAGAGATAAAATGAATAATGTAACAAAATTAGGTTTCAGTTCAGCAACATAGCCATGTGCACTTTTAAACCTAATAACTGATTAAGCCTCACTGATTTCTTTAAACATAATCTCGTGTACCAAACTGAAGTAATAATTTTCTTTGAAGTTAAATATTGATTATTGCAATGACATGTACTATATATTAATAAATTGTTATGTCGATGGATATTATTTTCCATAAAAGTGATACATCAGCGAAGCATAAAGAAAACAAATACTAGAAGTGAACAAAACCTGTAATATTAAAGAATCAGTTTATACAACATATAGAAATTATGAATGCTGTTAAAGAAGCATTGCCATTTCTAGGCTACATAGTAGCCTAAAACTTGTGGCAATAAAAAGTAAAAAATTTAATTTTATCTTTTTTTTTTTTAATCATGAAGAGAAATCATCTGAAACATAAACTTCATAAGGACAGCAATAGGTTTGATTTCATACAACAGGTTGTAAAGACTGTGAGGACATTCTAATCTATTTCTAAACACCTACTTGATTTTACAAAAGGGATAATCTTTAATATTATTTGAAGTTATTGTAGTAAGCAATTGAATGGTAAGAAATCTGCATATGTCTTTGAGTGACTGAGGTATAAATAAAGCAGGAAGAAATATGTCAAAGGTACAGTACTGCATTGTGTCAACCACGCTATATACCTATCCATCCTTTCATGATAGTTGCAATACTACTAACATTAAGATAGCTGAGATATGTTCTGTAATGGTCATTTTAGCATATATTTGTGGGGAGTTTTGACCTGCAGTAACTGGCCTTTCTGTGATTCTGCTGGAGCTTGATAGGAAGACTAGATCTTCGCCTTGTATTGAAGCCATTATTAACTGAATAGAATGGGGAGTCACCTGGAAATAAGATGAAAATTTCTACATTATGAACAAAATTCTCCTTGTCTGCAGCATCACCCTTGACAGTAATGGTTTAATTGTTCCAGTTATCAAAGAAAGAGAAAAAAGTTACTGGAAATAATGTGGGAAATTTTGGTAAAGATATTGAAGATAAAAATTGAAACTTTGCATGTAATTCAGAATTAGTTGGGGAAATTAATAAAGATAGTGAAATAGAGACTGGGGATTTTTGATCAGATGAGCTATACCCTCATCAATTCTGAAATATTTAAGAGTCTAAAGACAAAGATTCAGTTTATCAGTCAGGCAATTTATTGGGCTTTAAATGTATTTGGTCATGCCTTACTAGAATAACATGGATTGATAATTTTTTATACTATCAATATTATCTGATCATCTACTTCTGAAACACTGGATCAAGTGGAGTCATGAAACACACCAATCAACTCCAAGCTAGCCTACATATAACGTAGTGTATTTTCATACAATTTAAATGCAACATGTGTGATGTTACCAAGCACGTACAGAACTCAGTTTATACTTTTCAGACTATCATTTCATCACTGGCTTTATCAACTAACTAAACAGAAATGCAAAAAAAATATGATGATGCTTTAAGTGTTTTATTATTCTAAGTAACATTTATTAAAATGAGATACTGATATCTTCAATGTGAGTGGATTTATTTGATATAATTTTCTACAGTCACATGAGATCTTTAATGAATTTTTATTTTATCCATATTCATTGATCTAAGGCTTTTTTCTTCACAATACATTTAAAACAGGAGCAATAATAATGAACTATGAATCAACTATAGACTTTTATGGATATTGTATTGTAAAGTCACGATCTTGATGTTATAATTTCAGTTGTAATCAGTCTCCAGTACAGGCTCTGATTTACAGGTTCCATTAGTCTTATCAAGGCAGAAAGGAAGGTGTGAAACATAAATTTAAGAATCAGGAGCACTGAAAGGTTTGGTGATTTTGGAACTAAAGAAAAATGGAAAGCTGGTGAAACTTCCATACTCTAAGGATAAGATGAAGAGAACAGGAGAGCTGGATATTCTGTTAATGTAGGTTAGTGTAGTACTCTGCACTGAACAGACGCACACTGTATCTGGATCTATGTGGATATATATCTGTATAAATACACAGAGGAAATTTTTCTGATGAATGGGAAAGGCTTGCTGATAAGCTGTCTTCAGAATATTTGTACAACTGTATTATATAATTCTTAAATACGTAATTTTTGCAATAAAACTATTTACAACATTTTCTGACTGGACATTGCACAGGAGGAAATAGTTTTGTCCCAATTTAATAGAAGCTCTGTGAAGAAAGGTCTAAACCCCTTTATTGACATATACTTGTGCCTACAAATTTTTGCCATTTGGTTTAAAACCTGTGTAGAGAGGGAAGGATCTGGGTGGTTGGTTGCTTCCAGATAATATTTTGAGACTTCTGTCTTAGTTAAAAGCAAAAAGTGAAGCATGGAGGAATAAAAACCAATAAACATCTAACAATCTTATGGAAAATTAAAAAATAAGAATTTAAGACTGAAATGGAGGCTTCTGGTGATGATTGTTCATTTGAATTGATTTTGCTCTAATTATTCTTATTTCTTTAATGTTTTTCAGTTTGCAATATCACATTAGGTAATTCACAGATATAGAAAAATAGAAAAACCAGTTCACTTCATTGAGCTTGTAATCTCATTTTTACATATAGACAGTGTTGATTACTTGTCAAAAGGTTAAATGTGGATGTTTTATTGTATATAAATGCTCAATCTGGATAGGCAGCTTTTTGTGACTTTCACTTAAATGTTCCTTTCACAGTTTTGTTAGAAGGGTTGGACGAGCTATGTTTGCATGAGTGGGTAGTTATGTAAAGGTCAGACATTCAGGTAAAAAGTTATTAGACTTAGCAATTACCTCGTGCTTTACATTAGATTTGTTATTGCTTAGTATTCTTATCACAGATTTCAAAGCAGATGTTTCCATATAAATAAAACACATAAATTGCATTCTTCAGCTTGAAAATATTGCATTGTCACATGCCAATTACATTTTCTGGAGTAAAATATAGTGAAAATAGAATGAGGAAGATAGTTATGAGAGAGATGCTATGAGCAAGTGTTCAGATCAAAGCTTTTCAAAGCTCAGCCATATTAAATTAGTGCTTGGACTGAAGCCTGGCTTTAGCTCTAACTTCTCTTTCCCCATGAACTACTGAAGTTATTACATTCTCAACAAAGCAGCATGCTTGTACACAAGTGTCATACTATCTCTCTCATTTCCCCAAAATTAAAAAATATCCTGACTCAAGAGTATGTTCCTACCACCTGAAGTCCTACTGATGCTTTAGGAGTCCTTGACAGAATGGTGAAGGCCATAGGCTCAGAGAATCTCTCTGGTAAGATACAAACAGCTCAAATTTTATTATTTTTTTTATTTAGACGGCAAAGATTTATGTCAAGTAGTATTTTTTAATTAGCACAAAAGTGACTGTAAGATTTGGCTCTGGATTTCATTGTGGCCTAAAAGGATCCCTTTAAGGATCTCTCTGCTTACTTGAATCCTAAATCATGTCCTATTTTTAAGGATGTTCTTAACTAAATGCAGTCTACAGCTCTGATTAATGTGCTGTTAATGATTTCTGAATCAATTATCCAACAGCCCCTTAATGTACTCTCTCTGATGATGCAAACATATCCTTTTCCATTAGTGGCTTCAGACTATTCGGCACAATAGTTAATGTACAGACAAACATGAAAAAATTTGTGTAGGTGGTCATATAATTTCTGATTGCCAAAAGCATAGCTTTATTGAACAAGGGCCTTTTTAGACAGAAAAATTATGTGCTGCAATTCTAAACATCATGACACAGAAATTTTAGGCATGGCTAAAAATGAAGTCTGAAAATAAATAAGGATCTTTCCATGACTTAATTAAAAAAAACAAAACAGAGGGAACACAAGATTTCTTGTCAAGTTGTTCCTGTATGTTTATAGCCATTAGTAATTTTCTGTTTGGTGGGATGTGTCACCAGGCCACTCTTCTTACTGGCTAAACCTTCTTGCAGGCTGTGCTGCTACACCAGAGTTCATTCAGAGATGTCTGCTTGCAGGCACCAACTTTTGATGTGGTTTTGACACAATGATTTAGTATTGTCTGGTTCTTCATTGTAAGCTGTAAAGACCCATATCTGGCAAGCTTTCCTACAGTCAAAATAAATCTAGGTGAGTTTAGACATAACCAATGTAAGCAGAGTAATCTGATTTACAGTGTTCCTAGAATAAAGCTATCTTATATTCCATGACCTGAAAAGAAATATCTGTTGACCTTAAAATAAATATCTGTTGACCTTTTGTTTTATTTACTTTATTTATCCTTCATGTATATTACAAAAGACAGGCCTAGGTGGTAGGCCTAGAGAGACAGCAGTTGCTCTTAAGCAGTGTTAGAGCATCATGATCTGTCAGCATCCAAATTGTGGTAAAAACAGTTTTGTTTTTTTTTTTTCCCCAAGGCTTTCAGCAGCTCGGTTGTATTGCAATGATTCAGTTACCTTTTGGTTCTTACTTAATATGGCCTACTACATATTATTTTGTGTTATTGTCTCTTTAGTTTCTCCTTTATTTTTTCATCAGTCACTCTTTTCAGATCTTCATGCAGCAGTGCTCTGGGAAAAATGAAATTATATCTTTTACTGAAACTCTGTAAACTCTTCAACAGACAGTAAGAATACACCATTACATCTTGGGCATTTCCTTGAGCATCTTCCATTTTGTCTCCATAATATCTTTCAAAATATATTTCTTAGTTCAATACTAGATGTGCATTATTTCAATCAACACCTACTTCACATATATCACTTGAAAGACAAATTAAATAAACAGCCAAATACATGCTAGTAGTAGCATTGTTACATGAGATGTTTTTTTCATATGATAGCCTCTGTCAAAATATGTTGAAAGCTTAAAGCCATAAATCCCTATAACATTCATACACAGCAGTCAAAAAAAGTCAAGGTCATGTGCAAGCCTTTGTAATCTTATCCCTGTGAAAATCAACAGGGTTATTTTGAATCAAAACTGTATTTGAATGTAAAGGAAAAATGTAGGAAATCAACCACAGAGCTGACAAGAGAGAAAACAACTGCCTAGGGAAAATCCTTAGGAAAGCATAGAACAAGGGCTACCCTGTCATTTTCAGAACTATGATTATTTCTGGGAGACTGATGGTACATACAAAAAGAACCATTTCATGATCTATGATATGATACTTTATACTACTGGACAATCTTTATGCAGAAACAGAGTTTAGAGTGCTAATAATGTCATACTATTCTTTCATTAATACACAACGAACATGGTACAATTTGACTGCTTTCCACGAAATTATTTCACAGTGAAGGATGTCTGCTAAAGCAGTGCTTTCCTAGATCTGCGTGGCTATTTTGATGGCAGAAGTCAAAAAACTAGAATAAAATGTTATGGAAAGTCACTGATGACTATAATTACAATCCCAAAGTGCGAGGCTCACAGTTCCAGAAAACTAGTGTTGAAACTTTTTATTATTGCTATTCTCTTTCTTTTGCCTTGGTAATTGTTTAAAATACACGTAAGTGTAATTTTGAGGAAATGTCACAGTGGGAAACGTTGAAGATAAAGGGATACTGAGACACTGAGGTAACGGCATTTTGTCTACCAGAAGTGATGGTAGTAATTCTTAGACTGTAATTAAGGGCAGTCATCCTTTGTTCTTCTGTCTCAGCATCAGATTTTTTTGAGCCTGCTGAAATCTGGTCTGAAGAAATTCAGTGTAACAGAAACTGCTGTATGAGATGGTGACCTTCTTCTCTCAGTCCTCTGGAGCATAAGACTGTCTATGTCTACTGTCTATGGGAGGTGTGGGATTAGCCCAGTCCCTCACCACTCACTTCTGGCTTTTCCCTCAGCATCTGGAAATAATCATAGTATCATTTTGGTTGGAAAAGACCTTTAAGACCGTTGAGTCCAGCCACTAACATAACACTGCCAAGCCTGTCACTAAACCACACCCCTCAGCACTTCATCTTCGTGTCTTTTTAATATCTCCAGCAAAAGTGTCTTCAACACCTCCCTGGGCACCTGTGCCAATGTTTAGCAACTCTCTCAGTGAAAAAGTTCTTCCTAATATCCAATCTAAACCTTCCTTGGCACAACTTGAGGCCACTTTCTCTTGTTCTATCACTTGTTACTTGGCAGAAGAGAACAACCTCCACTTTGCTACAATCTCCTTTCAGGTAGTTGTAGGGAGCTACCATGTGTCTCCTCAGCCTCCCCTTGTCCAGATTAAACAACTCAGTTCCCTCAGCTGCTCCTCATCAGACTTGTTCTCCAAACCCTTCACCAGCTTCATTGTGTTGTCTCTGGACGTGCTCCAGGTCCTCAATATTCTTCTTGTAGTGAGGGGCCCAGAACTGAACACAGTGTTCAAGGTACAGCCTCACCAGTGCCAAGTACAGGTTGACAGTCACTTCCCTGGTCCTGTTGATCACACTACTTCTGACACAAGCCAGGATGGCGTTGGCCTTTATGGCTGAACCCGGGCACACTGCCAGCTCCTGTTCAGCTAGCTAGGAGTCTTGTGTTACTAGTAGACCCTGCTTTGGGAAGAGAGATGTGCAGAGGCTGGAGCATGTCTAGCACAATGCAGCAGCGTGCAAGGGTGTTTGTAAACAGGCACAGGACTTGTGTTACCCTGTGGTGGTTTAGGCCCATCTAGGAACAAAGGACTATGATCAGCCATAAGTACCAAGGAACCTTGGAACTCGTTAAGGACAGAGAAAGCTCAGTCGCCACTTATTTTCCCAGGCAAAACAGACAAGACTATTCAACTTGGGGAAGAAAACAAAAATTATTTTAATCCACTACCAAAAATATAAACAGAAAAAATATAGTAAACAGAAAATACACAGAGTGGTACAGCGATGAAGAACATAACTAGTCCTTTAAGGCCACCTTCCTTTCATGCCTCCCCTGATACTGGTGTCTTTACCTTCTCCTCCTGAACGGCACAAAGTGGGCGGGAATGGGAGTTTCAGTCAGTCGTTTCCTGATGGCTGCTGCTGGCTGTCTTACCTCAA
The DNA here is from genome assembly GCA_013401255.1 of Urocolius indicus. NCBI lineage: Eukaryota > Metazoa > Chordata > Aves > Coliiformes > Coliidae > Urocolius > Urocolius indicus. Next base: position 15,910 of record WBNH01002441.1, on the reverse strand, counting down.
GGTAGGCGGGCTTCTCGCCATTCCCCCGCTCCAGTACAGAGTCCCTCACAGGCCGGGCAGACTTGTGTATTGTTCATATTTACTGGGATAATATATAAACAGTAAGAGGGGCTACAGTAACTCTGCAAAGATTTTTGCACAGTGATCATTTTTGTAACACAGAATATTGAATTTTCATGCAACAGAGATAAGCAGCAAAATGAAATTAAAACATCAAAGAAAGGTCTATGATGTACTTAAATTACTTCTGAACATTTTTGTATCAGTCCTGTTATATAGGTACCAAAACACACCACAATGTACTGCAATAACATATCACAAAGTATTGTAATAACAGTGTAATAATAGGCAATTCATGAGTGACGTTTTAAAGAGCACTTTGAAGAGGTAAAGAAGCAGCAACTTGTCCATATTATTATCTGCTATTAATAATATACCACTTTTTGAAAGAGGAATATTCATCACCATAGCAATAGTTGGACAACAATTTTCAAAAACAGCCTAATAGCAAAGAAGGTCACAGAGGACTGGCCAGCTATCATCTATATGCCTTAAAAATGTATTTCTCCAAATTTAATTGATATATTTTAATTAATATTATTTGTATAATTTAATTAATATGATTAGTATAATGCAGCACATAGTAATCACAAGAGTAACATTCCAGTTTTTAATGCACCTTGTCAGGATGACTTTATTTTGCTTTTATCACAGCTGTTCATGAGACAAGAAACAAGGAGGAGAAATTACATCAAAGATGGACAACTGAAACCCATCTAGAAGTGATGTTTGAGAAGAGAGGGAAGTGGAAGTTGCTTGTCTCAGAGAAAGGAGGACTCAAACTGTGAATGGAAGGGGAAGAATGGGGCAGGGTGGTAAGCAGTGTGCACACCTCTGCAAGCAAATCTGAAATGAGGCAATGAAGAGCCATAGTAGTGGCAGTGCAGATGAAAATTATAAATTACATATGAGATATTTTAATTTTTTTTTACTAGTACAGAAATTTTCATCTCGGCAATATGTCTGTGCTGTGATGCTAAGTTTGCACTTGTACTTGATGCATGAGAAAGTCTCAGACACATCAAGTATATTGTGAGTTAAACTGCGTTTTAAACAAAAGGCAATTTCCAACAGCAGAGAGGCAGCAGCTTCTCCAGCAGTATCTAACAATAGGAGTGCTGTTGTACCCCTTCACACAAAATACAGCTGAAGATAAACCACCTGCAGATGTAGCTTAACTGTCATCTTGCACATTCCTCCAAAACTGTTGGCCTAAACAAAATTATATAATTTATTCATAACTGTATGTACTGTTACTAAAAAGTAGTCATAGAGCTTTTCCCCTTACTTGGATTGTTAGTGTTGTTAAAAAAAAAAAAAAAAAAAGAAGCTCAAACTGGATGTTTTTTTACTCAAGTCCAAGCCATGATCTGAAGTAGGTTTCATGCCTCACTGAAAATGTCAGGAAGACCTCGTAGTCTGAACAGTAGTATCACCCAGGCACAGACTCAAGCGAAAGTAACACATTTTACAAAATGAAGTCTTTCTGACTTAACTCCCAGATCCTGTTCCTGTCAGTGAAATCAAGTTTTTCCTGATTTTCTAGAGAGGTGCTGATTCTGTGACTACTTTGAATGCTAGAGATAAAGCTCAGCGTTTATCACATTAAGTGCTATCAGCTGAATCAGCAATAGCTGAACCAGGGTAACACAACATGTTTGATGAATGCAGTTGCCTTTTTCCCTTCCTCCCTTCAGGTTCATCAGATAAAATATTTTTTTCTTCTACATCTGAAGTAATTTCTCTTATACTTGTGAAGGGAGCATAAAATGAAATGTAGTTTGGCAACCTTTAAGTGAATGATATATAATTATGTAGAGAGATATTATAGATAATATAGACCTATAAATAATAATGATATATCATATAATTATTATGATGAGATATAAATATCTCATAGCCCAACACCAAGAATATTTGCAGTGAGGCCTCTAAAATTGTGCCACAGAGTCTTTCCTTGTATGTGGATTTGCAATAACATTTACAAAAAGATTTTTCTGTTTTTTCCCAGAAATTGACGTTGGATTTCCTGTGACATTAGGGTCTCCAAAAAGCTATTCATATTTCAGGCACAAAACTGTTCCTCAAGACACAAAATGTCCACAGTCAGATTTCTCATAAAAGGCAAGTTTTTTATGAACCAGCCATAACAGTCCTACTGAATATTACATTTTTTTTTCACTCCATTGCTTCACTGAAGTAAAACATATGCTATTGTATTTGTATTATTAGAGCAGAAAGTTCAAATATAGATTGTCAACATTAGGAATTGTTACTGCTTACAATGTTGGATACATCATTAAGGAACATAGTTTGAGTAGAAGCAAATCTGCAGTCATGTAGTGCGCTGAGACATAATGGTTATATTTGATCATTGAGTCCAGCAATGACAAAAACCTTCAAAAAGACATGAATATTATTCATATTTATATACAGTGTCATATCTGTTATATACAAATATTTATTTGTTTTGAACATCTATACCAAAGTACCTACATTAACCATACAGAGTAAGCAAGAATGCAAATCCAGTTCTGAAATTTTGCTGTTTTATTATTTTATATTTTTATCCTCCAGAATTTTAATTAAATTTAGGAGTTTTCAAGTATAGGCTAATTAGCACTGCAGTTTGGACGCTAAACAAGACTATTAAGCTGTGGTTAAGGTGGGAGGTTAGTTTAAGACAAACTGAGGAGGCCACAGATATAAAGATCATGAGAGTCAATATTATTCTCACTAGTCTTCCATAATAGCTCTGTGCTGTGAAATGTTACAAAAGTGAAATTTATGTGTCCTTAACATTTACTGCATGTTCTGTTTCTTCTATTTCTCATTTCTATTTCTGCCCTTTGTCCTTCTTTTAAATGGATTCTTTGTATTTTTTATGTTTATTTTTGTTTACTTATCTTCCATTTTAATAGCTATCTATGTTTGTCATATTACTTAGCTATGCATTGTTACTTATATTAATGGGGTAAGAGTAAACTAAAATCTTGCAACAACAAAAGGAAAGTGATAAGAATTCTGTAACCATCTCAGTGCGGTCTGCCACCACCTGCTGCTTTACTACTGCCAGTCACAGCATCCTGCTTGTGACAAGGGCTCAGACATCTGTTGCTGAACTATGAGGTTTTTATTAGAGTAAAACAATACCAAATGAAAGATCTTCAGGAACAAATAAATGTATTCCAGAGGGGATGAGAGAAAGAATGCAGATATGTCTACGATTCTTAAAGACAGTCACTCTTTCCTCATAAACAACCATCTTTTAATATATTTTAATCAGACATGTTTATTCTATTTTAAATGAGCAATTAAAAAAAGGCCAGAGGTGGGCAGAAGGAAGGAACTCCACCCGAGTGTGACCTTGCCTGTCAAGAAGCTTGCAGGAAAACTAACTAGAGATGTGTCTGCCACACTGAATCTCCAGGCTAATGATTACATGCATTTTAAATGTACAGGTGGAATTTTCCAACCTAGCCACTTGGACTTTCTACTTAACTGCGCGTTTGGGCTGTTAATTGGTAAGAAAGTTGAATAAACTACTTTTTTTTTTTCACATTACAGATTCACAGAATCTTGAGGGTTGGAAGGGACCTTGAAAGATCACCTAGTCCAGGTGGGTTTTGAATGTCCCCAGAGAAGGAGACTCAACAACTCATCTGGGCAGCCTGCTCCAATGCTCTGCCACCTTCACAGTGAAGAAATTCTTCCTTGTATTTCTCTGAAACCTCTTATGTTCCAGCTTATACTAATTGTTCCTTGTATTATCATTGGATATCACTGAGAACAGCCTGGCTCCATCCTCCTGACACTTGCCCTTTACATATTTGTAAACATTAATGAGGTCACTCATCACTATCCTCCAAGCTGAAGAGCCCCAGCTCTCATCATAAGGGAGATATTCCAGTACCTTCATCATCTTTGTGGCCCTGTACTGAAATCTTTCCAGCAACTCCCTGTCCTTCTTGAACTGAGGAACCTGGAATTGGACACAATATTCCAGATGTGGTCTCACGAGGGCAGAGTAGAGGTGGAGCAGAACCTCTCTCAACCTACAGCCCACAGCCCTTCTCATACACACCAGGATGCCATTGGCCTTCTTGGCCATGAGGGCACAATGCTGGCTCATGAGGTCATCCTGCAGCAACAGCACCTCCAGGTCTCTTTCCCCTACACTACTCTATAAGAGTTAATTCTTTCTCAGATGCAAGACTCTACTCTTGCCCTTGTTGAATTTCATTAGATTTCTCCCTGCCCAACTCTCCAGCCTGTCCAGGTCTCATTGAATGGCAGCACAGCCTTCTGGTGTGTCAGCCACTCCCTCCAGTTGAGTATCATCAGCAAATTTGCTGACAAGGCCATCTGTTCCCTCATCAAGGTCATTACTGAATATATTGAATAGTACCGGTCCCAGTACTGACCCCTGAGGGACTCCACTAGACATAGTCCTCCAACTAGACCCTGCCCCATTGATCACAACTGTTTGCCTTCTTTCCTTCAACCAGTTAACAATCTACCTCACTACCTGATCATCCAGCCCACACTTTCTCTTTTTTTCCTCAGATAATCCACACCATTGGAAATCTGTAGGTAGACAATTACTTGTCAGTCCTACTGACTAGCTTTAGATGCCCAAAATCTCTAGTATTTTGTGTTCTGTGAACTTTATGTTCTGGAATGGATCTGTGTCTTTCAATATCCCTGCTCTGGCATTCAGTCTTCTATAACATCTATACAGCGCTGAACCATAGTCCTCTAAATGCTTAAGAATTTGTTGCTACTCCTGCTATTTGCCCAGTAAATCTGACGCTCTTCTGATATTTTTGTGAAGGTTTCCTGTGAAGTAAATCACATTTTCCACAGTGGTCTTCAATCCAGTGTATGCAGAGAATGTTCTGCTCTGTCCATCTGAGCCCTCTAGGTATGTTCAGCAATGCTTTGCAGCATCTGGGCCCATGGACTGAGTTTTCTTCCTTAGAGCTTTTGCTTTATCCGCTAACTGGTTGCTATGGAAACAGTGAAGCACATATGGCAACTCTTTACAGCATTAACCAATTGTTTTTTTGTCTACTAACTTGAAAAAGGCTTCAAAGGATTGTTTGGAATTGGAGTATCTTTGGTTGGAAAAAGCAAGTATCAAGTACCACCCACAGTTCTTTAGAACAAAGTATGTAACCAAATGGTAACTTGCATATGTCAACATAATCTGTGTGAAAGACTTCAACAAATAAGAAATTAATAAAACATTTAACTGTCAGAATGTTTACTTTACTCAGGCAAATTGTGTCCTGGGTTTCTGTGCGGTTCTGACATGTCAGGAAGGATACACTTCAAACAGAAGATTTGGCTTCACGGGAACAGACCAGCAGCCTCACTGTGACCAATCAGTTCAGTCACACCTCAGCACAGATGGAGCTCTAATGCTATGTAAGAAGGCAGCTTTTGCAGCCTCAAGAAAATTTATGTTCTTTTAAGATAAAGAGTTTTTCAGACACCTCAGCTGAGATTTTCTTGGTGGGAGCTGCTGGAGACTTCTCCTTAATATCGAACATACTTTGTAGCTAGATTAGACAATTTTCTTCTCAGTGAGGCTTCTGGCTGTGTTGACACAACTGAATAGAGTTAGCACACTTAAAAACACACTTTTTTTTGCTTATTTTGATACGATCTGTCCGTGATGTGCAGTCATGTTCATATCTCTAAAAGAAACCATTTTGTCTTAAATGTCTGTATTTTTAGTAGTAGAAAAATATTTTTGTGTTCAAAAGACATATATTAACTGTGAATTCTCTTACAATGCGTCCCACCTACTCTGAGAGCAGGAACAGTATTTAACACTGAGAACAAAAAGAATTTCTGTTCAAATAAATAACATTTATCCAAAAAGCCAAGAGAAATATGATTAAAGCCAATTCTCTATATGTCAACAAGCTAAGGTTAGCTAATTGAGGATGTAATTTGTAATATTATTACTGTGGGTACAGTTTACATCCTTGCAGTTAATTTGCATTAGTTTGGATTATGTTGTTGGGACAAAATTAGCCATTCAAAGTTGCTCTGGGCTAAAACATGGCTTACAGGCCACCATTTAGTGCCAAATGTATTTTTTTCTGTGGGCCCATAATGAAAGCTGCTTCTTCTTCAGGATATTGTGTTGTGTGATTGGGGCATATATAGGGGACAATGGTTTAATTTGCACCTGACACTGAAAGAACCAACTACTTCAGAATTTTACATTAGAGTGTAACAGTAAAATAGTAAGCAAACATGACAGGACTGCATGCAACAACTCCATGAAAACTGATTCTACACAGCCAGATTCACAAACGTTAATACGAATGAAAAAAAAGTTTGGTGCCTATTGGCTCTTCCTTACAAGTGTAGTTCAAGACACTTTTGTAAGTGAGCAAGAAATAGTTGGAGTAAGAACCAGCTACCTTATCTCATCCTTGTAAGCAGTTGCAGGGACAAGATGAGTATAGAAGCATTAGCCCGTGTATCACTGTGAGTTAACACGAAATGTGCATCTGGATCCTCAGAAGGTTTGTGCTCTGTGCTGAAATCCCATCCATCTAAGTCTTTTTCACACGATTGCGTAGGCTTGCCAGACAAGAACTGATGAAGGAATGGGTAATATGCCCATATTGGCAGTAATTATATGCAAACTAGATTCAACTAACAGCCCAGGCTCCAATACAACTGCAACTGGAAGGTCTCTAATTGCAGAATCCATGCAGCAGTGCCCAGAGGAGGTGGTATGCCTGGCAGCATGGCAGAGCACAATGAAGACAATGTCCTACAGGACCTCACTGCCATGTCCCATGGGAACCTGGTAGACAAGACTATAGTATTGCTGCTTGCTTATGAGAAGCCAAAAGAAGATATGGTCAAATCTTTTTCTGCAGGAGGCAAATATTTTTGCTTTAAGATTCTGTTTTCTGTGATCATTTGTGAGGATTCACAGTGAATGTTGACACTACATTGACAGGAAATGGAACGGAACAGTTTGCTCTCACTTTTATGTCATATGCTGTTTCTCTTACAATCTATAATCAACATGCAAAATTCACACAGATTTTTGCAAGTAACTACAGCTTAACTACATGCCAGTCAACAGTTTCATCTGCACAGATAGAGGGTGTGGTGGTTTAGCCCTGGCTGAACATAACCAAACCACACAGTTACTGATGAGCAACTCTCCATCTCAGCAGGATGGGAAGGAGAATCAAGAAGAAATTGTAGAGCTAATAAGCAGTTATAACGACAGCTAAGGGATACAGAGAACGCACAATGCTTGGTATCACTGCTCACCACTCGCAGCCCAACACGCAGCTTCCTTGCACCTCTGCACCCTGGCAGCTAACCTAATAGCCTGAGCCTGATGACAGCATGGCACTGAATGGCCTGGCCATAGCCACTTGAGGCATTTGGAGAAAGTTAACCCTATCCCTGCCAAACCCAGCATAGGGTGTTGGGACAGCAACATATTTCTCACACAGTTAAAGAGCTGTTTCAAGGGTAAGCAACGTGTTCACAATGACAGGATGATGGAAACATCATTAAGTAATTTACAAGTCTTAGGGAAATTTTTTTAATTACTTGGGAAAGGCAGAAAGGATCCCAAGGGAGAGGACATGGCATTGCTGTGATGTCTTGAAGCAACAAGGCAGATGACAAGCAGGAGTGAAGGCTCAGTGCTTTAATGTGTAGCTATGGCGATGCCACCATCCTGTGGTTGTATCCCTCCTGGGTAACTCTCAGAACCATTCCTTTGGGAAAAAAAATTAAAAACAGAACCAAAAAAAACCAAGGAAAAAGGTACTATTTCTATGGATATTTGAACTACTCTTGCTATATTGCTTATCATCCCTTTATCCAATGGGAAAGCTGCCTCTTGACTCAGACTCAATATCTGTTTGATGCTTGTCCAGATTTCTCTCTGCCTTCATTTTTTCCTTTTTCATGAAATCAATTCTGCTGATTGCAATAGTTTGTCTTTAACAAGATTATATCAAGGACATATAAAGTTCATTGATTTGGTGTGCACTCTGCCTAATTGTGGGATTGATGTCTACTCTTCAGTCTCAACATCTCTCTGGGTAATTTTAGTTTTAACATTAAGTCAGGCTCTGACCACCTAAACAAGGGGTCAGAAACTATTTGTGCACATGTCAGCTTGTTCATGATTACCATGAAGATTTAAGCATTTCCACAAGCATTGTGTCTGGTATCTTTTAAATTATAGGTCAGCATTTGACTTGTTCACTGCAATAAGTGGGAGCTGTAGTAAAGGTCAAGTGCACAAACCTCTAGTCTTTTGAAGATTTTAATGATAGAATCACTTTCATTTTAATAGCTAGTAGATATTTCAACTGGATAATTGATTTGAGTTAGTGGAGAAATGAAAAGATACACTTAATTTTTCTGCATGTACTGGAGTCTAGATATCTGAGGGTTTTGGAAGCCATAGAACATGAATTTGTAGGAATGAAAAAATCAAGTATTGATCTGGAAAAGATTTTATCACAGTGAAATGTAGACAGTGATAGGCACAATAATAGAGAGACTGACAGGTAAGTTCACAAGAAAGGAAATGTGGAAAGTGGAAGAAAAGTATAAACTCTGAATGAAGTATAAGAAGAAAGTCAAATGCTATTATTCATAGAAATAATTGACATTGAATAAAGTTAGCAGCAGTTTCAATGGTGTATATATGCAGGCAATGCACCTGAGTTTTAGAATTTCAGGTGCTATATTATTTATATACTCATAATCTGTATTGATAATATCTCAGGGCAAAATGGAAACATTTAGAAACTTAGAAAGTGGAAGAAGAACATCTTTTTTGTTAGATGCTACCAGTTGGAGTAAACTGAATAGAAATCACTATCCAAAGTTTAAAAATATTAGATGTCCAAATACATGTACATATATTCCCTTGCTACTCATTAAATGAGAGGGAGATAATTTAATCAGAGGAAGTCTGTACCCCTTCAGGTTAATTCAAAATTGTTTTTCCTGGCAAAAATCCTCATATAGTGAGATTTCTCTCCAGCAAGAATAAACCAATGTCTTTAGCGTCAATATTAGTAAAACCTCTAGTGCCTCTGTTCATTGCTCATGCATTTGATGGTTATCAAACTCCTGCCAAAAAATTAGTTATTTCCATTTTTAAGACAATCAGTTGAAGTGTCCTGGACACATGCATCTGAAAGTCTTGATGCTCAAATTACATCTTGGACAAAATGACATGCAGCTGAGAAGCAGGATAAACATTTTGATTCAAATCACGTATTCTGGCAAGAGACAACTTGCCTGAAATCAATAGGGCATCACAGAGCATAAGCAAACTATACTCCCACTACTGGATTACTCCCTACATTTGAACCTTGTTTCATAGAAAATTTATAACTTCTTCTGAGAAAAATCCAGCAGAAAAAAAACAGAATTCACCATTACTATTTTTTTTTTGTGACTGAGAACAAGCTTGTCATTCTTGCACTTTGTAACCATAGAACCTCTGTCTAACGTCTTTTCTCCAAATTAATTTTTTATTCTCTTTTGTTTATAGAAAGTTCACCACTGCAAATATCTGCAGTATCTTTGCACTGTGAAGAATTGTTAAAAACATTGGTGATTGTCACATCAACTCAGCTATAGCCAAGCTGTTAAGGTACTTTAGCATCTATGGAAGAAAAGGGAGAACTAGGTGTACTTCTGAATACAGGGGAACCTTTCCAGCTTGCCAGCTAATTTACTCACTGTAGTATGAGGCATTGGCAGTCCCTAATTTTAGCTTAACGTACCCTGGTAGCCTGATATATCAGGAAGGCTTTCAACAGCAACAAAAATATTCTCAGAACATTGCTGCCTGTTGCTCCTCCTTGTGAGAAGATTTAGCAAGTTGGTTGTGTTAGGTCATTTCATATAGTCAAAAGCAAAATGCATTCAATGTCATGACATAAAATTGTATAATTACCAAGTCATTATGTCCATCTTGTACAACCTATGATAAACAGATAATGAGCTTGTAAGGTCTGAACAGGAGCAGGAAATTGTATTATCTTTTATTGAAAATTATTTTGTACTCATTATCTTCCAAGGTTGTTATCTCATTCTGCAACTAATCCTTATTTTATGTTTTTGCCAAAGCCAACATTTAGAAGCTTTAGATGTCAAATGTATGCTGTATACTGTAAAATAGATCATACATCTTGAAAGCAAAGGATAATAAAAATATGCATAAAAGGCATGATCAATAACCTCTTTTAGGAGTATTCCTTAATTATGGGCTTTTCAAAGAAATGTGTGACTTCAGTCAATTCACCAGGACTTTTCTGCTAGATGCTGTCCATGATGCTTTGATTGTGAATGACATTTTATTGGGAAACAGAGATGTATATAATGAGATACATATGCTCTATTAGCATTCAAGTGAATGTTCAAACACAAATGGAGAATTTATTTCCTTTGTACTGCTAGATGAACCCTAGACACCTTTTTGACAGCACATTCTTATTCATTAAATACCACTCTGTGTCTCTGTGGAGCTTAAGAGACTTTCTGTCAAAGTCAAAAAACCTTACATTAATTTGGAGTGGCAATAAAGATACTCTAAGGATTAGATTCTAACAGGGACACTGTGGGAATATTAAATCAGGTGGGGACACCTGTTATGGTACAGGAACACATTAAGTTCAGAAACTACAACACATACGTCCTAATTTGAATTATTTGTGCTGGTCTCCCTCCATACCTAGAGGAGGAAAAATGGGCCCTTCTACAGCATTTATCTGACTAATTCAAAACATTAACATTATTATTAAATAAATTGTGTCCTAATATGTGAGGTAACTTATTGAAAGTCTTGCAGAGAGTGAAATATGTGGATTTGGCTTTTTCATAGAATCATTATGGTTGGAAAAAACCTTTAAAATTATCAAGTACAACCGCTAACCTGGCACTGTCAAGCCCATCACTAAACTAAACCATATCCCTCAGCACCTCATCAATGTGTCTTTTAAATATCTCCAGGGATGGTGATTCCCTCACCGTCCTGGGCAGCCTATTCCAATGCTTAATGACCCTCTCAACGCAAAAGTTCCTTATCATGTCTAATCTAAACCTCCCTTGGCACGATTTGAACCTGTTTCTTCATGTTCTTTGATTCATTAATAGAGAGAAGAAATCCACTCCCACCTCACTACAATTCTCCTTCAGATAGACGTCTAATGGCCCTTTTTTATGTCCTCTGCTATATAAGGAGTGTGAAGTCGGTAGTTTAGAAGCAGGTGATCATATCTATAGACAATGACAGTTGGTCAGATAAAGAAAATCCCTTTTGTCTGACTGTGAACAATACCTGACACTGAAAAATATGAAGAAAGATCAATTTTCATGAGAAGACAAAAAAATCTTTAAAGATTCTACTGGAACAGGGGAAAACATCTGTGATTCTGTAAAATGTTAGAGCAGTACCATTACACAATGTTAGCTTTAATTATTTGTAAATCTTTACAAATGTAAAATTGATGTAATATCAGATTCTCTGTTCTCTTTTCTACTTAACTGATTAAATAAGTTGACTAAACTGAATACCATTAATGAAAAGGAAAGGCAAATGGTCATTCTTTCATACAAATAATTTGATGGGCAAAAATAATTGCAATATGTGTGGGTTAGTCCAACAGTATATTTTACTTTAACATTGTTATGCACACAAAATCTTTTTTGCTTATCGGAGGTTATTTACTATTAAAATACAGATCTTTTTCATAGCAGCAAGTAAAGTCATTGCATTCAAATCTTGTAGGCATAAGTAACACGACCTCCTGTTTCCTTAAAGCCTTCAAAAGAAATCACTCAATAGCTTTTTCACTGTAAAACAGTTTTTCGACTGTGATAGACTTCATGGGCTGAGTGGTGCTCATTGAATAGTATAGATTCTCATGAAACAAATAGTCTTATTATTAGTTTTTCTAGTATCTGTCTAATTATCTAGATCTTTCTCACACTTATTCCAGAAATAAGTTTCTTTCTTGGAAAAGTGTCTTGGGGTCAAAGATGAACCTGGACAAAACTAGGACTTTCAGCTGTATTTCAAGGAAAGTGTAAATGTCTATGTGTGTATGTGTCTGCAAATCTTCAGATCCCAACTAAGCCAAAGTGCTGCTTCCCTTGAATAATAAAACCATGACTTCAGTTAGAAGAGTTACAAGGGAGCCCTTAAAGTTAACTCTGTATGCATTACTTTCTGTATTAAAATTCTTACGATAGAGAAAACAGTAATATGCATACAAATCTAAATATCCACATATTTTTCCCATGGATTTATAAATGCACTGTGAATATAGAATGTGAGATCATGAAATCTGGAGGCTGACTTTCAATGCTATTTGTTCCTAAAATTAGCAGTTACTCTTACTACTACAGTGGGAAAACTGAAGAAATTCTGTCTACAGTTGCATGTGCTACACCACTCATCTCTATTGAGCATTAGATCCAGTAAAACCAAAACCTTGTCATTATTTTCCTTTAGATTTATATTAAGTGCTTGAGGAAAGGTATCACTCCTGCTGATAATAACAAGCATGTAGCAAGCACCATGGCAGGGAACATTTTTGAGGGATAAGTTCCTACCCCTGTACAGCCTGATGTAACTGCTTCCTGGAGCTCTAAAATTAAAGAGAGAGTATATGGACAGTTTTCAGCACTGAGTCAGCCTGATTCATTAGAAGGCTGATTCTACTTCCATTTTGTTTTGTATTCTTTGGAAGAGTTAAAAATTTCCTTTATTATTTGGGGAATTAGATTGGTATATGCTGTGACAAGTATTGTTTCAATAATGTGACATTGCATGAACAGTCAATATAAAACAGGAGAGGACTTCTGCTATTTCCACTGAGGAAAGTCATTTTTTCCAACTGCAGTGTAAGAAAAAAATTATGTAGCAAGGAAAAAAAGAAATTATAATTGGTGTCAGAGCTGAAAGGGCTGAGAAATAGTGAGAAAGAGCCTCAAGAATGAATCTCTTATGTCTCTGTTAGCCTTTCTGCAGACCTAGTTTTGGTTTCCCAGGCAAGAGTTATTCAGGAGCTATGGATAGTGATGAAGGAGGCAGTAACAGCTTTCAGCTTCTTTGGCTTAAGAGCTTATTTTTCTTCACTTTCTTCATCCTCCAATATGATCACCAGTTAGCCAACTGTATGGTCCATATTTGTTTGTCCTTTATTGCATGAAATTTATTGTTTCATGACTCTGTTTCCAGATGTGTTTAATTTTTACCATGCACTCAAATGTTGAAAGACTGGGCTTTTTCTGTCAAACATAGCAGTATTTCTTTGGCTATGAATGTACCTAGACACAAGAAAACCCTTTCCTCCTTTGTTTCATTCTTTCAGGAAACTGGCAGTCTACAGGTTAAAAATATCTCTTTCCTTGAATGATTTCACAAACTTATAAATATTTTTTCAGAAATGGAATTTTTACCAGGATCTATTTTATCATGGTTTAGTTATTATTATTTTACTAACAGTCATATTTTGAATTTTTTTATGACCACAGAATGGTTGACTTGCTCTTACAGGAGTAGCCTCTGGGTGGCTGTAAGCAATTCAGATTTCTCTTCATTCAATGTCTTTATTTTTCCTATTTCAAATTACATTTGGAACTATTTTATTGACTGAACTGTAATTCCTTTAAAGTGTTCTTTTCTAATTAATATAAATAAAGGCTAAGTAATTTAATAAGCAATTCAAATTTTTAGGGATTTCTTATTTTCACTTGTATTTGTAAGCTGAGCACCGATGGTAAAAGATTGTCTTTTTGAAAATAAAGAAAAATAAATCCCATAATTAAGATTTTACTTTTTAATTTAACAGGAACCATAGCTATTATAAAATCTCAGTTCATTAAATAGCCTATTTTTTTCTTTATTTAATTTTTTTTCTTTTAAAGTAAGATTGACTCAATTAATTCTGACTCTGATTTTCAAAAGGCTTTTGAATATCAGAGTGTTTTGCCTTTAAAACATCCTTGACTTGCCTTCTGATGCTACACAGCCTGGTTTTATTTCTTAGGTAGTGGGAGCAATCTTGATTGTTTGTCAGTTATCAACAGCCGCATTGGAGAGTGGTGCTGCTGCCTCACTCCTAACTATATTCTTTCAGGCACTGATGTGAGAATAATGAATTTTTCTTACAATGTAATAATTTTTTTATGACTTGAAGCATGTCAAATCTTACCTCTTTTTTTTTCTTTTCTGTAGTCAACCATGCACACACAATAACTCCTGCAATCTTTTGAGGTCCAGATTTCCATAAGTGTTTCTAATATTTAAGAATTCCAATCATATAATAAGAATTTTTTAAAGTCACTAAACAGATTGTATTCAGTGGGATTGGGGCAGTAGATTTTACCCTCAGTGGGATTTAAGGTCCTAAATTTCTTAGAGTAATTTACAAATCCAGAAAGATACATAGTTTTATTTTGAAACAAAAGCCTTTGGCTATTTGATCATTAATGTCTATATGTCTTGCCCTAGTGCTTATCCCCTTGCTTCAAGACTTCATCATAGTAATCAGTCATGTGTCTGCTACTGTCACTGCAAGTCAGCCTTTAGATTTTTACCTTTTACCTTTGTTGAACTGGAAAAAATAACATTTTCTGTGTGAGTCTAGTTTGAGAAAAGTATTCTGAAAAACAGAGAATGTTTTGTGAAAATCAGACTTGAGTCAGTTGACTAATCAGGATCATAACAGATTCATCATTCTGAAGTGCTCATTAGTGAAATAGTACTATGATCAATGTGATGGCTACAAATTACTTTATAATCCTTTAGTAGAACTAAATAATTCTGCCACATATTTTCCTTGAAAATATTGCATTTCATTTCCTCAGCAAAGCACACATACATTTTATATGTGTATATATATGTAAAAATAAAATTATTGCATTAAATGAACACAGGTTGAGAACCGAAGTTCACTACAAACACTGCTCACTTCAAAGTAAGGAATAGGTAGTTGACAGCTTGGTAGTCAGAATCAAGTGAGTGTTTCCTAATACCTTACATAATCGTGAATTTCATAAGCATTTTGATCCTCAGAACCTGAAAAGTCCGTGTTTAACATAAGAAATGCATGAAGATATGTTGAAATATATGACATACTCAAACTTGATGTGAAGGTAGATATTGCAAAAAAAACCCAAACCTCATCTGCTTCTGTCGCTTGATTCACATTCCTCCTATAAAAAGTAAAAATTACAAACTGGATAGGCTACTGTATCTGTTGATATCTTGTATCTTATAGCTATTAATGCTTTTTATCTATGATAATGATTTTTAAATTTATAGACAAATATAATGATTTTGAAACAGTCAAAAGACCTCTCTTACATGGCAAAGCTAAGAAGTTTTAGTTTTTTGTTTCCCAAGGAAAATAGAGATCTGGTGAATTTTAAGCTATATGTTTATAAATTAAGTAAAAGCTGAGGAATTATTATGGTCTCATTAGAATATCTTGAAACTCTATTTTTTTATTTACATTCTAGTAGAATGTAGACATATAAACATTTTTCAACAAGTGAAAATATATGGAAATACTATATTTAAATATGCTTATTTCAAGATTAAAGAGATTTTATTCAGTATCTATTTTTTCCCAGAGCATTTTATTTTATATATAAAGTCTTAATGAGTGAGTTTGAAATAATATGATATCACCAGGAAAGAAGATTCAAAAACTTTCTTGACAATATTCTATATTTTCAGAATCTCATTTTTGTAATCTTCTTTCAGGATTCCATATCAGTAATAAACTTTATTTAATTTAATTTAATTAATTAA